>JAUMHL010000021.1:10187141-10236551 GCA_032362345.1 Sandelia bainsii | reverse complement strand
GTAGCGCTGACACAGGTCTAGCAGCTGTCCAAACAGCAATTTCCCCAAGGGGATCAATAAAGTATTCATTATTATTATTATTGTACACACTGGTTTTCTGTAAAGTACTGTCACTTTCAACCCTTTAGAGCAGTGTATTTCTGTTGTTTGCTTTTATGTGCTGCACACCAGAAAGGGTCATCATCAGACAATGCTGCCAGTCAATCCACAGTAATCCCTCCTGCCACTGTCACATTTTGTTGAGTTATTAATAGACTCTACTGGTCATGCATACCTCCGCAAACGCAGCAGAGATGCAGCAGCGACAGCCCCTTCTCCGTTCGGTAGCTCAAGTTCACTTTCTGAAAAGCCTCATCAGAGCTGAGCCACAGAAAATCAACATCACCTGCTTGTGACAACTGAAAACACACTGATAGAAAAATAAGAGCGCAAGCAAAGGAGCAGCACTTGTTAAATCAAATGCAATGCCTTATGCAGACTGAACAAAAATGCTTGTGTTACCTGAAAGCAAGTTTAAGATCCACAAGCTCACTGTCTTTGAGCTTAAGGTCGTCTTCCAGCTTCTCAATGATCACAGAGTACGACTCACTGACCTTCTTCTTCCACTCATCTTCACAGGCCCATCAACAGGGTTAAATATCATTTAATAATAGAATTCCCATTGCTTATTACCACCTATGTAATATGTATATAAATAAAAGCTCACTCCTACGTGTTCATGCCACGTTAGCAAAGAATAACATTGTAAGGTTCAAACTCTGTCGTCAGTCCTGAGAAAACAAAATAAACTCACACAATCACAAAGACACCAGGTTATTACCTGTGCAAGTCTGAGAAGGTCTTGATTTGTAATTTCCCATTGAAAAGATCCCTCTCTTTTAATATGTGCTGTATAGTTTGGTGAACTAGAGGAAAGCAGTAACACAATCTCTCACTCTGTCACAATTGCGCCAGTCCAGATAAAGGGGGATCATGACTGTGGGCTAAAAATAAACACCTTTGAGTGGAGTGACTAACAACTAGGACAACTGATCTCCCTCCCTGCGAGGAAGCGTGTAGCTGTGTTACTGTATGTTGTGTGTGTGTACATGTATTGTGTAAAACAAAGGTACATAGGTACATCTAGCCAGCTGTTTTTTGACATCTGCTGAATACCTGTGTGCCTTCATCCTGCCATTTTAAATAGTTTACCCCCCCCCACCCACTAGCAAACTACAACATTACAAAAATCAATGGATGAATTTTATGAAACATTATACTACAATAAATACAGTCATAGCCTTGCGGGGCTATATCAGATATTGTATTTTAATAAAAAGCACTGATTTTCAATGATCATAACATACATTAACATTAATAATATCCAACTACAGTCTATGCGATCTTGTCCTTAAATACTTAAATTTGACAACACAAAACTTAACATATAATCTCAATTAAACAAAGCAGCTGTTCAGTCTCCTCTATGTGTGATGTCATTGTATAGTCCCCTCCTGAACGTCAACATCTCCTCCAGGTTCTTACACTGTAAACACTCCTGCATCGACATCAGTTCTGTGTCTCTGGGCAAGCTGAACGTGGAGCCATCCATGGCGGCACGCAGCATCTCTAAAGACATTGACAATGAGCTTCGCAGGTCGGTGCAAACAGGAAACAGACATATATTCCACAAACTACAGCTGGATGTGTCGCCAGAAAATCTCAGGACGTCCTTCTCCATCTCCCAGTGGGACAAGCACTCTGCAAGACTAGAGCCAAAAAGCTTCAGTCCTTCCAAATACACAGGAGCTTTCACACTGTGCTTCAGGTTGTCATTAATCCCAAAGACAACCGTCACAAACCCAGTTCGGTCCTGGTGGTTCACACACAGTGAATGCATGAAGACTCCGTCTGGTACTGAGAGGCCTGGACTGACCCAGCAGCTGCTGATGATACAGCCTTTACCTACAGAGACTCCTGCTCCCAGCCTGGAGTACTCCACCACTGATCCAGCTCCCACAGAGCAACTGGGATCAAGGATGCTGTACATAACACAGCTGCCAGGAGACCCTTCAGAGTTTTCATTCATGTATGTGCTGAAGGCAGACGCCAGGAGGCCCAGCTCCCTCCTTAGTGCCGAGTCCTCAGTGAGGTGAAAGAGGTATTCTGATGTGGTTCCAAGGTGGTAAAACTTGGAGTTGTTCAGGAGAATGACATTTAAGGGAGTACCTTTGAGTAGATGGAAGATCTTTTGGCGGATTTCCACCAGACCTCTCTCCTCTTTGGTGACATTAGCAGTGTTGCTGGTGTAATCTATTGTGGCCTTGGGGCCCAGTGCTTGAAGAAAGTCCCCATATGCATCTATCTCATAGTGCAAAGTCCCCAACTCTTTTAGCAAATTAAGGAGAGATTTTACAGTATCAAAGTCCACATAATACGTGCTGTCAGTATAGACAAACTCAGTATCAGAGAGAGAAAAACAACCACTCTGCCTCTTGCAGACAGCACCACATTCTCGCATTTTATCAATGCTTGGCTTATGCAGAAAACGCAAACAGGAAATGGTCTCCATTTCCGAGTTAGTAGAGTTTTCATATGAATCCAAAACAAACACCCCGTGGGCGGTTCCAATAGAGAGCGGGGAGGGGTGGGCTAAAGCTGTGAAGCCAGGTTTATCAAACCTAACAATCTCATCTTCTGCAATACTGTAGAGCTCTATATCATCGGCACAGGTCACCAGTACACCAGGTTTCATTTCAGATGGGAAATCCACATATATGGCCAGTTTGAGCTCCAGCATCTGGTACAGATGGTCACCCAGCGGAATGGCAGTGAAGATCTTCCCCAGGGCGCTGGCACTGGGCAAACGCTGACTGTACCCTCCTGGAAGAATAAGTGGAGAAATGTGTGAAATATCAAACAAAGTAGGTGCCACATCTAAAATGACTTATGCCACCATATTTAAAGGTTTTGATTACTCAAGTGTTTTTCTCTCATAATATGTTTTTTGTTTAGATTTTTCAATCTAGTTTAAACTCTGCAGTGTACAAAATAGAAGGTTTGTGCATCCAAATCAAGACATGTTTCCTTAAATGTAATTCAGATTGTCATACAACAGGACTGGGGAGGCAAAATGCACAATTTTGGAAAAAAAAGCAACTATGGACAACTGGTCAATGTGCAACACTGCTTTTTGGCAAAAACTATTTTTAATGGCATTTTGCATTAACATTTATTTGTTATTTCATTTGCTGGTTGCATGGTTTTTAAAGGTATTGCATGATGTTATAGGGTTTTATCAATAAAGCATGCAATGTTAATTCATTTATCCATCTAATTTATTTCCGCAGGGTTAAAGAAATGTATACTATAATATCTTAAACCGACAAAAAAGCAAACCTGCATGGATCAGGATGACTCTCAGTTTGCCCAGAGCCTGCCCGTAGATGTCATTCAGCTGCTGCAGTGTGTACAGAGTGGAGCCCCCATTCCCTTAAAAACACAGGTCATAATGATAATATTATTTATAATGCAGTGCTTTGTTTAAACAGAGGACAGTGAAATTAAATAGCAGAGCGCCATGTGACTCACTCACCTACTTTAGAGCCCGGAGGATCTGAAAAGACCTTGTAGTGAATCCCAAGGGGAAGCTCTTTCCTGTCAACTTTATGACTGATCTGCAGCTCATAAGCTTCTCTCTGGTTCTTATCCGCTGCAGTCACAACCACCACGTCCCAGAACTGACCAGGCTGCACCTCTCGACCTCCAGACAAAGAAAATAACACGTTATGACCTAGTTCACCCCTTCAGATTTTAAGCAAAATACAGGAGAAACTAAAAACTCACTGACACTGAACAGCATCAGTCGGTCAAAACCACGAATTAAACTCACCCCGCAGAGAGTTAAACTTTACGAGCTTTCCTCTGGTGGCAATTTGCAGCCTTTTCACACATTCCTGTCTCACACTGTCGCTTCTATTGGCCATTTAATTTGTTTGTTACAGTACTAAAACAAGTCACACGGAAGCAGCCTCTTCCCCACGTACTTCCGGGTGCAGTCACGTGATAAATTATATTCATTACGTGAGGAGCGAGCGGAGCACGTGGTGAAGCGTGAACCACACGACCCCTAACTCAAATTAACATATATAAATTGAATCAAAATTGACCTTTGATAAAAAGATGTATTGCTTCCTGTCAGACTGTTTTGATGTCATTTAATTTATTACCTGCAAATAGTCCAATTTAACTATAGTGAATATAAAGAAGTGTAATCTGTGTTTAATTGCTGAATGTAATCTCCTCAGTTTCAAAATGTATTTCACATTTTTCACTTTCTTGGACGTGTTTTACATTAAGCAGATGCTACAGTTCATGGCATTTAATGATATGTGTTTTTATAGTGTTGAAAATGAATAAATTCAACAAATAAACTCAAACAGACTCTGCGGTTGAATCAAACAATTTAGAAACTTTATTCAAGGAGGTAGAAAATAAGCTATGTCAAAAAAGGTTGTTTCAAACATTTCTTCATTAGCTTAGTTGTACGTCCATGTTAGCTTTGTGTGACTGGCCATTAAAAACATGACTGTCTCAAGATAATAGATTCCAGATACTGTGTTAAATATTTAAATGAATATATAAATTAGTATTAGGGTTGAAATCCAATTAGAAATTATAATACTGATGAAAACAAGTAGCAAATTCTTTCAAAACTTTACAGAAACTGTGCAACATTTACATTCAACTACGCTTTTATAAGTGCAGGAAGAGATGAAAAGTAATGAAGACAAAGATCCTAGTTATTCCTACTAATGCTACTGTTCCTTTTGTAGGGAGACCGTGGTACATGTAGTCCTGTTGGGTTACAGTGCAGAGGGTTTTAGTGCAGCCAGGCTGTCTTTGTTGGCCTCCAGAAACTGGCTACAGGCAGAAAAAGAACTGTAAAAGCTGGAGGAGAGGCCTGCAATGTCTGTGGAGATGTAGGGGAGAACTCCTGGTGTGGCCTGGTTGTAATATGTGATCTGAAACAAAACAAAAGTCAGATGTGGTACAGTGCACTTTTACAACTTGTAATTACTTTTTTGCAGCAGTGTTGATTTAAGCCATAACATGCGGTGCAGTGATGTGCGCATAGCAAGCGTGAATCCTGAAATAAATGCCTCTCTCATTTAGCTAACCTTGGTGAGAAAACTTGACTCTTCCCAGATTGTAAAGCCAGCGCAGAGCACCTCTCCCCTGGTGTAGTCCTCAGTGGGAGGGTGAGTGGGCAAAGTGACAGAACGCAGAGCGATCAGATATGGGTCCCTAACAGGGACAAAAGGGGATAGCATCATGAGACTTGAGCAAGCATGAGCAAGCAGGAGGCAGTAATGCAGTAACCTTACTGGTTGCTTGAAAATATATTGTGTAAGGTGAAATGGGGAATCGAGAGACATGTTTGGTGTTGTCAAAACGAAGAGAACAGGGAATTGACACAAAATGTAAAATGACATGAGTGAGGTAGTTCGGAGTGTTTATTATGTAGTATGTTACAACACCTGGCATCACATGGCTTCCTCCTCGATGCCAGCAAGATAAAGTCTTGTCCTTTGCTCATTCTACTGACAGAGGGTGTAGCTACATGATAAAGGGTGTCATCCTCATCTGCCTGGTTGATCACTTTGCACTCCCTGCAGTTAACACACAGTAATGAGCACTGGCAAAGAGCTTTAAGCTTCACACTTCACAGAGACTTCATCAGACAAGCAAGTAAACTCATTAAATTAAGTTTTCTTTGCAATACTCAGTCTGCATAATAGCTGCAGGATTCAAGGGTGAACTTTCACTATGTTTCAACATACAAATAATTTACACAGAATCTCTTGGAGAAATAACATCATAATTTTACCCTTGTGTTCATTTGTTCATAAGACAACTACACCAAGATCAAAACAAACAATAAAGTCATAATATTTCTCTGTGTAATACACCTGCACTGTGGTCCAGCAATTTGGAGCAATGAGTCAGACAGTTGCACTTGGTGACATGTTCCTTTATTGTCATGTGCATGGCCTCTTTAATTAATCTTGATCTTGCACCTTGTGTGATTTTATATCAATAGGAAACAATACACTACAACAAGAGGTACCATATGATGCAAAATTCCATATACATGTGTATACATATGTTACTGACTCGTAATGTCGGTCCCACTCCTTTCTCCTCTGCAAGTCGGATAGTAGGTGGAACGTTTGCTCTGCGGGGATGCTGACATGCATCTCCACCTTGAAACACAGCATGTGGTTTTCCTCCAATGTGTACAGTCTGACCTGGAAATGGAACATGTACACAGAGAGATGGTGGGTTTAATGTCCATAAATAGGACTTTTCCTGGTGTTAAATGTGCACACATCAAAACTGCCATGTTAATTGGTAGGTGCATCTGAGATTATACACACAGTATGATAATTCTACATCATTAAAGAACAGATATACTCATGTCATTCTTGTGCAAACCTTTCTGACTTACTCTGCAATAATCCACAAGTTAATTTCAGCACAGCCACTGTGATTGTGCATTTTCAGCTTGCTCAAAATAAAACAGATCAGAATGCACGGTGGATTCACTACAGCTGTAACTATTTAACAAGCTATGTCCAGGACAGTAATATAAACAATACTGACCTTATTTTTCTCAGAAGTTAATACCCAGTTGTTTCTGGTATCCATTAGTTTCAGTGCTGACACATTGTTGTAGCTCAAGTACATCTGAAAAAACAAAGGACTGTCTGAAGTCACAGTGGCAATTTCTGAACTAAGCATGTGTGCCTATGCTGGCCAGAAATTACCTGGTTACTTGGATCCCAGGGCACAGACAGAGGCACTTCAGTTTGTTTGCAGGACATGATGTATTTCCTGTAAACAAGTAGGGCAGCAATGCTTTACATACAGTAAGAGGACAGAAGAAAAAATAAGAACATGACCAATATCATTATCATATTCACTATAGCTACCGTGTGATCCCATATATTTGGTTATCAGAGGAATTAAGATTATACTTGACTTGGTGTTTTACAGTTGAACAATGAACTTATTATTCTTGACAGACTCTGCACCAAAGTCTGCACAGCTGTGATTTGCTGCTCTGCCAAGTCATGTGCTGCTGCAGTATATTGTAAACAATGGATTTTGCAGCACGACACTGGACAAACTAAATACTGTTCCATTGCTTTTTACTGCATTGTACAGTACAGTACTGCAGTTGGTTATTTTCCATATTATAGTATATTGTTTTCCATGTATTCATTGTTAGGTAATGTTTGTTGTGACAAGTCCTCATGTAGAGCACTTACATAACTGGTTGTAACCAGTACTGTGGTACTGTTTCTTCAAGGGTGCATGCATGAGTCTGACTGAGTAGCTTTAGGCTCTAAATGTACCTGAATGTTTGTAATATGATGAAGAATATTTAAAAGAAGCATATGCCAGTCCTGTGTTTTAGGAGAGAGAAAATAAATATAATACATTTGAGCCCACAGCATTATCAGCATATTTGCAGTAATGATTCATCAACAAACTGTGAGGGTTTAAGTGCAGAGACTAACCTATCAAGACGAATCTTCTTCCTTGCAATGGCTTCTTGATAGCGCCTTTTTCCATCCTGTGAAAACATAATACAAAATGTGAAGTTACTGAAAGCCTTCTTTATTCTCTCTATACTGCATTACACATTAAGTCTCTCCATAGCAACAACAGGACACTAAGAAAATTCACCACAGGTGCAGGTCGTATCCGTGGCAGCGTGCATGGTTTCCTGTCACCGTCCAGCACCTCAAAGGTCATAAAAGCACTGTTTATATGGCGCAAAGGTTCTCCTCCCTGGTAAGCCTCGGCACACACTCCCACTTCCATGCTAGAGGACAACATTTATTTGCCCTTGATTATTTTATTACCTCTTATTGCACATTTATGTGAGATTTTTTTCACTTTGTGTGATAAGAATAAACCATTATGTGGAGGCTTACCTGTGCTTGAAGGAATTATTAACAATGGCTTTCAGCACCAGACGGTCACCGATGTGAGACGGGCCACGAAAATGGAACATGTCTATGGTCCTCAGGGTTGGGTGAGCATTACACAAGCGACTAGGACACAATGTAGAGAAAAAACTGTTTCTTTTGGTCTTGTTTGTCTTTGTTTGGCCTCATTATTAATACCTTCCTAACGTGTACAAATACTGAAGTCTAACAAGACAGTCTTTGAGTTTATGGAGGTTTTGTAACTTTGGCTCCAGTAGTTTATTGGCATCCCTATAGTGATGCCAGGACTCCACATAAAGCACCACAACACCATAACTTGTCATTAAACAGGTGAGGCATAATGTGAGCTTTAGAAGTAATGGTACATGTGTTTTGTTACCAGACTAGCTGTGCCCTCCAGTTTCCAGTCTTTATGCTAAGCTGAGAGGAGAGTGGCATTAATATTCTTCAATTTAAGCCTCTACAAGAAACGTTTCTTTAGATTTTTTTTTTTTATTCCTACTTGAGATAAACTGTGAAAAATGTAAATACTACATGCATACCTTGCTGCAATTGTAGCCACATTCTCCATCCAAGCCATGATCTGGCCCCCAAAGGTGCTGACTTGGTGGTTGGCATGTGGTGGTAGCACTAGCTCCACGCTCTCCACTCGAGTCTTCTCAGCTGGCACAGCATCCTGGTGCTCTTGACATTCTCCTGGAGAGACCACAGAAACACGTAGCTTCATAACCAGGTTTTAAATCATGCAGACGCCCGGCCGTGTGTTGTGTTATAAAACCGTGTGTCTACAGCTTGTACCCAGTTGAGCTGTGCTGCTGCTCAGTAGGTCTGTAATGATCTCAGCATGGATGAGCCTCATCCTCCTCCGCTCTGCTGCCAGGCTGTACTCCATCTGCTCCATTTGTGTGCGAGGAATCACCTGCTTCAGCTGTACCTGAGTACACATATCACACACAACCACAAGTATGAAAAAAAGACTTTTTTTTCTACTATGGTTTTTGCCTCTTACCTTTCCAGCTTCTGTCCGTCTAGCAACAAAGGTAGCAAAGGCGTGGCAAACTTTCCACTGCTTGTCAGTGTAAAGGTCTTCACAAGTCACAAGTATGCCCACCTGAATTTAAAAAAAATCACCACCACCTTTCATTACATTTTTAAATAAATAAAATGAATGTCACTATGCTGAAATTCAAAACAATATCCACCAACCTCCATACTGGATGTGAAGGCTCTGTTGACCTTTGCTATGATGTTGACAACCTTTCCCACACTGCAGGAAACAGACAAAGATTCTTATCTTTACTATCAACATGAAGCAGTCATTATAGTCTCAACACAATCTGAATCTCTACTGTGAGAAATGATGCTCATTCCACATTATAGTCAATGTTTGCAATATGTTCTGTCTCAGCAAGCCAGTACTCCAGCGTAAAGCAAAACCTTACTCTATAGTGTGTTCAAAATGGATGTCGTCCACACAGGCAGTGATACAGGAGCAGCCTGCATGTCTCTCAGCTGGGAGAGGAGAGATTACACAGATATTTAGTTAGTGATGCACAAAGCCATAAAACCTAGCCTCATGATTACATATGTTCATGTATAAAAGCACACAGGAATGATTTATCACACAGACTTCAGACCTGTTATGAATTTAAATTAATTTCATTCTATACATCTGCAGCAAAATATTGCCTAAACATTGTGTTTTGTTGTGCGTCCACTGTCATTCCTCCTCTAACTGGCACCTGGAAAACATATTAGTGAACAAAGGGTATGCAGTGCATTAAGGTTTCCCTCAAATTACTGAGACACATGCTGTGAAAAACGTTATGGCAGAACATGCCTCGAGATAAACACTTTTTAATTATCAGAGATTCATATATGCCATTTACGGGGCTCCAGACTTTTAATATATTTACATTTGTGACTATTTTTTGGAGACAGTGCCACTAAATTTCATAATTAGACACACCAGTGCGCAAATAGGATTTTAAATCATTGTTATATATAATGTGAAACACTGGCAGGGAGCGTGTGAGCACTGCGCAGTGGAAATTTACCTGGAGCGTGAAAATATGAAAAATGTATTCAGATTCAGAGTTCCCCGGATATTAATGCTTGATGAGACCTGTGAGATTAGTGGATCTGTACATTTCTCTGGTGCAGCATCTTCTCTGTGTCAGAGAGACGGTGGGGCTCAGATCCTCCACAGCACAGCAGACAGCGCCAGGTAGAGAGGGGGTGGGAGCTCAGATAGAGTCAAACGTATTGCTCAAGTTGACAGCATCTGTGCTTATTACTGTGCATGTGATAAGAGGCGAATAAAAAGTCAGTAAGAGTGATTTATGAAAACACATGTTGAACAATGAGAAACGTGCAGGAAAGTCAGTTCCTTTGTTAACCACAGTGAGCTAGTGTGCTAATCGCTGACTGCTATGAACAAACTAAAACAAAATTTGACTGTATTAACAGACTTTATTGGCACTTAAAAGTGAGCAAGTTCTAATGGACTTTGTGTCTGAGACAGCATCACCCAAACTCACAAACCAGCCCCCTCCCTCCACCAGCAACAAAGCACATAATCAGAGAGAGAGGTCGGGAGATGGTTAGATATTACATTTGATTTAGGGAGAAATCATTTAGTCTCTGTTGTGACGTTGTTGTAGATATGAAAGAATGAATTTAAACTCAGTAGGCAGTTTGTTAGATCCTCCTAGCTCAAAGTCAGTCCTGCAAAAGATCCTCCTTTATGAAGGTGGTAATGTTCAGTTTCATTATCACGTATTCATTAGTAAAACAGGTAGGATGGAAAACAAATGAATGTGTTTCACTGCATGTCGATGTGATGTGTCTAAGTAAGGAGAGCCAGTGCTACCAGTAGAAAAAGTTAGTCTGGAGCCCTGACCACTTTAAGTTAATATTAAATGGTACTGAGCCTTTTAAATGTGTTATGGATACATTTTTGCTGAGTATTTCAACTGTATATATTTAAAACCAAATTATGTTTTATTTATATAGCCCAGTATCGGAAATTTTCCATTTGCAATCTGTACAACAGACGAGTGCTTTATTTCTTTGGTTATTTTATCATTGTACAGTACTTCAACTTCTGTTGTGTTTAAATGTGCTAATAGATGAACTGACTTTTTTTTTGGAGTTTTTTTTAGTTTTTGTGACCTTTTCCTACCAGATAAACAGGCTGTGGAGTCCATCCACTTCAGCAGCTGTCCAGCACTCAGCTTCCCACAGTGGTTGGCATGGCAGGGCAGCACGATCTGACTCATCTTCACTTCAGTGGGGTTTCTGTACTCTTCCTCACTCTCCTGAATGAAAGGAGAGTCCAGCACTGTGTCTGCATCTTTCCCCTCTGATGTCATAACTTACATCTATACAGACAGGGAACACAGAAAAACTACAGTACAGTAGAACCACATGATTTGCATGATTTTCACTCATGTAATGAAGAGGAAATGTTAAATTTAGAAGTAGCTACAATCTTTGATCCAAATACAAACAGCGTGGATGTGGCATGAGACGGGAATCCACATTACTGTAAAACTGACAATTCTTTAATGCAATGTATAATTTGCCGTTGCTGTCAAAATCCAAACACGGACAGAGTTATCAGCTCAGCTACCTCGAACCTGGAATATGTGCTGAGGTAAAAACATTTTATCCAAGTTTAATTTAGGAAAGTTTTCCAGATAACTCAGTAAACCTTTTTGGATCAAGCCCCACACCCCCAAGCTGAGCAAGTGCTGTGCAACATAAGATGCTTTAAATAATCTGCCACTCAGTTTATCGTCTGAGGAATTGCTCGACGTTTCTCTCCCAACTCAAGGACCAGGAGAAACCTGAAAAGCCTATTTATGTGCCTTGCAACACGTTTGTGGAACTGCTTTCCCACTATGGGTAATGCAACTTTATATAGTTTTTGATTTTAGACTATGGGCTTGTCTTTTTAGAGCACTTCACACACACACACACACACATACACACACACACTTGAACGCACATACAAACTATTTTAAAACATGCCTTTAAGTGAAGTATTCATGAGACGTACTTGCTGGTATAGAGGTGTTTGTCTACAACTGCTCCAGTGGGACAAACATGCGGGGATCATCTGACTGTACTGTTAGCGGTGACTCTGCAGTGACCTTTAAATTCACTTCTTCTGCTGCGACAGTAGAATAATAAAATATCACGCGGCTTTTATTGATTCTGCAGAAAAAGTCATCACCGGTAAACACAGCAATGTATTTCACTAGTAGAATAAAACTGGTTTACCCAAGTTTAAATTCTTCTCTGAAGATGAAGTCGAGATTAATCCTTCAAGTGCCAATGAACGTCGGCAACGAAACATTAAAAGCGGCTGAGATTGAGCAGCCTGAAACCCCGCAGGACCATTTCACCCATTCCTCAGCAAAAACTTAATAAACACACACGCACGCACACACACTACAGTTTTACTAAATAATTTCACCACTGGAGGGAGAGAGAGGGAAAGAGCCCCGTCCCCCTGAGTGTTTACAGTAACGTCCATATTTTTAAGGTGGAACTGCAGCACCTCACTATTAGGAGATTTTTAAAGGGGCCATTAAATATGTAGTGAACGAGGAACAATATTTCAGTGTAGCCCGTCTCTGTTGAAATAGAAATCTGCTTTTTTTCTTTTTAACTGACATTAGATTAAACCGTTTGCTCAGATAGAGACCTGTTATTTATTTTTTAAAATCTGACTTCAATATTCTCTTTCACGAGTGGTCTTTGAAAGTTAATCAGTAATAATTTGATTTAATAATTTTAGAATGCCGTTTTTACTGAATGAAGTACTCTTTTAAGCAATTTTTGAAACTAGAAAAAAAAAATCCAAATGATTTCGTAAATCTAATGCAAAAATATTTTTCTCTCTCTACCCTGCTATTTGCTAAAGCCCATAAAATATGGAAATATTGGTCTCTTAATATGGGTATAGGGCCCCAAACTAGACAGAAGCAATAGCATTGCTAATACAAATTAAAAGGGTAAAAAGCATTATAAAACTTTCTTTTTAGCCTCCCATCCAAGAAAAGGAAACTTTTTACGGCTGGAAACCCTTATTATTCGGTTTCTTAGATCATAATTAGTATACGAACCAGATAGGTTAAAGTGAAAGAAACAGCTACAGGGAAAGTATTTCTTAATTTAGTTTAATTAAGTTAAGAGTTGATATGGTAGCGAACAACGTCAGAACAGCAAACTGAAAGTAGGAAAGGACAGACCTTAAGGCAAATGCCGCGCTCCCATTGGCTGAGGGGAGCATCAGTCGCGCCTGGCCCCGCCTCTTCCCCCAGGACCAAGTTTGGTTGTCGTCGGGCTGAAGAGGAGTGCGGTTGGAGTGCGAGAGGGTCGCGGCCGCGATGATCTGACAGATGAAATAGAGAAAAAAGAAAGAGAAGGCGGGCGTCCTCCCACACAAAACAATGTTCCCCAAAGGCAAAGGCACCCCGGTGCCGTCGGACGGACAAGCACGAGAAAAGTAAGCTCAGAAACGTTTCTTATTGTGTATTTTCTGCCTGGTAAGTTGTTCTCTCTTGCTGTCTGTTGTTCGCTGGATAGGCTAGCAGGAGGCGATTTCCTCCTACCGAGAATTGAATTGAATGAACCGCCTTGTCTGCTCGCCATTCCTGCTCTGAGCTTCTGCTACATTTACCTTATTACCGTATCTTTACACAGCCAAGACCGGTTTCGAGACCAGTTTGGTTGTGTTTTAACCAGCGGTTGTGTCATATTTTTTGCGGTTATTCAGTCGAGAGCACAGGGAGGAGAAAACAATAACATCGTCTTGCAACACAGTACATTGTTTTCTCTGTTGCGCTCCCTGGATGGGCTCCGTTTTTATTTCCATCAGTACCACCGGGTTACTATACCTAGCTATTACACTGTATGCTGCTGCTGTGTTTTACATCACGTCGTTAATGTATACTGTTGCTTTACGACTTTTACTTATCATTCCCGTTTGAGTGAAGCTTCACCAGACTTGGCTTGCTTACACAGTCCCCATTTAATTTTTTGGCATAGACTATTTGGCAGCCATTGTTCAGAGGGCCTGTACCCGACTCTAGTCACTCAGTCTGCCCGTAGAAGAAGCTCAGCTCAGCTTGATTTGTGACATTTCTTCCCCGGTTTGTAGTGTTTCTTTTTTTTTAATTAAACCTAACATTATGTTTTTTCCTTTGTGACACAGGTTGGCTCTATACGTCTATGAGTATTTGTTACACATAGGAGCACAGAAGTCTGCACAGACCTTTTTATCAGAGGTATGCAGAATTTTCTAATCAATGCCCTTTTATTTTTAAATGCTGAATATTAAGTAATGTGGGCTCTTGTGGTCTAAAATATTCAAACACATTAAATTGTCACCCGTTAATATTTATTGAAATTCCCCTTTCCTAGATCCGATGGGAGAAAAATATAACACTTGGAGAACCCCCTGGATTCCTACATTCCTGGTGGTGGTAAGAGATAATGCTCTCTTCTCCATGCAGACATATCTAGGACTTTTTTGTGTGGTATTACTTACTTCATGGTCTGTCTTGTCCACAGTGTATTCTGGGACTTGTATTGTGCTGCACCAGAGAGGAGAGAGACGTGTGACCACTCCAGTGAAGCAAAAGCCTTCCATGATTACGTGAGTAGTGCTTACATGGAGACTGTTTCATGCATTGCTCTTTCTTTTCTTAAAGAAGAACACTTTCCTATCGAGGCTAAGGAGAGGTGTAATAATGCACTTCCAAATCAGGTTGTACAATGAGTCAGACTTTGTTTTGTTGGAGCAAAGCATTCATGGACTCTCCTTGTCAACATTCAAGTCCTGACAGAATCTGCCACATTCCCCTTCGAGTGTAACACAGCTGCCCTACTTCAGGTTTTTATGAATCCTTTTTGACTTGGAAAAATAGTGCTTTAAGTGCTTCTTTATTTACCACTGAACCTTTGTAGCTGTATTTAAATGCCCAATGCATGTATTTTATTTTTCTTCCCATTAATTTATGATCAGATATCTTGGCCTGGTGGTGGGTCAAATGATGCGCCCAATAATGAGCTTAACAGGCTTCCTGGAAATTTATGCTGATGTCAGCGTGCCCTGAGTCAGACCTGTCAGGTTCTGCTCCCCTCATCTGTGCCAGACTTAAGCACCCTGAGTAACAAACAAAAGAGAACCTACTGAGTGTTCCGCACAGCTTTAGACATTTTATACAGAGAACGTTTGGACAAAGATCTCCAGCTGCCTCCCAGCATGTGGTAGCCCAGGTATATCGAAACCTATTTCCAATAATTTTGTGAGATATTGCTCAAGCTGAGTGCCTTGTTCAGCAGCACTTTACTGCTCTTGTAATACCACTTTCCTATTTGCATGGTATGGATGTTTTGCATCTTCATAATCATGCCGTTTTGGATATTTGCTGCATTGTTTCCTGCTTTGAGTCATCCTTCAGAAAGAATATCAAAAGAAGCCTCATGTTGATCAAAGATGTGTGAAATACATGCTTGTCACTGCCTTCTGCTTTTCCCAACCTTGTTTCTCTAAGGCCAGACTCACAAATCTTTAGCTTATGTAAATAAAATAAAAGTACTGTTGTTTTGCTATATCAGAACAGTGCAGAAAATATAGTGCTTTGTATATTTGTCACATTTAAATTGTTAAGATCATCAAACAAATTTAAATATTACATAAAGATAACCCAACCAAAATACTCTTTCTAAATTATGATTTCATTTATTATGGGATAAAATCAGTCCAAATGCCTGCCTGGCCCTATGTGAAAAAGGTAATTGCTAAATCATGAATGAACTATGATAAACAACTTTTTTTTTTTAAAGCTGAGTTTAATTTCACTTGCCACACCGAGGCCTGATTACTGCCAGACCTGTTGAGTCAAGACATAACTTAAATAGAAGCTGTCTGACAAAGTGAAGCACATTAAAAGATCTCCAAAAGCAACCCATCATGCCGCGATCTAAAGAAATTCACAGAATCACAATAGAAACAAAAGTAATTGACATGAATCAGTCTGAAAAGGCCATTTCTAAAGCTTTGGGACTCCAGCGAACCACAGTGAGAGCCATTATCCACAAATGAAAAAAACTTGGAACAGTGGTGAACCTTCCCAGGAGTGACTGGCCTGCAAAAATTACTCCAAGAGCACAACGACGTAACCCAGAACAACATCTGAAGAACTGCAGGCCTCACTTGCCTCAGTTAAGGTCAGTGTTCATGATTCAACAATAAGAAGGAGGCCGGGCCAAAAAGGCATCCATGGGAGAGTTCCAAGGTGAAAACCACTGCTGACCAAAAAGAACACAAAGGCTCATCTCACATTTGCCAAAAACATCTCTGATTAACCCCAAGACTTTTGGGCAGATATTCTGTGGACTGATGAGACAAAAGTTGAACTTTTTGGAAGGTGTGCGTCCTGTTACATCTGGTGTAAAAGTCACGCAGCATTTCATAAAAAGAACATCATACCAACAGTGTGGTAGTGCGATGATCTGGGGCTGTTTTGCAGCTTCGGGACCTAGATGATTTGCCATAATTGATGGTACAGTGAATTTTGCGCTCTACCAGAAAATCCTGAAGGAGAATGTCCGGCCATCAGTCTGTGACTTAGAGCTCGGTTTCTGCAGCAGCAACACACGAGCAAATCCACTTCTGAATGGCTCAAAAATGTTTTTTGGAGTGGCCTCTTTTTTTCCCTAAATAAATGAAATCATCATTTCATTTTTTTATTTACTCGGGTTATGTTTGCATAATATTTATTGTAATATTCAGTGGATTTCCCTCTTGTGGATCATTAAAGTGTTACCTTATCTTAAGTGTGACAAATGCAAATGCAAAAGAAAATATCAGACGGGGAGAAATACTTTTTCACAGCACTGTATATTAGAGGTTAAGGAATACTCTCAGGATGTCTGACATGCAACATCGTTTGTTAGTGCATTTATGATGTATCAGGAAAGGGTTAAAATGGAGATGTTGGTCCTGCTCTGGGCAGATAGTGTTGTCAGGGTAACAGGCCTCCTGATCTGGCAGGTGACCTGGGAGCCAGGAGAGAGGCTACAGCACAGCTCTGCCCTTTAAATAACCACAGTCTTTATTATTCTAACTCAAACAGACAAAGGAGAAGACGCATTTTGTTTGAAACCGACTTTATTCCTCTGACCTGCTTTATGGCAGTTGATGTTGCATTGTCTTTGATTCTGGTTGTTTATTTAGGTAGGATATGTTTTCAGTGCGATTCAGTTTTACATTGTAGAATACAAGAAGATGTAACAGATTTCACAATTCTTGTTTTTCCTGGGAAAAACTAAAATTCCAGCTAACGTTTTTGTTCAAACAAAATAAGTTAGATTGCAGCCTATGACATGGAAAACATTAAGCAAATGAGGAAACAGTGGAGCGTCAGTTTGGGCAGTGTGCTGCTGTGTGGAGGAGCTTTGAGAGTTTCTGTGCTGTTGACTCTCTCCGACATCTTCTGGTTGCCCTTTGCTTTGACGTTGGTTCCCCTTGTGTTTATTTGTGAATGTTGGGGGTAAGGAGGTATGTGCATGGACAGTACTAGTCCTTGGACCCTAGCTTTTGTCTAGTTGTGGGGGAGGTGAGTGCTGCTCTGTTAGCTGGCAGTGCTCGTAAAGCCCTGCTGTATTCACACTGGGCCTGACGAACACTCCCCAAGGGGCCCTGTCTCCATGGCGTCAGCGGGTGATTGATGGCTGTCACAGAGCTGAGGGGCAGATTGGAAAAAGGAAAGGGGAGTGGCACTGTGGCATATGCCCAGTATCCACCACCACGGAGGAGCTGAGGGAATAAAAAGAGGAGGGGACAAGAAGTGGAAGGGACCTGCTAGAAGTAGCTGGAGAGGAAGAGAGCGCATCCAGCCAGTGGGTTTTATGATGTTGATTGATGGTTAAACATTTACAAGCTAAACATAGGGGCTGGTTCCTTTTGAGTGTTGGTTCCAGTGGAAGAAGTGAGGCTGTTCAGAGCACGCCAGGTCAGGAGGTTAAGGCTGGGTGGTCTGTGCTACAGCCCAACCCCCTTCTTCATTTTTTCTTCATCCACTTTTAACTATTAATTTTTTTCCTCCATGTCCAGTCTTGCCTTTTCACAGTTACTTCATTGAACCTTTTGGTCACCCCCTCCCCAACCCACCATGTATCCCCCTCTCCCTCTCCCTCTTTGTTGTCGTACAAGCAGCAAAAGCAAATCCGCCGCCACACTGTCCTTTTGTAACCTCCTTTAGGGATTCAAAGATTCAGAGACAAAATTGTTGGCTGGGATTGCTTGTATGCTCTTAAGCACACACATGTACATCCTGAATCATTAAGGGCTGGGGGTGTGAGAGGGGAGTGTTTGGGTAGTCTGTCTCAAAGGAGGTCCCCTGGGAAGTTTAAGCAAGGCCCCAGACGAAAGCCTTATAGCCTCGGGCAGGGCTGAGGCATCTGTCCCTTTCCTGTGTCAGAGATGGGGCTCAATCAGACCAGAGCACCAGGCTGTTTGGACAGTCCAGCAAGCACAGCTGTGTGCTTTAGAGGGACATGATAAAGATCTAACATAACATGCCTGGGAAGCCTCTGTGCACGTTGCTTCTCAGTCAAGCAAGAAGTATTTGACACCACTATGAAAATTGGTGATGTTCTTTTATGACTTTGTGGTACTTTTTTAAATACAGCTTTACTTCATTATTTGTTTTTAGACCTCATTCCAGGAAAGGGTTATTTAGGGGTAGAGGAACACAGCAAACTACAGTCTGTTTCACTGCGAGGGTCAGACAGTGTGAATGTGTGAGCGTATATACCACACTGATATGAAACTAGTGATAAACTGTTGATCAGTCTTTATCCCCAGTAAGGTAATAAACAGCATAACATCTGCTTATTAATACTTCACACTAGACAGGCCATCTTTAAGTTAAGATGAAAATTTACAAAACACATTTTGTTGGGTTGGAGAATTAAATACTGTTTTTGTGAGAAACTTAAATACCTACAGCAGCAGCAGTTGATTTACTGTTTGAATCAGAATTAGGATGAATATTAATATAGATGAGATTTTATTGACTGGTACATTGAAGGTAACGACATGTACTGTAAAATATTACATAGATGAGTGAAGCCTGAGACACCACTTCATTGCTGTGTCTGTACATCTGAGGTATTTGTGGTTAACATGGAGCTCTATTACAGGAAGCTTACAACAGACCAAACTAGCTTTGGCTATGATTAAATATTTCTTTAATTTGTACATACTGATTACAAGCTATAAGCATTCGATTGTACTGTAGCAATAGAAACAGGTTATCATTGTGCAAAATATATAAAAATATCAAGTCTAGTGGGTACAGGTCCATGTGCCAGGCTGTCTGTAAAAAAAAATAAAAAAAAAATAAGGTTGCCAAACAAATTAATTTTTGATAAGAACAAAACAATTCTGCAAGTAATTTCTGACTCTTTTTGACATATTGCTTTGTGAGGGGCCTTCATGCTTCCCAGATGATATATTTAAATAAATTATCTGGTCAAGTTAAGAAATAAAAAAATAAGATATCTGTGAGGAAACATTTTCTTCCAAGGAAGCTGCCAAGAACTGGTTAGTATGAAAAGAAGTGAAAACTACGAGTGACCCCTTTACTGTTTGATTCAAATGGTGCAAATGACTATGAAATTAAACTATTTAAATTGATTAAATTGTTAAGCTGTGATGGAAACTTTATGGTTTGTTCTGCAGGGTGTGAAGCACAAAGTTAACTGTTGATGATTGTGACTGATTGTGAGTACAAAATAAGGGAGGTCTGCTCTGAAACTGAAGAAAGAAAACTAAGGCATGGGGAACTGGTTGCAGCACTTGAATCTAAATATGCACATTGGAAACTTGTTCCTCTTATAACCTTTACTGTATTCATAGTTAACAGTATTGTCTTTGTTCCTGAGCTCAGTGTTGTTAGTTAATTTCATAAACATAACCCATTCAAGGTGAAATAGCAGTGACAATAAGCCTACAGCTCACTGTAACATAAAGTACATCTGATGTTTGGGTTAGAATCATCTTCATAGGCAAAAGTTTGACTTAAAAACAAGCAACAATGGCATGGTGCTCATTGTTTCCAGTCAGTCATATATGAATCCTGAAATAAATTTTGTAAAAACATTATACTTGTGGCGGTTTTACAGTATATAACAGTATTTTCTTTTTTGTGTATGCATATATGGGTTTGTGAGTTATTTTGTTGTCAGCAATAAATGGAATATCAAAGTAATAATTATTCAAAGAGATATTTCTCAAGAATTCTATTGCGCAAGTAAGAAAACAAGCTTGTGCACAAAATGTAGTAACCAGTGATGGTTGACAAGCAACAATTTCTTTGGTTCTGCATTTCACAAATATAATTTAACATTTAACAAATTGTAACATGCATCCATTTTATCCTTCAAGATTCAAAGCAGTTTGGCTGATTTTTTTTTTCTCCTAGTAAGACATATCTGCAATTCAGTTTTTTAATCAGTTTAATTAGTGTTTCCTCTGCACCTGTATGTCACAACTGTCTGTAGTAGGTCCATATTTGTGCATAGGTGAAATATACTGCATTTGTAATAGTGCTTCATCACTTGCTTTTCGAGCCACATTAAGTGCTTTGAGAAATTGCCTCTTCAAGCAATGGCTGCTGTTGTTAGCGTCACAGTTTCACTGGTGCTACCAGCAAAAAACTGGGTATAGGTTATTTTGCACATTTTCAGCTTCACTTTCTTCATCCCCCATCTCTGTTTTCTGTTACTCTACCGTAGTGGTGTACTGTAGCGGCCCTTACAGCTGCACAATTAGATGAAGAAGTTGCTGGATGACTCGTTCTAAATCTGTAATTGTTTCAGGCAGGGTGGGATCTCAATGCCATTCTTGTTTAACTTGCATATGAATGACTTGTCTGGGCAATTTAACTCTTGCAGAACAGGTTGTGTTTTATGTGTGCAGGTGATGGTATTGTATTTTCTACATGCAGTAATGGTGTTCAGTTGACATTTAGCATACACTAAATGCCGAAAATATATTTAATGAATTCTTTGTATAAGTGAACACATTTATGTTTTTGATACTATGTTGATTCTGATATTCTGATATGTGAGATTGACATGTTTTAATATGGTCACACACTCTAAAATCAAGTAAAGTGATGTCTTATCTTCAGAAATTAAAAGTGGGTCTTGAGTTAGGCTTTGTTGTGTTGACTGCAGACACTTGAAATGAAACAAAGTGTTATCAGTGAGTGTGCAGTGTGTACACAAACATTTTTTGGTTTCTGGGTATTTATTAAAGGAGGTGCATGCTTAGCTGTACATTGTACATAATTGATTTAATGCAGAGTACTTGTATGTGTTCTGCAACATTTAAACAGTGAAAGCTTTAACTTTCACGTTAACTTTTAATCATAGTTCATACTTATTTATACACTTTATATTTCTACAATTTAACTAAGGTCTGAACCTTAGGATGTTTTACACATCCTGAGAATAATAATTTCCACTTGAATGGGCTGGTTAGTTGAGTGAAACTAGTCAAGATGGGTGGTGAAATATGAGGAGTACAGCAATTTTTTCATATACAGATGGAAGGCATGTTTGTCTTTGGCTCCACCTTCTACACCTCCTTCCTATAACAGAATGGGACTTTACTGTCTGTGCCACTGGGGCCTGACAAGACGTGACTTTTGCCTGTGGCCTCACTTCTCTCCTTGCTGAGGTATTTCACAATGGCCCCACAGTGGCAGCCTGAGCAGATATAATTAGGGAAGGTGCAGTCGATACCAGGGAGTGTGTTGGCTATTGACCAGTGATGTCGGTGGAGCCATGGGGGCCAGGACAGAGACGATGAGTGTTTGTGTGGGCCCTATAGTAGCTTGCGTGTGTACATCTACATTAGTCCTTCTGTAGCCATTCTTTGGAAGCTAAACCCCACTGCCCTGAAGACATTAGCTCATCTCAGATTGCTTCAGCTACAGGGAAGAAAAACTCAGTCAATTAGGAGTGTGTGACCAAAGCAAATGGCACATTAGTGAATTAGGGCTGCGGTTTGAGCAGGAAATCAGCCCAGTGAGCCCCTGTTGTGCAGCAGCACTTTGGAGCCACTGACTCAGTGATTCCCACTGATGCTTATCTGATCCACTAGATCCTGGATCAGCAGGGCTCAGAAGCCTCAAAAGACCCCATTAGTACCCCTTTCATACTGGAGACCTACAAATGATGCCAGTTAAATGATGTTAAGTCTGGACACATAATGCATGTCTAACAGCATTTTAACCATCTTGTTGAATTTCTCTTGTTTGCACTGAGATTGCTGTTGGAATTGTGAAAAATCTCAGAAATATTAAGTTAACTTATATTGTGTAGCTTGATGAGTGAGAGTTTGTAATATTCCTGTTGGGTATGTTCTTTTGATCTTAAGAGTGCGGCAGCAGCCCCCAGTCCTGTGATGGGAGGGATGCCCCCTGGCGAGGGCATGCCAGGAGGACCCATGCCACCCAGCTTTTTCCAGGTCAGTCAAATACTACACTATATTGAAATCATCTGTTAGGAATACTTTCTTACATTTATTGTTTTCGCTATATAAATCACTCCAACAATTATTCAATAATGAATATTATCATAAATTAATTCCCTGTAAATGAGAGTTTACAGAAAGTTGAATCACCTAGCTTCTAGCCATTTTCCTTGCTGCACTTTAAAGCTGTGGGTCTCAACATAGGTGTCTGCACTGTTTTGTGCCTCTTGTTTTGCTCCACTCTGCTGAGTGAACTTAGTAAACATCATAGACGTTCTGTCTGCCTGGGCCCCTCCTGTGCTGTAAACAGGCAGGCGTGGCTTGGCCATTTTCACTAATGGAGAAATCGAAAGGTGCAGCACCTACTGTAAATCAATATCTCTTGAGGATAAACTCTTGGCAGGCAACTGTGTGGAACTGCCTCAGAGAGGTGACATAAAATTGCAGTGTTTTGCTGCCTCCACTAGGTCAAAGTATTCCTTTTAAATTCACCCAGTATTTATGAACAAGAAGCCACAAATATGTGACTCATTATGTGATCATATTAATATAAGGTAATTGGACATTGATGTTGACGTACACATTCTCATACTTTCCATACGAGAATCCAGGAGGAGGCTCGTTTAGACCTTTAGTGTTGTTATAAAGCTAATTGCACAGAGCTTTAATTGATGCTGTTAATTCAGGGAAATTAGCTCTGATAACATGCTGCATGCAGCAGGCTTCTTAATGTCTTGACTGACAGGCAAAAGAGCACACATCCTCTCCATCTCTGTTTTCTCTCATTCAAGGCTAAGTCATTTGCTTTGCTTCTCACTCTCCCCCTCCCTCTCTCTCTCTCTCTCTCTCTCTCTCTCTCTCTCTCTCTCTCTCTCTCTCTCTCTCTCTCTCTCTGTTTGGTACATACAAAGCATCTTATTTTTGCACATTTACATTTTTTGCAGCATTCTTTGGTTCTTGCTCCAAATGTCTTTTGCCCTGCAGTAACCCTGCTCGTCTCTTTGCCCCTCTTTTTTATCACTTCTGTTTCTCGCTCCCTATTTCTGTCTTTTCCTCATCCTCCCTCCTCTATCTTACTCTTTGCTTCTTCATTTTGTGCGATGCCACAGGGTCCTCCTGGTCCTCAGGGCTCTCCTCACCCTCAGCCTCCTCCCCCTAACAGTATGATGGGACCTCACAGTCAGGTAACGCTTCCTCTCCCTCTTTCGCTCTGTTTTTGCTATCTGCAGTCATTTGGGATTGCTGGTTCTCAGTGCTGATGCTTCCTGCTTTGGCATTTGTCCCAGCTTAATGCTTTATGCTGCTGTCAATATTCACACAAACATGCTATTAAGAAATAAAGAATCATAGTACATTTGAGACATTTCTATAATTTTATTTGTAGATCATGGAGCAATTGTATTTTTCTTATAGTCTTTCATGTCGCCTCGCTTTGCTGGAGGTCCAAGAGGTCCCCCTATCAGGATGGCCAACCAGGTAGAGCTTTCACACACACACACACACACACACTGTGGATTCAGAATACATACCAAATATTTAAAAAATCAGTTTTATTAGATCTTTTTGTTTTATCCCTGTTAGCCACCAGGTGGAGGACCAGGTCCTCATCCCATGCTGCCTAACATGGACCCCACGCGACCACAAGGTGTGAATCAGTGTTGTATTCACTTTAATTATTACTACATCTGCAATGGAGACATTATTTTCTGACTTCTATCTTTGTATAAACTACTTTGTCTATTTATCCCTCCAGGTCATCCTAACTTGGGGCCAATGCAAAGAATGAGCGGCCCTCGAGGCATGGGACCTATGGGGCCTGGCCCTCAGGTAAGCTAGTCTGCTCACATAGAATTTATGTCTACTGCATTTATGTCTTTATTTATTATATTGGTTCTAGTGGGCATACAGCCTTTTTTCCCTGGTAAATTTTGCTCCAACTCTCTCGTTACTGGTCTTAAATCCTTAAAATCAATTTTCATAGACAATGTTATGATTTTTTTTATTTGTTTACTCAGAACTTTGGTGGTGGGATGAGGCCTCCACACAACACCATGGGTCCTGGTATGCCAGGAGTAAACATGTGAGCTCTTTTTAAATTTGTAATAATGTATTTCAACCTAAATACAGTATCTAACTACAGCATCTATTGCTCTAGGGGCCCAGGGACTGGTCGGCCATGGCCCAATCCGAACAATGCCAACTCTGTGAGTACTAACGCACACACCCAGGGAAATTCTGGTTCAGATTGCAGCCAAACCTCTTCTCAGAGCGGATGAGGTCTAATGTGTTCCAAGGTTCTAGTCTGGGATGTAATTGTAGTATTATGTGTCACGGTTTCCACAGACAGTTGGACAGACAGCCATAATGGGGTTAGGATGATCTGATGATTGAATGATGACATTCTGAGGTGTAGAAAATGGTTTGCACTCCCATTTCTGGTCTGTAATGTTTGTGTTTTTGGTTTCAGATGCCTTACTCATCACCCTCTCCTGGCGCATATGGGGTGAGAACACACTGTAACATGCCAACACCTTTCATACTACAGAAATTTTAGCATAGAAAATAGTCTTTAAAATTGTTTTTATATGTGCATTTTTCATACATCTTTATTTTGTTACTGCTTCTCCAAAGGGAGCATCTGGAGGAGGAGGACCCCCAGGAACTCCCATTATGCCCAGCCCTGCAGGTTAATGCCTCCATGACTCCATCACTGACTTTTTCATGCATTATCAAGTATCAGTTATAAATGTGAATGTTTTTTTCCCCAGACTCAAACAACTCTGGTGATAATTTGTACACCATGATCAACACTGGACCCGGCAACCGAAATAACGTAAGTTGCTTTCCATTGTCCTTATTATTCATAATGTGTGAATGTTGTGATCATCAAGTTAACTACAAGTACTACTAGTACACTTGAAGATGGAGCTCCTTCTAGAAAATGATTTTATTGCTCATTAAATACACAGTATCTCTTTTGCACCAAGACCACAACTCCATTTCAGTGCTTCAGTGTGTGAAGAAATGAGTGTTAATGCCACATCTAAACATCAGGGTCAGTCTCGTCAATACAGTGGTGGGACAAAGGGGACAAACAGTTAAGTGACTGAGGCATACAATATGTTGAGTGGTCATTAAGAAAAACGTTTACCGTTAACCAAACACCTCATCTCTCTCCATCAGTACCATCTCAATACTGAATCTTTGTGCGACATCTTCGTACAGCTGGTGGGAGAATTAAGTTTTCTATCCATCCATATTTCTGGACAAATTCATTTTATTCTCATAGGAATTAAAAAATATTCTGCTCTAGAATTTATATTTAAAGGACATCACTGTTAAGTGCATAATATTTCTTTCCATTATGTTGTCAGCCACTTGATAAAGTTAATGAGACAGGTTTGAATTGAAATTTCCACACTGCTGGGTAAAGCAGAAAATACTGGATATCATTTTGGTGAAAAAACGTAAATTTCTAAATTTCACTTCCATGTACATAGATAGAGCTGGCTTGCCAAAGTTTACCAAACACTGGTATTTTTACCCTCCTAAAACATACTTTCATTATTCCTAGGTTGCGGTATCCACTCTGTACAGAAGAGATTTTTTTTATAGAAATAAAATGAATGCAGTTTTTATACCGATTCCTTTTGTGTGTTATTTAATACGGTAGGTTACTGTTTCATGGAGCTGAAATAACCAGAGCTGTTTTTCCAGTTGTGAGAAGGACTTGGGTTTAAAACTGTAGAAATTAAATGTTTTACTCTATAGATACTGGGTTCCGGTGTTGTTTTGGTCACTTGTTATTTACTATTATTTCACCTGTGTTATTTAGAACTCACCATGTGAGCTGTGATAAGTGAGTACATGCCCTCTTCTTTCTCCACCAGTTCCCTATGGGGCCCGGCTCTGACGGACCCCTGGGAGCCATGGCTGGGATGGAACCACACCACATGAACGGGTCGCTAGGTAACACCACCCACTACACAGCACTTAATAACACAACACAGATTTATTTGTGTTGCATTCTTACACATTCATTGATAGTATACTCTTGTTCATGTTACTTGGATGGAGGTCAACAGATTTCTCTTAAAAAACAAACAAAAAGTTTCCTATGGTCACAGAATACAAACATGTCGTGTTTTTTTCTATATTGCTTGATTCTTAGGCTCTGGTGATATGGATGGGATGAACAAGGTAGATATCGTTAGTTATTTGATTTAATGCTTTTTTCTGGATAAAGTGAAATGTTACACACTCATCACTGTGCACTCTTTGTTTCCAGAATTCCCCAAACAATTTAAGTGGCATTAGCAATCCCCCTGGGACCCCAAGGGATGACGGAGAGCTGAGTGGAAACTTCCTTCACTCCTTTCAGAGTGAGAACGTAAGTCTCTCTTCTTGCCAGTTCTGCTCCTCAGCTAACATCACTGTACTGTTGGTGACTGTAACAGTGCTTTGCCTGTGGTAGATCACTGTCGACCGCAGGGTATTAGTATCACTGAGTATACTGGCGAGCTGGGTGTTTGACAAACGCTGGTAGGGAAAAGTGTGTGCGTGTTTTAATCTTCTTTTCTGTGCCTCCATAGTACTCTCCAACCATGACGATGAGTGTGTGACCCCCCCTCCACCCTACCCAACATTATTTGCCATCTTTCCGAGGATCTGAACTCACTATAGGACACGGCCAAACACATCAGCACCGTATCAGGGACAGGCGCCATTTTGGTTCCACACTAACGCCAGAATGCTGATCTGAGAAAAATCAAAATGGCTGGCAACTACTGCTCCTTGCTCAAAATGAAGGACAATTTCTCCATTTATCACAGTCCCAAGTGTGACAAAATCAGCTACTGAAATGCATCTGACATGTTTTATGTTCTTTGCAGAGCCTCTTTATCCCTTTCAGTCTCTCCAAACTCCTCAGCCCCAGAGTGAAGAGAAAAAAATGGTTGAAGTTTACCTCTTGTACTTTTTAATTATTGCTTTGTGGTGCAAGATGTGCAGGAAATGTCTCTGCTTTTGTCACTTAAAACACTGGAGAGTGTGCATATGTATTGTGAGCTTGGAAAGTCTTTGTCTTGTCATTTTACTTAGCGCCATGCATACTGTGTCACAAAAGTCAGTTGACATAGGACTCAGAATTTGCCTTTAACTCTATGGCCACCTTTATGAAAAATGTACATTTCTTCCCAATGCCCACTCTTCTACTTAAAGAGTTTTTTTTAAGGGGAAAAGATGTGAAAGACTACAGCATTTATTGTGATGACCTTTCACAGTATGTAAGTGCTCAGATGGTTCTTACAATGTCAAATTGATCCTGTTTGATCAATTTCAGTCTCTTACTGTTGACGGCAATGCTCCTCTGCGCTCTTTGCTGTTTGAGTCAAACAGGCAGCTGTTGCGTTCTGTCACTGGAAACCAGACTTCGGCATAAGAAGTGAGTGCATGAATGCTGAGAATCAACATACTACCTAGTGCTGCTCTCCTCTACGTGGACACCTGCTTTAAGATGTGGTGTATATCTCTTTACCTGCCTGTGCTTAACACTCTGTGCTCTTCATCGTCGTAGCCTTCTGTGTTATTTCCAGTTTGGTTGATTCTGAAATGGCTATGAATGAACTGCCCATTTTAATCTCTCGTACATATTGGTTCATACTTCCCTCTTGTATCATTGGTCGTCCCCTTGGCCCTGCACCTCCCTCTCTTGCTGACTCACACATTTTTTATATTTTGATACAATCTTTGACTACATATATTGCCCCAGTTATTCAGAGTTAGTCAAAGCTTTCTAAACTGATTCTAGTAGGCATCGTTATAAACTTAGCAGCAGTCTTGTAAATGTGATGAGAATTTGTTTCATTTTTTTTCCTGTGAACATTACGCATTATACACATCTGCCCTATGTTGCCTTTATTTGCTGATATTTTTTTATTTCAAATTGAGGAAAGATTGCTTGTTAATATAATTTTACAATAACTTATCTCACTGTGTGGACTGTGTTTATTTAGACTGTTGCGCTCATGCGTAGCACATTATATTGAAGAGTAACAGGTTTTTCTTATTGAACCTCTAGATGTGACAGTTGTAATTGCCATACAGAATGTTATGCAATATCAAAAACGATCTGTCTTCAGTTTGTAGTCAGTCATAACCAGCAGCTAAAATCAAACTGCATCTATCTTTTGGCTGTTATTGCTCTGCCAGTACAACAGTCGACGGTGTAGCTTGCAGCTTCACCAGATCCCTCTCCACTTGGTAATCCCCTCAGGCGAGCCAGGGGGTGCTGAAATCCTGAACTGTAAGGGAGCCTTTTTGGCAGAGGAAATGCTCTGTGGGTTTAGCTGAACATGATGTGATATGAGAAGGGATGAAGGGATGTAGTGGTTTCCAACTATAGGACCCTCAGGACCACTCAATACTATTACTACTAGATAAATCTGAGAGGTTGCAGGGAGCGTTTTCTTTCCTAGTCATTTTCAGGATTGTTTTGTAAAATACTGGATAGTTTTCCCTTATGAAGACTACATAATTCAAATGACAGTAACTCATGTTTGTAGGGAATTCCTCCCAACTACTAGAAAACCAAAACCCTGTGGAGAGCTAAAAGCTAGGGAACTTCTGGTCTACATTACTTTGGAAACTGTTGTCTCATTTTCCTTTACCATAAAGATAGGAAGGATAATTAGTGGACATTTGTAGTTCCCCACACTGGCATCTTAAAAACTCACATATCCTCAGGCTTTTATTACCACACTAGGAAGATGGCTGGAATGAGAAAATATACTGAGCAATGCAACTGCAGTATGTCCCTGATACTGATATTAAAACATACTGTAGTGATTAGTTGTACAGTCCGGATAATTTCATCTATGATTCTACCTGCCCCTTCTTTTACAGCAATAGGTTGACGCAGCACTAATGACATATTTATTGATCCCCTTGTTTGGAGAGCTGCAGTACATGATGGCGCTGCTGTGGGCTTTGGTGTCATGTACAAGGACACCTCGACATGTGACCAGGAGGAAACAGGAGTTGAACCAATGACCCTGAGGTTCATAGACGACTGTTCTACCAATTGTGTTACATCCGCCCTGATGAGTAATGAACACCGAGTGGTTGTCTTTTACTATCCAGTCTGCCTAAACTAAGTCTTATGATGTCACTGTGAATAGTTACAGACAGACTTGAGTCATTCTGTGTGTTATAATCAGTCAACATCTATTCGCTGCGACCCAATCATATGGTGAGTGAAACCTTTCAGGGTTGATTTTTTTTCTGTTGCCAGTATTTGTGCGTGTGTGCAACTTGCAATTCTTTGTGTTTCTTTCCCCCTTTTAATGTCTTTGCTTGTGTCCACATTCTTAATCCTAAACACCAGCCTCAAGGGTCTAAAATGGGCAGTAATTATCCAAGCACTTGGCATCTGTAAGCCCCCTCAGAAAGCTTAATTTCACTATGAAAGGTCCACTTCCCTTTGATAATGAATCTCTTGTCTTTGTGTAAAGGGTATTCTGGTGACGATAATTAACTACTTCAATCATGTGCAGCCAGTAAATTAAAAACAGGTCAAAATAAAAACTGGTTTTGAGGATTCACAACATTCAGCCAGGTCAGGTCACTCCAAAGTCTGGGAGTCAAAATGAAACTTATCTATTGCTCTTCTTTTAGAATGAATAACTTCACATTGCCCTCTGGTGGGCTTCAATAGACTTTCGTGCTTTGCAGAGAACTATGGCTGAGACATGTTATCTATGCCCCCTAACTGCAACTGCACATGTACAGTGAGGATTTGGTTTAACTTAAAAATTCAGACATGGATCTTAACTAAATTGTGTGGTTGTGAGGATCTGACCATGTTCTGGTTCCTGTCTAACAATAGGAAACAAGGCTGAGCTGCTGTTGGCCGGCCTCTACAGGATGTGGCCTGGCTGGGCAGGAGCCAAACCTCCTCTCCAACTTCTGAGCCACACAGTTAATGTTATGAAAGCTGTAGCAACACAAAACAGCTTTGTTCACTACCATATCCTAGTAGTAGACTTAGCCTTGTAAATTATGATCTGTTGGTTTGTAACTTTATTGCTTGTTTGGTTTCTCTCACAGGATCCGTTTGTGCTTAAATTTAATCAGATTTATACTAATTGCAAAAGTCAAGGCCTGTATTAGAAAAGATGCTGCTCTTTTATTGCTTCAACCTCTGACAATATTACAGTAGAAAACATTAAAATGTTCCCAAACACATGAGCAGGTTATTATTTTAATGTTATTGTGGAAAAGAAGCAACAAAGATGAGATGAAAGCCAAATTAAACATAAAAATATGAACAGTTGGAAGTCTAATTATTCTTATCGTGGGGGAAATTAAAATTGTTAAATGCATCTACAACATTTTCCATTGTCAGAATAGCTGTGAGCCCAGTTTGTTATTGTTATTAACAGTATAGAAGAATAAAAACAGTTTTTGGCATGATAGTATCATTTTTCTCCAAACATCTTATGTAACCTAAACCAAAATCACTTCATGTGCAAAGGTAAGGCAGTTAGGTATTAACTCACATCTGAGCCTGAATGCCACACTAAACAACTCACATGCATGTGCGGTTTGTTTGTTTGAACTTGCTTAACTGAAATAAAGGACAGTATTTTCACCATCACATCCAGACCAGACAGCAAACAGGCAGATCTTCACCTCGCTGCTGCATTGGCGGCCATTTTCTTCTGCATAAACATGATGTAAAAATGAATTTCTCTGCAGCTTTGCAGACAAACTATGGCTTACACATATTTCTGGTGCTTTTCATTTACTGTGAGAGCAATAACTCCAATCACTCATTAACTTGTGATCTAAAAGGTGATTTAAGTGTAGTTTTTTTCCACATCTACTCAGTTAAACTGACTTGAAGTAGAAGGACAATGGAAAACACTACTAACTTAATAACTAGTGTCATGATTAAACAAACATGAAATGCTAAACAATTTACGTAACGTGTTGTGTATAATTTAAGGACTTGATGCAGGTTATTTTTTACTATACTATAATGCAGATGCTCCTTAGTTAAACAAGAACATTTATTTTGATAAGGGTTGTTTTACAGATTAGATGTGTCAAATCATAATTGCTCCTACATAATTCAGAGAAGGCCTGCTTTTAAGTCTTTTATCAAATTACAGTTACCAGACGTTTGCACTGTAATCCTCATACAAAAAGTAACCTCCTGTAGTACTACCTCGGAGCATTTATAGACCAAGTTAAACTTTATTTAATGACACCTACATGACAAGTGGAAAACGGCTGCTTTCACTGACTTTACATTTTTTAAGCAACTGTTAAATGAATACAACTTTAGTGAAAAAATAAAAACACATGAACGCAAACAACATCTCCTGTACATTCGACGGCACCTCGAGCACAATCTCTGAGTGGACCGTCTCTCTGTGTTTCACTTCATCAGGCTACAGAGGCCAACGGTTTAATCTGGAGCCATCAATAAGAAACACAGAGGTGCGTTCGACATCAGAGGTTGCCAGTTTTCTGTTTTTTCAAGAGCCTGGAGGCAATATTAGTGCAAGTCTGGGGGTGGGGGTTTACAAAATTTCTACTCACAAAATGTTGGAAATGCCCGAGAACAACTCCACAACTAAATGTGGTGGTGTATTGATTGGTGTCCGATTTTTTTTTTTTTTATCCGAGAGACTGTGTGGCATTGTGTTAAATCAGTACTATACTGAATGTCTGCTAAAATGTTAACACCTGCATCTCCTACCGAACACAAAGATCCCCCTCCATGTCAGACTGGTCACATAGCAAATACAAGCCTTGACTTGGGTGAACAATCTTATTTCATCTTCTCCAGGAATGAACGCACCTCCTGTGGATTGTAGCCCCAAGGCCCTGTCCCCCCCTAGGGAACACAGAGTGAGGAACGTTAATGACATAGAACAAATACACATTTTCATTCAGATACCACCACTTTAGATGGGGACAAAGAACATTAGTGGCATGTCTTTGCCAAATAACATGCAGTTCCACATTTCTGGAAGGGGCCAACATGGGCCTGGCTCCATGCCAAGAATTCTAGTGCTGTGTCAGTTTCTTTTACTGTTTGTCCTCGTGCGATAGCGTGAGCAGAGATAGTGTAGAGACATTTACACCCGTTGCTTCTAAACATGCACTTGCATGACAGGAGCAAAGAGTGTGGAGTGAAAGACATTTCACTTTGCCTGAACACGTGTCCATCAGTACTTGTCTTGGTTTCAGGGTGCACAGATCTCACCTTGTAGACAACTTTGCCAGCCTGCAGCACGTACAGTCTTTCAGGCAGAGCACCATACTTGATGGCAGTGACATCATCCATTTCATCCACAACCACCGGACACAGTGGCTCCTTTTGAACAAGGATCTGTGCTGCAGAGAGCCTCTCCTCCAGGCTCCGGTGCTGGTTAATGTCATAGTTGTTAGTAAAGGCCCAGCCGTCTGAAACAAGGGAAGATAATGGGATTTCACTGAAATGACACAGCAGAGGAGTCAAGGTGAAGTTTAAAGGAACAGAACAGATATTGTTTTATGCTTGGTGCATAAGTGAAATACAGTAGTTAAGAGTTAAAGCAGTTTAAGGTGAGAGCAGTTCAGTGTTGCTGCCAGATTATTAAGGACATAGCAACATGTCATTGACTTAAAGTTTTTTTTCTACAGTGAATTTTAAACATTTTTGGTTATTTTTTTGGTGAATCAACAGATCTTCTTAGTAAAATATCATGAACAAGCAAATACTTAAAAATAGACATTTTAACTGCTGCATTTTCTCCACTGCATGAGTTTTTCCAGGAGAAGTACTGAAAGCCATTGATAAATATCAATTATACTGTACAGTGAGGGTAAAGCACATCCATTTTCAAAACTATCAAGATGGTATTTCTGACCGATGTAATTCACTGAAATTCTAATAGATAACGTTTGACTTCCACTTTACAGATTTGGGGACATGGTTTCTCATGATGATCTGCACCTGCCTCTCTGGCGATCTTCACTCACCTGTTGAATGAGCCTCTGCGATGTACACCACAAGAAAGTCGGATACCTCGCTGAAGTCCTTGACGAGCTGCTTGAACTCCTCAAGTTTGTACATAAACGGGGGTCAGGTGCAACTGCCAAAACTCAACACCAGCGGCCTGTTACCTGCGGAGAAAATCCAGCTCCATTTATAGACTCAAGCAACACCACTGGACCAGATCACTGAAGTGCGACTCACAATGACGCACCTTTCATGTGCTTCCAGATGCTTGTTTTCTTTCCGTCCATGGTGACTACAGGTGAGTCCGGAGCGTCTCTCCCCACAAACGCCTCTTGTCCGAGAGACAGCCACATATGCTTAGATGCGGATTTGACAAACATAAAAGACTTAAACGTCGGACCCCAATCTTCATACTTAAATCTGGGATTCTGGGTCATGGTGATCTTTTCACCCATTCTGAGGATGTGTTTCTGGCTGAGGCTTGGTGAAATAAAATGCATAATCCTCATTACGACATTGAGTCCTATCATATAGCAAAACATGCACCCTGTCGAAAAATACACCATCAGTTTTTGCACAAACATGCTCGCTGCTTGGCGGTGAAGTCCCGTACTCACCGCCTCCCTTCTTGCGTAAGTGCCTTTTGATTGTTAAACGTGTCGGCTACCGCCCACCCCGCTAATGTTTGATAACAGCTGCCTTCAAGGCCTCTTTGCGAGCTCGTACTTTCGACTTCACGAGCAGCATATGCTTTGGCTGACCACTCAAGATGCCCAGCAAAGTGAGGGCGTGTTCAGTTTCTGTTTTAGTGCATCCTCAGTTCCTTCCTTGTGACACGTAAATGGCATAAATGTCTTAACATTTACCAGACAGACCTCCCAGTGGGCTACTGTTGCAAATTACTTAAGGAAGATATAGATATAACCATATACCACACAATACATAGACCTATACAGAGACACTGAGATGCATTTAACAATTTTGGGTACAGTTTTGAGGTACTTGTATTTCACTGGGGTATTTCCATTTTATGTTACTTTTACTCTACTACATTTGTTTTAACAGCATTAGTTACTAGTCACTTTTTGCAGGTTTAGATTCTTATAAAAATCATTATTAATAAAATGCTGATGTATCAGTTATGTATTAAGCTCCTGCCACTATTTAAGGTGATTAAAATCAGCCCCACCTTTACCGACTTCTGTTTTTCTACTGTCTGTAGGTAACAACACATTTTAGTCATAAATAGGCAATCTGGTTCAGAAGTGTTGGACGTTGTGGTGGTTAGCTAGCTTATGTTGTGTTAGCAAACAACAGCTTTCTAAACTGTATTAGTAAACAGAGAGCGAGATGGGCATCCCAGTGCATTATTCTCTATCGTATGCGAAATGTAAGTTTGTTTATTTACCTTCCATGTTTTGTTCTACCACCACTTTGGACATGTTTCGGGTTTTTTTTTAGGTGTTAGCTTCAGGCTAAACGCTAGCTAGCATTAGCTAGTTGATGTTAGCTCTGAGTTCTGCTTTGCTGTCGCTTCTTATAAATTACTCCCATGAATTATTGTAGCTATTGTGGTGCAGACATTTCTGAAAAATATATGTTATAGAACTGCTGCACTTGTTTTATCTTGCTACACGAAGTAAGTAATGTGTTTTGTTTTATGAATTAATTTTATTCTCAGGAAAACAACTGTTAGACTCTTCTGGACCATAAAACCAGTGTCTTTGAAGATTTAGTTCAAACATTTATGATGAATTTACTTGTCCTCTCTTTTCAAATTCAGAAGTTAAGATAAACAGAACACAGTCTCACAATCATATATGACCTACATCATGCATTAATTGACTTTACACTTTTTTCCCTTTACCTTTTTTGATATATTGTCTTGCTAGAAAATTGCACAGACAGGGATTAATTTGGTCATATTTCTTGTTTCCTTGTCAAAGAAATAACATAATTATTTATATTTTTTAGTATGGGTGAAAAAAAAGTTATATCTTAACATAATCCCACTGCATGTAATAGTGTGTTCCTGTGACATTTTGTTAAAGTAATACTTCAGATAGGAAATTCACATAGGAAGTAACTTACAGCAGAAAGATTAATTAATGAGTAAATGAAAGAGAGCAAATTGTTTCTATCATTTATTAAAAACAGAAAAACTCAGTGAGGAAACGTTCACTTATCAAACAGTAACATACATTACACACCGCTTTATCATCATTAATCAATCGATGTATGCTCTCTCTCATATTAAAATGACATGATCACATTATTTCCAAAGCACTGTTGTTATAATAACTGTTTACAAAAATATTCAGAGCAATTGTAACAGCTAAAAGTGAAAATAAAGTATAAAAGATTTCTATGTTAAAGAAGCAAAGATAGTAGCAAGCCAATAACAACTTAATTTTTATAACAGCACATAAATAAATATGAAATTTGTAATAAGTTGTTAAAAGCAGAGACCTGATGTGGATCCAGCAGCACAGTCTGATTCCCTCATTTTGCAGGTAGTGACAAACTACAGGACAGCGAATAACTGTCACTGGGCACAATTGTCTTTTACTTCCCCCATCACATTTTGTAATTTTTCATCATCTGAGCTGTTATTTGCTGATGTTCATTTCTAAATTGGAGGAAGAACTGTTGTCAGGTGAGGAAGTGCAGCTCTGTGTCTACAGTAGCTGTTCTACACTGTTTGGCACAGTTGCTCCTCTTTTGGCAGCCATGCTTTCCTATATCAACCTGTTTCAAAGACCAGACTTTATGAGGCTGCCACAGTTCACTGTCTCTTTAGGGACAGATAACATTTTACGTTTTGTGTATGTGATCTTATGTTACAGTAAGTTTATTTTGTGTGTTATAATTTGGTTGAAGGTTTTGTTCTCAGGTTGGTTTTAAAGCAGAACAGTGTTTGATCTGGTTTGTAAACAGAGTGTCAGGACAAGCTGATTGAGGTGACTCTTTTCTTTGCTCATCTCTTGGCACTGCAGGACCTTGTAAAGGTAGGAATGAAAGTCACTTTGTATAAGCTGAAGCTAATCTTTAATTCATTGTTTTTGGATTTAGTTAGTTGCTTTCTGGTGCACCTGCAGGATGCTTTTAGGAAACGCTGATAAAAAGAGGAATCATCTTGTTTTCAACGAGTTCATCTTTTGTTGCAAATTCAAACATTTGAGTTTGAGTCTGGAAGGGAACCTGTACACAAGGTCTCCACACATTGGCACTGTTTCCTGTGCCTGAAATTTGCAGGTCTGACTGGGGACATCTGGGGAGAGTCACTGGGAGGAATATACTGGATGTGGCACATAAATCCTTCTGTGTATGTGATTCAGGATTCAAGTTACATACACATTTACAGTACAACTGGCAGTGAAATGTATCCCTGAGGCACTCTGAGACTGTGCAAGACATGAATAAAGTAAAAATAAGATGAAATAAAATAAAAACTATAAAGTATATACAATATCTTACAGAATATAGTATGGGGACATCATACATTGCTGGTGTTTGGAAATGTAAACAACCAAATGAGTGAAGTGTAAAGTGACCATGTGCAATAGGCAACGTACAATCAGTGACGGTAATGTGCAAAAATACAGACCTGGTAAGGATTACTTTAGGTGGTGCTTATGCAGACTGTCTTGATTGAGAAATGCAGTGTTTTCGTATTTTAATCCAAATATGGAGAAGCTCTGATTTTCATTACCGTTATATATTGTGACAGTTCTCATTTATACCTAATTATAATTCCTCCTGAATCTCCCTCTCTGTCTCTTTGTGTAGATTTCCAACTGCACGTAAATGCAGCATCAGATCGAGATATTCCAGTCGTGCATTTCCGCTTTTAAACAGCCGAGTCCAATCTTTGATTGTACCAACAGGAGAAAAAATACAACTCAACACAACTACTACACACAATGCACTACATTTGATTATAAACATTTACTCCACATGTTGTTCCACCCAGCGTATATCTGCATAATAATAAAAGATTTCTGTCATCGTGTCCCCTGTGAGTGTAGTTTGCCCCTCCACGTAACAGCCAGTAGATGGCGCTGCAGAGTAGCATTTACAAAACTATAAGCTCTGTCATCACTGGCTCCACATCGTGGAGGTGAATAATTTCAAGACTTTTGGGAAGATGTAAAAAATAAGTCTTTTTCGGAGAAACTGCTTGTTTTTCTTAAGTAAGTCCAGTAATGTGATCTGTTACCAAGATAATCATTTTAAATAGGGTTAGGGCGTTCTCAATATTTCTGTGTGATCATTTTGATCAATTAGGCTATAGTCAGTCAATCATAATAAACCAAGATCGCAGTTATAAATATGATGTTCAAAATAGTTAAAAGGAAATTAACTTAAATGTCTCTCTGATCGATTCTTATAAACTTAGTTCCTGTCACGTTTTCATTCAAGCATCGAAAAATGTCAAAATGTAATATAAATTAAGCCCATCCTCTCAGTTTTATGAGAATTAACCTTTCAGCATCTCAGTTCTTCATCAATTTCCGTGTAAATTGATCGTGCTTAATGCATGTTTTAAGTTTAGGTAACCACAAACCAAATGACGAAATCTTATCAACGTATTACGGACTGCACCGACTGCACTGCAATATAAATGTCAGTGTATGTATGTAAAGTCAGGCTCCTCGCATTAAATATATGCAGAATAATATACAAGATATGAGCGCTGTTGAATTAAAATGAATTTCAGATCGATCGCGCACTGTATCAAACCTTGGCGAAGTACCTGTTTCACATCTTTGCACTGAGCCTCTGAATGATTTGGTACATCACATCACATTATGTGCTATCAGATCACAGACGCACTTGCAGGATGTTGCAAACTTTACGTGGGCCTACAAGCTCAGAATTAATTCAACACAACTGATTCAGATCTCGTCCTCCCACAGAAACACGGACACGGTCTCCATTGGTGCTTTTGAGTCCTGCAGAGCAGTGGAGCTATCGGGTGTCAATCTAACAGAGAGGGAGAGAGAAAGAGGGAGAGTGAGGGAAAGAGACGCATGGGATGCTGATGACTGATCCTCACAGAGAGGATGCTATCGATCAGGCTTGCTGATGCTTTTACTCACAGTTTGATAAACATGCCAATGTGCTCAATTATACGTTTTCTGCTCCTCGTAGGTTGGTTGGAAAAGGTAGGCGTTACCGAATCCCCGAAGTTTAATCGCTTTGTCCAATGCTTTGATTCTTCCTGTTCAAGTGAAATGTGTGTTTCCAAAATCAGCCCCACGGACTCAAGCAGTCAGCTGTGATTTGTGCGTTTTTCTCTTCATGTGCGCAGGTAATGTGAGCAGCGGCTGCACACTGCATGGGAACGCCGAGTCATCAATGCAGAACTCCACAGCGCTGTTCGGGATGGTCAGCCACTGTCCGACACCAGCTTTCACGGACTTCACCGGCTTGACGCTCTCCGTGTACGGCAGCAAGGCGGACATCTGTGCACGGCGAGTCGGGAATGGCGGTTTAGGATCTCAGATTTGCCGGAGCCCCCATGACACCCCAACTCACATGAACTGCGCCAGCCCGAAGCGATTTAGCGCGCCCGAGGAAAAAGCGCATCTGTCAGCCAAAACTCTGCGCTCATGCTTCTCTCTCCCTCCAGTGCAAGGTAGGCCCCATAGGTCCAAGACTTGATTCGATTTGTCTTTCATTTATGCATCTCAGGTGATTGGATGTCGCAAAGTTGATCAGCATAGTTAATACTCAGATTGAGGGATTACCAGAAATTATGGATAATTGTAAAAACATTTAACATTTAATTTAAACATTTAAATTTTATTGCCTCCACTAAAATAAACTTAGAGGATAACGCTAACAAATTCAGTCAAACGGCAGCTGTGTCAGTCTGGCAGTTGTAGGTGATTTGAGATTGTTAAAAGCCATCATCTATTTCGCATGGCTTGTCTAGAGCATCTTTTGATGCAGCTGTTCTGTGTATTTACGTTAAGATCCCTGTTTGCAGTTGTGGATTAGGCTTGTTAATTAAACCCAGAGCTCACTTGGATGCTGACCAATTTATAAACAGCACCAGAATTACAGTCTCTGTTGCACAAAAAGGCAATGCGAAGTATGTGGAATAATTGTAGCATTTCCTATAGATGTTAACATGGCTTGGCAGTATTTTCTTCATAGAAGAAGTAGTGTGATGGTGACTTTAGCTTTTAGCTTTTCACAGTTTAAAGTAACATTTTCACAAATCAATGATGAATAATGAAGTTTTTCTCTTAAGTTTAGAGAAATCTTAAATTTTAAGTTTGTATCATCCAATTAATTTTTTAAAGAAATATATTTTGACATGGGTTCTTCAGTGAGGGCAAAAACATAAACAGCAATTACATAGATGAAGTGAGCACTGTCATATAGATAACATCCAGAGTAGAAACTGGGCTTTGACTTTCCGTGGATGCCTGCTCCATCCTGTTTAGACAGTGTTGTTGTGAGAGGGCGGAGGTAATTACAGCCCCCTCCTAAATTATGATTAGACGGAACAGACTTTTATATTAGCAATCATCCTTGCAGCAAGAAGAGGATCAACGGATTTGATTATTGTTTCTTCTTGCTAAACACAAACCATATGTCTGCTGAATGTGTCTCAGCATTTATGAGTTCTCTTGGAGCACAGTTGTGCCCTCAGCCCTCCATCCCCAGCATCCCCAACCAGAATGAATCGTCTCATTGTCTTTGCAACGCTTTTGAACTCGCTTCCCGTAAATTGTGGGAAATGCAAGATGTGTTATGTGTTTGTGGATTATGTTGTGCAGATTAACATTGCAGCAGACACATACATATCTGTTTGTTTCATTCTGTCTCTGTGAGGCGAATGAGTGATAATTTAATAATTTCAGTATCTTGTTGGTTTATGAATTAAAATAGTTTTACACCTTTTATAGAGAGCAGAAACATAACCGAACAACTACTTCCTTAGTCACATACTGATTCAGCTAAATGTGTTTCATGATTTGGCAGTAATTCATTTTCACATTACATTTAGCAGTTTTGTTTCTAAAAAGTTTAATTTGGTTTAGCCTGTACTTATTGCTGTCTCTGTCCTGTATGAATATGTGCTGTGTTCCTGGCACTTTTATGTTTTTTTGTATGGTCTCTTTTGGTGGGCATTGAGTATGAAAATGATCTCAGTACTCATCAGTCTTTTGTATCATGCCTCATTTCAGGCTGATCATATTACATACTCCCATTTGGGGAAAGAACTGGAGTTTAAACTGCATTCTCAACCATTACTTTAGATTTATACTGAAAGGAATCTCAGAACGGACACAATCTGTAAAATTTATCCTGGTGGAAATGAAGACAGTGGAGGAAGAACTTACCTCAGACGGTATTTTTGACCTTTAACATGCACCCTGGGATTGCAAAATGTGAACGATTGCTCAGTGATAAAAGTGATTAGTGATGTTTCATCTAAACCTCAGGTCAGGATTTATTTGAGTGGAGTTGTTCTGTGAGACATTTTCATTCATTTTCATTTGTCTATTACTCCCAGAAATCCAAATATATGTTATATTTATTTTTTGTGCTTGTGTGTTTACAAGTGTTTATGAAAAATATGTGACAAATATATCATATTAATGAATTTGTGATTTACACAGTAAGAATTGAAGTGCTGTCATGTGATGAGGCTTTCCACCTTTTTTGTAAAACAAGGTATATACTTTTACAAAAAAACAGATTCTGTTTTAATCGGTCACATATCCTAACTGAGAAAATAACTCGGAACAACATTTATTTAGTCTTTTAGCTGTTTTTATGCGTCACCTTATTACTGTACCATTGCATTTTAAAAACTATTATCAACTTGAATTTAGGGAAACGTTTCTTTGCATAAAAATGAATTAAGCACATCAAGCAAATAAGCACAGTGACTTACTGCATGTCACACCTGGTGCGTAGGTTTGAAAACCATGTATACTGCTGTTGCCCAGTGGCTGATAATCCTAACACTGCAAGTCCACTGTTCTATAAATATTAGGGCCCAGAAGCAATGAAAATATTTAGCTTGCGAAGAAAAACACTTGACCTATCTTGAAAAAGGTTTTAATGAAATGTGTACTCTAGCATCATTCGATACCTTACTGAAGTTTCTCCTGTCCAAGACGATGCTGCCAAGTCTGCGAGCTTATTTGAGGGAAAAGTTTGAGTAAGAGGAGAGTCTCACGCGCCTTTTCTCAGATAAATGCAGAGACCTGTCAGTTTATTCAGTCTGGAAATAAATAAATAATGGACGTTTGAATTGTCTGAACTCATCTGAAGAACATTTCTTTGGCTGGTTGTCATTTTTTGTCACATGTCATCATGTGGCATGTTTTCTCTACATCTCTTCTATGTGTCTATATGTGTTATTGTGTGGTGCATGGACACTTGTATGCAGGCACTGAAACCCACCAGCATCCGTTTCTAATACATGCAAACACTGTACTAGCATATGCTTAACACACTATTCACACAAATGACCCACAGTGACATACTCACACACATTTGTATACACACTCCTTTTGTAGTGAAGTGGAATTGGCATCGATGTTGAATTCCCTCAAACTGATTTTGTTTCCTGCAGCATTTGTAGACATCAAACTTTAGGGCAATAATCGACTGTTATGAGAAGCAACCAACTATTACAGCCCACTTCGAGCCAGGCTCTGCTGTGTCAAACGCTTAATGACAGTTTCCCAGTAGCTTGTGAATGTTTTGGTTGTGAGTGCATAAAGAAACTAAACGCATTAAGTGCTGGTAAAGCAGTCGGTGTGATTTATTTTTCATACTTCATAGATTATACATCATCAAAGTCATCCAAAAATATGGTGCTCAACCAAACCTACAAGGGAACTATGTGTTCCTGTGCCTTTTTTTAGCAGTTGTCTAGAGACTTTCCTCTAAGTAAATCTTCACATAAAATGTTTATACAGCATGATTCCGGGTCAAAGTCTCAGCTGTTTCAGTGGGTTTTGAATTTCTTGAATTGCCTTGGACTTCAGTCTTTCAATTGCTTTTAAGTTTGCCTTTGTTTTAGGTAGTCATGTTATTTATTCATCTTGGATCTCAGTAGACTTTGGGGAACTTTGACTTATGAACCAAAAAAGCAAGCGAAACTGGTGGACTCATATATGTATAATAATAAAATAATGTGTATAATGATAATAATAGTTTTTAGACACAATCGAGACATGTTTCACATTTAGAAAGTACAAGTTACACATACTGTAAACAGAAAGGCAGAAAGAGAAATATGACCATTAGGCCAGAAGCAAATTAAGAAAGTTTGAAGTTGACATTTTAAATGAATTAAACTAGTTCTCAGTGCTCAGGAAGTTTGTTCCACAGAAAGGGGGCAGAGTAACTAGAAGCTGGCTGTGGCTCAGGGGGTAGAGCAGGTTGCTTAATCCCCAGCTCCTCCAGTGCACGTGTTGAAGGGTCCTCGAGCACGACACTGAACCCCAAGTTGCTCCTGCTGTGCACATGCCTCACCTCTAAGTTGCTTTGGATAAAAGTGTCAAATGAGAATATACAAGCCACTTGATGGGATTTTAGCAAAATTCTGGGTTGTTTAAGAAGGGTAGTGCTCTAGGATCTAGTTACAATACAAACAGTGAATAAGTCAGTTAAATATTCTGGTGAGATGTCATTGAATGCTTTGTGGACAAGCCAAATATTTTGTGCTGAACTTTGGCTTTCTGCTTTGTGGAAAGCCAGTGGAGTCCTTTCAGTGTGGAAGTAAAATGTTCAGATTCTTTTGTCTATGTGAGCACTCTGGTGCTGTGTGGTATACGTTGTAAGCAATTTATTGAGTCTTTTGTCATCCAGCAAAAAGAAGGTGATGCAGTAATCCAGTCTGTTTGTGATGAAAACATGAACATGTTTGTATTACAGTGTATAATTTACAAGCTGGCATTAAGGATATATTTTATTTAATGCAACAGTAAAATGGGGTTAATAAGTTTTGTACTGTGTCCAGTTGAGATATTAAATTGGCTTAAAGATGTTTTTTTCTCTGATAGTACAGTTCTGACTGAGTGAGTGAGGATGTCAATGTTACTCTTGGTCAGAATCTCAAAAGGTTGTAGCTGTGAGGTTGTGAAAAGCTGATTAACCCTGACAGAACACATTTTGCTGTTACTTGTTAATTTGCACCCACTTGTATCTTACATGGAAGGTGTCATTAGGAATCTACCAACAAAGAGTTAGACATCCTCTCTTTCTGCATTTTGCCTGTAAATAAGGTGAAACTATAAATGTGGGCATGTTTATGCATATCAAAGTAATACAGCGATAGTAGCATTCTTTTCACAAGGTTTCTCACCAGTCAGTACATTCTCATGAGCCAACAAAGGAGCCTCAGCCCACATCTTTTGCGTCTCGCATGAGCTCAGCATTGAGCTATGGGCAAATACGAGGGTGCTGCCTGTGCAGGGTGTTATAATGTTTGCAGCATGTTCCACTGATTCATAAAGCTGAGATGATTCTGCAACGGTATTCCCGTAAACCTTTGTCTGGCTGAGAAGTCGAGGAGGGAATGCTGGGTAATGGAATGAGAGTGCTTCCTGAGTCACAGCCACTAGAGAGGGAGAGGGAGAGAACACCCCTAGTCTGGCATGTGAGTGGCTGAATCACCTCAATCAAAGTTGGCCAGGAATACACATGACGTTTGTGGAAACAGGAGATAAGTGGCCGAGGAAGAGATGAGTGTTGCATCAACTTGACTGAGGCTGGATTCAAAGAGAGAGAAAGAGAATTTATGGGAGGTTGTGACTGTGCGTGTGAGTATCTTCAGAAGTAGCCCTCTGAAGTTGCAAAATGAACATCAGAATTTTAGCACTGCAGTCTCTCCGCTGTTCTTGTGCTTCTCCACAGTCGTGTCAGTCAGGTCAGATGTTCTCATTCTTTTGTGACCAGTGTGGTATGACTATGGCATTTCGCTGTAACCGAAGGCATTCTGACTTTCATACTGCCAATGAATCCAAACAGTCACACAGCAAAAATATGATCTGGTTTGAGTAAGTGTCGAAATATCTCTGGAATACCAGAAGAAATGCTCTCTGGGCCTCAGTTTAATCAAGAAAAAGCTGCAGAGTTGGCTCAGATATGTCATCATAAAAATTTATTTTTAGCCCAAACCTTGAGAAGTACTCAGTTTAATGCACTACACTTTTGCTGATGAGGGGATTAAGCTGCCAGGTCTTGCGAATTAGGCTAAATTTGTTTTTACCTTCTATTTGTAGCAAAGATAAAGAGGCCTTTCTACTTCTGTGTGATTCTTTTTGCCTGGCCAGGAATGTCACAGCTGACCACATATGTCTATAGAGTCTGTATTACTCATGCATTTTCAGACAGCAGCGACTCCTCTCGCAGACTTCTCCGTGTATGACTTAGCACACGGGTGGGTTTTTGATTTACATCTCGGCTGTGCCACTTGCTGTTCTTGGCTTGACGTTGCTGTGTTTCATCAAAGAAAAATCTGCTTGACTCTGACTGTAAGGCAGCCGTCCGCCGCTGTGCTGCCTCTGCTAGAACAGGACCGAACGCTGACTGGGCCCTAACAACTGTCAGCTTGAGAAAGAGACAGATGGCAGGAGAGAGCTGTGGCCACAAGGGTTAGGGCTTCACAGATCTCCACAAACAAGCAGCAAGAACACAGATTGTGAGAGTATGAAAGGGCAGTTTTTGCTATGTGAGTCAATCATGATGTTTCATCTTTTTTTGCTAGAGAGTATGCTACTGCCAGTACTTAATTTCATTTTAAGAGAGATCAAGATGTGAATAACATTCACAACACATAATTTACTAAATCGACATTAGAGCTTTGTAAACATCATCATTTAAAACTGTGACAGCTACAATTTTAGATGCTCAAATGTTCAAAATCAACTTGTGACAATCAAGTAGTGTCTGAAATGGCCCTTTTTGCAAGGCTGGTCATGTCGGAGATGAATCAGCCAGCCAATCAAGCACTGGCTTCAAGCTAGTGGTCAAAAAAAATGGGCCAACATGATGCGAGCTGAAGCTGTTTTAATGCCTTCATTAGAGCGGAGGAGAAAGCAGCCAAAAAGCTTGAGTTTTATCCTCTTTCTTGTTCTCTCTCCACCTCTGCCAGGAAGCTGCCACGGGGCAGTGCCCAGTCGGCTCACTGCACTATTGGCTGGCGCTGCCCCAGAGGACTATGAAAGACATTATAAAGTCTAATAGTGCAGTTTATATACTTTATTAGTCCTCATTAATAGAAGTCCAGCATTCTGGAAGAATTACTTATTCTCTAGTCATGTGCAATGCAATCCAGCCCCTGTGCTGTGTTAACATGCTCTCCAGGACTAATAATTGCACAAAGGAATGAAGCTTGCAGTTGAAGTTTTTGAGGAGAAAATGCACTTTACTCTTGCTTGTCTGTTAATGATGTGGGTCGACATTAATCAAGAACCCTAAGCAGGACATCTTACACTTCTATACTTTGCTGATTTGGACTCAGATATTCATATGTGCATTATGTCTTGGCAGATACAGGTCTGTACGCACCATTGTCCTAGAGCCAGGTTTTATCACACAGAGTCTATATCCACTGAATTATCCCTTCAAGGATTTATTTTAAAGCACAGGCAAGCCAACCTTAGAGTCACAATTTATTATAGTTTATGTATTGGTTAAAGTCAGGACCTCTAATGTTTCATGAGAGTGATATCATCCTGTTCATTCAATGTTAGCACACAGGCAGCATTAAAGCACAGGTGGACTGGTGTTGTGTCAAAATGTTTCTTTTTTTAGTAGCAAATCTGGACAGCACAGTGCTGCATGATTGGAGGAAGTGGAAGATTTTGGGAAAGTGATGTTGCTGCAGGGAGGTGGGAGCTTCGCCAGGCTGACACTGGATGTTTTGAATGAATGTTCGAGGCTTCATGAGCACTATGATCTGTAATTCTTTAGAAAAAGAAAAAAACTATTTTTTTATACAAATAATTATATCTGTAAGTGGTCAGTGGGCTAATATCAAAGCATGATGTATTAAGATGTCCGAAGATGTTGTATGTGATAACACGATGCAAATTCCCATGATATGACACTGTAGAGGACATAGATCTTTTCATTGCGTGGGAATATCTTATATCTTGAAGCTACTAAAAAAGCAAATTATACAATAATAACAAGTTGTATTAGTTCACCAAAGTTGTTTAAAATGAATGTTTTTCCCAAGAATGTTCTGCTCCAAGATGGCCACACACCCCAACACCTGGTACTTGTCTAACTACAACCATTCACAGATTGGTGCCTAAAGGGTGCTTTAGTTTAATGGGGAAAGTGAGCATTGCTAAGCCAAGGACTGTCTATTTATGCTTATCCTTGTGTCTGTGACATGTCCGTGTCTTTTAATGGTTTTTGAGAGACTGGTTGCCAAACAGTGAGTTGAAGCCATCTAAGATGTTTTTGGCTTGTTGCTTCCGTACTAATGTCCCCGTCTACCAGAGATGTCGACTTGATTTCACCCTCTGGAGCTGAAAATCGCAACTCACAGATGAGCTGGTTGCTCTGCCCAGAGGTTTCCACTGCTAACAGTGGAGACATCTGTTATCTTCTGGCTCCTGTAGTATCTGTCTGCTTTACATTCACTACATCAAATAGCATTTGAAAGACAGCTGTGCAGTTTTTATTCTGTTGGCAGTGTTTTCCTGTAATCCTAGATGAGAAAACATTTCTGCTGGAAACAGTTTTGTTGACGACAATCAATTCTGTTACTCTTTGATTTAGTCCTGTAGCCAGGATTAAATGGAGTGCCCCCTTTCTTTATTTGAACTCAAGGCTCATAGGGGCTGTGCAATAAGTGTGTTAAATGGATCCATATTACACTGAGTAATAGCCTCAGTATGCACTCTTCATTAACATGCTTAACATTCCCCCCAAGACCCAGAAGTCGGCTTCTATAATACACTGCTTAACAGAAACATCATGTTGGACACTTTTGATATCCTGTGGGGCTCATTGTTGGCAGTATTAGTAGTGAGCTGATTTGGACAGTGTTTGTCTGTATGTTTGTGTACAATGTATGTGCTGATGTTAGGGTCAAAGTGGAGGCCAAGATAGACAAGTAGACAAGTCTTAATAAAATAATTATTTCCTGCTAATTAGAGAAAATGTACAATTATAAAAACTTAAAAATGGAAGTTGAAAGATTTGTGTCTAATAGGAACCAGCGAATAGCTGCTGTCCTAGCTGGCTTGGCATTTACTGACTTTTCCCACGAGTCAGCATTCAGCCTTCATGACAAAGACGATATCCATCAGTAGGAGCTTCACTCACCTTAAAACCAATGCTGAGATTCTTGGATTCACACAAACAGGACAATAGGGCTCACATGGTTTCAGTAGCCAATAAACTTTTCCATAGCAGGAAATGTCTCTTATATATCACCTGGTGTTTTTGACAAGAACATTTAGGATGAGTACCTGGCTGTATATCCTCAATGAAGCCGAGTCACAAATTTAGTGGACAGATAAAGGCAGGGAGTAAAGGAGAGGAGAGCTGGATTTCTCCCTTCTCTCCTTTCTATTTTTGTAACCTTTGCCCTTAAAAACTCAGCTCACAGCACATGTTGACTAATACCGATAAAAAGCCTAATCAGGCACTTTCAGCTTGTATCGACGGTGATCTAATAGGCATGTGTTTGAAAGTTGAAATGAATTAGGGAGCGTCAGAGCCGTGACAGCCAGGTGGTGAGCACTTGGCCCAGCATACTGGAGCCTCAGCCAATTGGAAAATGCTTTGCAGAATTTATCTGCACCCTTCTCCCTTGACGAATTATTTTATTGTTCCCACACAGTTGGTTTTCATTTAGTCTTTTGGCTAATGATAGGCTGAGAGCATGTGGGCTATTGTTATTCCTTTACTCAGCATAGATACTCTGACTCGAAGTGTACAAATGATCGTACACTCCCATGCAATAGAAACTAACCAAAACATCACACACAGCAGAAGATATACAAATGTACACTGATGATGGACTAGGGAACTTTATTATATTTGGTGTTTAGGACATTTTTGATATGCTTGTTATTTTGTGTATTGCGTAAATGCCTCTGTGTCATGACCTTAGTGGCTGTCTGTCAAACTGGGTAATGCCACTTCCTGATGAAACAACTTCTGTACCATCTCCCCTCTGAGAACTCCAAACCCCACTCCAAAACCTTTAATTACATTACTCAGTGTGTCTCATGTACCCTGTCTAGCAGATATGCTGTGTCCGAGCCCTGCACTTTGCCTGACCTGAGCTCAGTGCATGAGGACTAGGCCGCTAATCTTTTACAAATGCTGGGAGTCTCCATGACCGGGCCCTCGCTGAGATGGCTTAGTCAAAACAACCCTGCTACTCCTGAACACAACCTTAGCCTCTAGCTGAATTCAAACACTGATTAACTAACAAATACCTGCTGCTTGTTCCACAGCAGTACACAGCCTGATATGTTCTTCAGCGCTCCATGAAGCTGTGTTTGTGATCCTATAGAGGAATACACAGGCCTTTAGTGCTAAACTTTTGTTGGTGATACAGGACATTTAAGTGTGTAAAAGCATATAAATACTGTACTGAATGAAGGTACTTTATAGTCTAATCTTTCATCATATTTTTCAGGAGAAAAAAACTATACTATAAACAAAGATTTAACAATGTTACTATGTTGCATTGTGAAAACTTGTGGTATTGCCCATTATGGCATGCACACAAAATAAAAAGATTCAAGATTCAAGATTCAAAACACTTTATTAATCCCAGAGGGAAATTATTTTGGCATGTTACAGCAGCTCTC
>JAUMHL010000021.1:10126386-10187041 GCA_032362345.1 Sandelia bainsii | reverse complement strand
GCAGGCTGGATGGTGTTAAATGCACTGGAGAAATCAAAAAACATTATCCTCACTGAGCCCCCGGGCTTGTCCAGATGAGTGTAGGTGTGATGGAGCAGATGAATGAACAATTGACATGTTTACTTTTCTCCCTGTGAGCATTTGCAATACTTTGACAGTGATTTTCATTTACATTTCAAAATCCACAAGTAACAATTCACACTGACAGCTGGCTAACTTGAATTTAATGATTTTATGAAAAAGATGTGGCCGGCTTAGTAGTAGTGTTGTTTCATCACATCTCTTGTCAACTGGCTTGATGGGTAAAAGCAAAACAAATATTTTCATACAGGTCATACAGATAGAAATGATGAAACGTGGTCTTTTTGGCCAATATCAGGTTTCATTGGTGTCCCAGTCCTAATCAACCCCCACCCCTCTCAATACCCATGTTTCCAAGAGAAATCATTGATTTTAGCAAACATATTTGATCTTCCATTTGATCACAACAGCACTGCAACACTCATTGGGTATGGCTCTGCCTTGTTTTGTCCTATAATGTCACTGTTTACCCAGCCACATTTTCTGACCACTTTAGGCCTCAAAGAAACATCATGTAGTTCAGTCCTCCTGCCAAACTCAGGCACGGACTCGGACTCTGTACATGGAACAGTTGGCGTGCCTGACATGTTGAATTAAACATCAGTACTTGTGCTGTAACACGTCATCTTTGAGAAATGTGTGAATGCTCCAAGTATGTTTTAAATATTTAAAACGACATTGATGCTGAATATCTTGTGAAATTCAACCAAGTATGTATGGTTTCGGCAGTTGCTCTAAGTTATTAATTATTCAAGTTTATTTTCAGTCAAGTGAATGCAACTGTGGTGCTTTGTCATGGCATGTATATTTGTTTGCACAGAAATGGCAGTGTAGTATTAGCGGCCAGCATAAACTACTTGCAGGTTTTTTTATTTGTGAATTTTTGAGAATGATTTCATGCACTGGGAATAATAAATCTGCCACAATTTTTGCAATAACACAGTCATTATTGGTCTAAAGAATGCTGCTTTTTATTCCAACTAGAAATACATTGGAAGTTCAACAGCAACTATAAAATGAATAGAATGAATTTTGAAAACGAAGCTTACTAACTATGTACTTTAATTTAAGTATAGCCCTAAAACCGCATTTCAACAAAAGTCAACAGGACTTCGTAGCCATGTTTTTGATAGCTTTAACTGTAAATGTAAATGCATAGTTTACCACAGCACCCATTTTTATAGGGCCAGACCTGTCATTTGACACAAGAATATGACCAATCTAGGCCACTGTAAAGTTGCCAGTCTTCTACAAGCCTCAGGAGCTCTGAGCCATGAAGGAGTCCAGCGAGAGAGGCAAAGCATCAGTATATGTACACTGCAGGCTGCCAAAATATACTAATTTAACAGCACAAAAAGACTTGCACTGAGAACCCGCATGTTTATGTTAGGGATGATGTAAAATGGCCAGAATTCATATTTCACTTCAGATTCTCTTTAAGATGGCTTCTCTCAATTTCTACGTGCAAGGAAACAAACATTTGCATTTCAAAGTTCTTCAAATAAAAATAAATGAAAAGCAAACCCTTTATGGGTTTGGAGACTATGCTGGAAAACAGGTCAGGGTCGAAATGAATATTTTTTATGGTTCGTAAAAGAGCTTCACAATGAATGCCAGGTTATGTGAAAGGCTTGACACATGGTACAGGCCAGAGCTCTTTGAGATTTGCTCTTTATTCAGTATTTACACTCTCTGTTCAAGAGGAGCCAAACAACACACATAGCAGAGGCCAAGGTCCAAATGAAGAATGATTTCTTTATTTCTGCTTGTTATCATCTGATTAGGCTCCTAACCAGACTGTCAGCTAATAACATTTACCTTTTCTTTTAGAGTTAACAACACTCAAGTTGGTGTATTGAATAATCAACACTGTACTTAGAGCCATTCTTGTTTTCTTGGTCTTTGCAGTATTTTCATTTACAACAAATGAGGGGAGATATTTTTGGAAACACATGCAACATTGTTCTTTGGGCAGAATCAAACTGGGGCTTTGCAACTAAATCATGCTTCTGTATTTCTATATATGTAATACCATCCTTTTGTGCTGCATGCCTTTGTCTCACATGTAAACTAAGGACCATATTAATCTCTTTATGTATTGTATTTAGTGATTGTTCTACTGTGACTCAAGATATTTGAGGTGAGTCAACAAGACAGACAAGTTCCAAATCTTAAATAGTTTCACTACTGAGACAAAACTGATGTCTCACTTTGGCTATATCCATCGGCTGACACATGTGGTGAAGGAACGCAGCAACAGCAGAAATCATAATAAAAGGAATCTTATTACAGACATTAAACAAGAGAAGAGAAAACACAGGAGGGGTCTAACGCCTAAACATCTAAAATACTTACACAGTGTGAATATATTTGCTCATAAAGCTCTTTGATGCTGGGCCTGTCCATTCCAACAGAGTTCTTTTCTGTGTAAATATCTGCGTATTGACCTCCCACTGCACAAGATTGAATGTGTTTCCATAGGTGTCATTTTGTACCATTTTGGGTTCTTACAGGTCCCACTGTGTCGTAGTCCCTCTAACCATGGGGGCTCAGAAGTCATGCCGCCATTGCTCAAGCAGTGCCCAACAGTGGACTCTTCTTGATATTGTAGAGGTATGAGGGGTTGACAATGAACTGCAGCCCCCTCCTCGTCACAGCATTAGAGAGCTCCATTTGATGTCAAGTGATATATAATGTCTGGTGGACTGTCCCATCTCAAGTTACCAAGAGAGAGCGCGTGTGTGTGTGTGTGAATTGTGAGGGGTGATGGTCCTCAGCGCCAGAGCCCTCAGTGAATGCGGACTCCCCACACAATAAAAGGCTGGTATTGCTGACTTCCTTAGGTATGTGTGGTTTGAAACTCAACACAGGTTTGCTCAGTGGAAAACCAGGGGCCCTCTCTTATTTGTTCTGTATATTTATGAAAACTCCAATACTGTGGTGCCCTCTGAGACAAGCAGGAGGTTCCTCTCCAGCGTGGGTCATGGTCATTTTTTAGCTGTGTTAATGTTCTTTGGTGGCAGATAATGATTGTTGTGCAGAAGTAGATTCTAAGCATGGTTCTACACAAAATTAATTTATATACTAAGTGTGTCACATTAACAATAAGCTATGCTGTCATCCCACATGATGTGAGATGAAGTCATCTCACTTCATGGAAAGCTAGAACTTTTTTACAGTGCATCATCAGATAATTATTCTACCACATTTGGGTTGTCTTGCATAGCTGGGCATTGTTGTAGTGTACTTGCTGTGTCATATGATCTGTGTTTCAGACAGTGTTTGTTTTGATGATACGCAGAAGGGTTTCGTTTATGATATTTGAGAAGATCAGTTTGCTGTGAAATATAAGGGTTTACAAACCAGTGACATAAAACAACACCACTAATCGAATCAAAAAAAAAATTTCCCCTCTGAACCTAAACTGACAAAACATCTCGGGGCTTTTGAAAAACTAATTTTCCTCAGAGAGCTGCATTTTTGGGGCTGATTTAACCTCTAATCATCCTGACTAGCTAATATTTACTGTGGACACTGCACATAAGCATTGGCCTCAACTTTAACCGGAAACTTCAAAAGCCAAAACAATTACTATGCATGCTTTGAACATATCCTTTTCAAAAAGTAACATTTCATTGTTGTTCCTGCACTAAAACAACAAAAAATAACAAAGAAGTAGGAAGTGAAATTGGATTCCTCTTTTAGTTCCCAAAACATCTGGTTTGGCCTTAGTTTTAAACAACTAGCATCTCCTCTGAGAATAACAGAAGGTTATGTGCACTGTGTGTAGGTAACAAAATAATCATTTTCAAATGTTGCTCTGTTCAAATGTGATCTAATTACGAGCACTTATATTCAACCTCTCAGTTGGACCACCGACCATCAAGGGAATTTTCCTCCAGACGTTTTCCTAACTACTCATTTATTTCTCCCCCACTGCTCCCTCAAATCCATTAAAAATATACAGTAATTGCTGCAAATTGATCACTTGTTTTACAGAAGTCATATAAATCTCCATTCCTGTCAAACTGCAATCGATCGAAGAAGGCGATGCTGGGCGAGAAGAAGAGAGACTATCTTTACGATGGGCCTCAATACGTATGCTATATGGAGATACTCATGTTCTGTGGTTGAGTTTGGCCACTGTCATTTCCGAGGAATTTCCTGCCATCTGTGTTCAATCGAATTCTCTCACAGATTTAGACTTGCCTGTAAATATTGGGTACTGGCTGAAGAGGACTGAAGCAGTACTGTGAGTTTTGTACCAGCCTCTTGAGCCAACGTGATCAGGCCACTGGCCCAGAGATGAGTAAGACTGACAAAGTCTCAGATTACTTTTGTATGAGGAAGGCAAGTCAATATTTTTCACTGTAACTCAATGCTGAGTAGGATTTTGTCCTGCCTGTTACAATGATACTAGCATCGTTCATTTATGGGAGGACAGTGTCAATTCACCACTTCAGCTGAAACTGTAATATCTAATAATAATATCTAACAACTGCCATAAAATCTGGTAGAAATATACATGATGTTCATGAGGACAAGTTTTTTATGATTTCCCTGATGTTTCTTCTTCTTCTTCAGAGCCACCATGAAGTTTTAACAGAAATGCCTCAAAAACTATTTGATGGATTACCATGAAATTTAGTACATATACACGTACATGTTCATGTTCCCCTCGTGACTAACTTTCGTGGTGCCTTAACTTTTCATTAAATGCATCGTCAGGTCAGAATTTGTAAATCAGTACTCTGGTTTATGATAAGATACCTGCATTCTGTAATTAATATACTTAATAATAATTAATATAATCCAATAGTGGCTTAAGACTTTTGCACAGTACTGTAGATAACCCAAGTAAATACAAAATACATTTTTTAAATGATGATTCCATTTATTAAGAGAAAGGTGTCCAAACCTACCTGGCCCTATGTGAAAAAGTAAACCTTAAACAGGCCGTTAATGCTCAGAAACATTCCAGTATGGCTGAATTAAAACAATTCTGCAAAAAAAAGTGGGCTAAAATTCCTCCCCAGCGATGTGAAAGACTCATTGCCCATTTATAGCAAAATCTTGATTAATTGCAGTTGTTTCCGCCAAGGGTGGCAAAACCATTTATTAGGTTCAGGGTGCAATTACTTTTTCACACAGGGCCAGGCAGGTTTGGACAGCTATTTTCCCTTAATAAATGAAATCATCTTTTCTAAACTGCATTTTGTATGTACTCAGGTTATCTTTGGGTAACATTAAGATTTAGTTTGATGATCTGAATCATTTAAATGTGACAAATATGCAAAAAATTAAAATCAGGATCACAGCACTATATACTGTAAATTCCATTATACCATAAACCAAAATCTTTTTTTAATTCCATTATTAGTAGCTGGCAACCTTCTTAAATAGTGGGTCACATTTTAGAAACATGAGGTCCTGTATCTTACCAACAGGATATGCATAGTATCCTACATCAAACTAATGAAGCCTTAACATACACAGATTTTAGAAAGTGCACATAACAGTAATATGTGAGCATCCAAATTTGCTAATAATTAGAATCATCATGATAACAAATATGTTCAAAAATATGCATGCACAAACCTAATTTCCAGAAAACTTAAAAATGCTACAAAAAACTAAAATCTGTGATATGTTAATGTGCTTGAACCTTTATTTATCTGAGAAAAGTATGAAGAACATTTTCAGTGTTTTCACTGACCAACTTAATTGTAGTTTGTAAAAGAAAATAGACGGGAATGGTGGCGCAGTTGGTAGGGCAGTCAGCAACTGCTAACTGTCTAAGAACCCCAGGGTTGGGTTGGGGTTCACGTCTTGGTCCCTACCTAGATGTCGATTCTCCTCTTCATAATATGTCTATAGGAGACAATTCTGTACAGGCAGGCCAGTTATGCACACACACTGTGTCTGTGATTATGCTTTTGTAGCACATGCTAATTGTCCTTGCGTGGTCCTGCTAAAATATCCACTAACGTCCTATGAAAAGATGTAGTCTTGACGGCAGCATATGTCTCTCTAATATCCCAATATACGCCTCCACATTGATGGCACCTTCAAACATATGCAAGTCACCCATGTTGTGGGCACTGATGCACCTCCATACCTTAACAGATGCTGGCTTTTGCACCTTTCGCTGATAACAGTCTGGATGGTCTTTAACATCTTTGGCACAGAGAACCTGATATTCACTTTTCCCGAAAAGTAGAAACGTGACATTGTCTGACCACAGAACACGTTGCTACTCAAACATAGTTATTTTTCATCTCTCCAACATTTGCTTTTTTGGGAAAACTAGGAAAAATATAATTATAATATCACGAGTCTCTATTTTATTGCTATGCTACATGGAATAAAATTAAGCATGAGAATAAAACCTTTGACTTTGGTTTGACACAAGTTATCTTCCTAACCTAGTCAGTTTCAGTTTTTTGTGCTATTATAGTAAAATTGACAAATGGAAGGTCATGCTAATGTTTGAGAAGTGGATCTGATTTCACTGCAGTGTTTTGAAACAACGTGAGTGGGCATACAGACAAATGTGGCCTATTGTTCAGAAGTGAAAAATGTATCTTCTGCACTAAATTGCCAGGTTTATTTTTTACAGCAGATTTATATTGATTGGTTATTCTCTCAAGTGAACACACAGAAAAACAATCAAACCAGCATTTGCACACAGATTAAAAAATAAAACCTTTAAAATATACACTGATCTAATTAAAAAGAAATGGTGCTTATAACAGTATTTCTATTCTGTTTTTGCAGGAAAAAAAACTTGACAACAAACTTGATTCTGACAAGAAGTGTGCCATTCTCACCTTTAAAAGTTTTTTCTGAGGGTGTGGTGTCAAAAACTCTGGACTGGCTACATCACTCTGTCAGTATTTACTGCTGCTTCCTCAAACAGAGCAGCCTCTTGTGTGACTTTGAAGCACCTCCTGATCCCATGCCGAGGTTTCAGTGGTCTTGGCCTGGCTGCAGAGCCGTGTTGTTCACCAGCCCTTTAAAGGTGTCTGTAACTAGAGCGGACATCCCTGACGCGTCTGCCAGCCAAGTGCATCACATGTTGTCAGTCTGCCAGTTAGTCGATTCAGACAGCGGGCCTGACTGATGCACTGTTTGGTCTTTACAATTATGTGGCTTTTCTGTCAAATTTTAGGATGTGGTTTGGCCGAGAAGGGCTTATAAAACTTTTTGATTGTCTGTGATTAATTTTGGCAGTGTGCAGATTTGTGGGCAAAATCTTGTTATGATAGTGATTGTCAGAATAGATTTGTGGCTCCTAGAAGCTTTAAAGTGGTTTGTTGACTGGGCACATTTTTGTTATATTAACAAATGCTGTAAATGAGCTTGACTTGAAAATAGAATATGTCCTTATATTTGTGCTAATCAGTCATTGCTGTGGTATTTTTTACTGGCCTTCCCATAGGTCAGTATGCAAACATTAACTCTGAGTACCATGAGGCATTTTCTTTTTATTAGTTCTGGGTTTCTGTATGCTGAATGCATGCAGATGTCACCACTTATAATGTAAACGCATCACTTCTCTGAGCATCAGATAATTATCAAAGGTAAGACCTGCATATGTTGTGTGTTAATATCATAAAATGTAAAAAGGTTCATGAACTGGGATTGCTGTAATTTAATTTTTACACCAGCTGGAAACAGAGCAAAACTGACATTCATTTGTATGGCATTGTGCAAATTATATTGAATCCCTTTATAGGTATGTGCATTTCACAATCATGACAAGAGGTCTAGAATAAGCTCCTATATTTAAAAATGAAGGGAAAACTAATGTCATGAAGGACATTTGTTTCGTTAGCATCTGTTAAATTAATAACTGTAAATTAACTTAAGTGAAATTGTGTGTGCAGTCCAAGGAATCACCTTCTCACAAAACGGATAATGAGCTCTATTTGTAATAATTATTATATTATGACTATGACTAAATATTATGTACAGTAACTTCAGTCTAACCGATCTAAGATTGGACTTTATATTATCTGCAGGTCATCCTCTCAGACCACACCAAAGTGTTCTTGCCAGTGTTGTGGAGTTTCACCTGTTGATAGTTATAAGGTGCTACCACCAGGTGGGGACATGCACAAGTGTAAAGTTTTAATTATGTTAATCAGGGTGGACAGCAGAGAAAATGATTGGCTGTGACAGTTGTTAAGAGGTTGTGGCATATGATCAAGAATGGCCACAGCCATTCAGTGGATCTTCCTTTGCAAAGATTTAGAATGTGTGAGAGCTCTTCGTGTGTCTGTGTGAAAAAGACACTGTGACTTGTGACACTGTGTTTGCATGTATGTCTGTGCCACAAAATCTCTACAACTTTATCTCCTGTGTTAAGGTTTTCACTTACAGCACCCCTCTTTTAGCGATGTGGTAAAGTGGTTGTTCTTTGAGACTTGAGCGGACACAGAGCCTGGCACTTGGATGGGGTTAGAGGGGCTGGGGCTCTGAGGGTTGTTGGCTGCCAACTATTTGTTTGTGTTCATGACTGTGGTTAGCTCTGCTCCATTTGAAGAGCCTGGTATTATGAGGACGCTCTCTTCCCACAACATGTGTCCTCTTCTCTAAAAGGCAGGAAAGCTAATCATTTACCGACCGCTCTATTCATCAGTATGGCTTAAAACTGTGTAGCCACTTGTAAGAACAACCACTCTTTTCCATAAAGAGGTTTGTTTGGACTGCTGTTTCTCAGTTGTTGTATATACTGTATAATAATTTCTTTAATGTTATTACTCTTTTGGAGTTTTTTCCTGTGTCCAGAAATATTTGAGGTTGGCAGCCTCTTCTGGAACCACATAGTCCTTTTTATTCACTCTGAGGTTTATTCTTTGAATCTCTAAAAACTAATCTGAGGTTATTGTGTGACCAAGCTGACCATGAGAAAACAGGGAGGAACAAAGATACCTGACTGAGAGTGGATAAAATCAGCCAGAACAAATTGATTTTTATCCTCATGAACGTTCTCATGTCTGCTGGTACTGGTAATCCTGCTACAAAAACACTGACGTTTCTGTGCTCCAACAGTAATTTAATAGAGTTTTTCTTCTTCCCTTGCTCCGCACCTGCTTTACAAGGCATAGACATTGTTATTTTTCATTTACTTGTGCCCCCAGGTTTTTCAATCATACATCCATTACTAAGCAAAAAAATAAGTTCCGGGCCTATGCCGCAGACACAAATATAGACATGAGTTATGAGATTCAGAGAAGCCGGGAAAGGCTTTGGACCTTAATACACAACATCTGCACTGGACAAGACACACAACAAGAGCATCATACTACAAAGTCCCGCAGCCTGCTGTCGTCCCCCTCCCCCCCTTGTGTATGTTGACCTGTCTCATGTTGTAAGACAGGGAGAGAATCATGGCAGGTGGGAGCGCTGGGGCACATGAGAATAAAATGATCATTATTAACTGTTAAAGTGCTGAATGCTATGATTTATGAAGCCGAAGTGGAACCAGTTGAGGTGTCACGTTGGATTTCCAGAGGCATCTGTCTTGTGGTTTTGGCAGTTTGTTGTACCTTGGGTTCAGATGTTTGCATCACACTCCTGACATCCCGTTTCCCTCTCCAACACCCCCCTGCTTAACAGCCTCCTCCTTCTTTAAGTACAATATACCTCTGATCACTCCCCTTTCCCGTCCTTAAACCATCTATCCACCCGCACATCTGCTTTTCATTGAGGCCTGCATGTCTCTGAAGACTTGAACGCATTAAACGCTGGCACAAGCACGGTCTCACTCTGGCACTTAACACAACGGTGAGGTGACTTAAAAGGGAGAGGCGAGAATTATAGAAAATGAAGTGTCACCGAAATAAAAAATCACCCCAGATTACCACCAATTACAGTTAATAATGCTGTCCAGACCATCTGCTGATCAGATGGAGGATGTTGTCTGTAGAGAAATAATGATACCAGAGAGGGTGAGAAGGGGAGAGATTCATTGAGGGAGACAGCGACATAGACTTTCAACTATGTGATGATGTGGTTTGATCTTTTCAATACTGTATAGACTGCAATGCTTTGTATGGTAATACAGCCCAAACTGCTTATCATGGGATAATAGCCATGTTGTTTCAGAGGGGTTTAGTTCTGCCAGATTGAAGACATGTGTCTGCTCTGCTTTATTAGTCATTTATTAGTCACTGAGGTCAGGAGAGCGTTTTTAGCCAAGGCACAACACTGTTGAACTCGAACATGACTCTGATCATCAGCCCCTGCGGCAGCCGGAATAGGTGTACAATTACAGTGCACCCTAACTGGCTACGATCTACAATGTGAAATTCATCCAGTATGTGAAGCATGTTTAACAGTCAGTGTAATCATCGTCACAATGACCGCAACCATCCACTTAAGAGTGAATCGTGCCCTGATTATCAGAATTATCAAGTCTGCATTTGTTCATTGTTTCTGTCCATAGTCTTATTTTTCAGCTTCCCTGGTCACAGTGGCTACATTAATCACTTTGAAAAGGATTAGAAAGCACTTTCCAATCGTGATCATGATGCATTTGAGTTTTATGGCTGTGTTTTGACAAGGAGGGATGACATCAGAGCAGACGTATTGCATTGGGTGATTGGAACCTCGTTTCTGTCCTGAACCTCAGCCAAAAAAAAAATCATACTTGTCCCAAAACAAGTTCTCGCATAACTATGTTTATCCCTTTATAATTAGACTCCTGTTTGACGCATTAGTTTATGTATTCATGTGCAACAATGCACACAAACTGGAAAAGTGCTGCTTTAATCTCACTTCTCTTATACATCTCAGTGAGCGCCTCAGTTTACCATCATCCTGCTGTGAAGCTGACTGAAAGGAACGTGCTACTTAAATTATACAGGAGAGTAGAGGAGCCACAGTGAGTAATAGATACCATGTGATGACATTTATGGAACGGAAGATACCACTTTAGATGTTACAGAGTATTATTAGACATTATTAGACACCATGTTATCAACATGGCTGTTTTCATTCCTACAGTCATTGTTCCAAAATGATGTTTTAGGAGGTGGATAACAATAGAGTTCCTATTGTGCCTGCATCTTTAGTTGGCAATGCTGACATCAGTGGCTTTTTGTGAGGATGAGCCAGCACATCTGTACATGGTCTCTGTACTGAATACTTGCCCCTGGTGATTCTGGCACCGTCCTGCCTCTTTCTTTCCCCATTTTTTCTCTGCTCCTGTGGCCCTCATCTCTTGCCCTTACAGTATCACTCCTTAATGGGCCTGAATGCTTGCAACTGTTTATATCACAGCAGCATCCCACCCTGCTTGTTCTAAGGTGCTCACAAGAACTGGGCAGAATACTCACTTTCCATAGATAATCTACAGTGAAGGCAAAGAAAAGTTATCTTTACATTCAGGATTCCTTGCCAAAGCACAGTGAGTGTGTTGGATGCATTTTCTTCGTCATTAAAAATTTGCAAAGGTCACTTTTTTGAATGTTTCAGAAGCTGTATTACTCACATTCATCTTTACATTCTAGTAGATTTATTATTTCCTGCCTCTGTGGGCACACTGCTATGCTGAACATGTTGCTGTCATCATGGGAATAGCATGATACTGGCAGCAGAAATTCTTATTATGTTGTGCTCGTTCTGTTAAGTGTGCATAATACAAATTTAATAGGAACCCACTGGTAAAAAAAAAAAAGAATCTCCATAGTGCTAATAGAGGTAGAAAAAGTGCACAGGGCACACAGGGTCTGTTAGTTATATTAGTGAATTACCAAATAAATATGTAAACTGGAAGCCTCTAAGAATAATCTCTCCAAGATTGCCCTAATGGCCAGCAGAATACATTTAAATCCCAGAAGTCCTCATTTCAACTCTTTATGGAAGACAATGAGTAAAGCAAGTCTCCTTGCAGATAGGTTCCACCCTCTGTTCATCCAGTTTAAGCCTTTGTACTCCAGGAGGCATTGCAGAATCCTTTTGCCAACTAAAACTCTATTCAAGTAGCCATTTATCCCTAAATCTGCAAAGTGACTAATGAGATTTAAGCCATTGACATTAACACTTTTAATGGGTAATGTAACCTTGTTTGTTAGTGATGACAGCTTCATTATTTTTGTTTTGGAAGAGTCATGCGTAATGCATCTTCATGTTTTCTGGTGAGCCAAAGACAATTTTCCATCCTGGAAGACAATATGTATACTGTTATACATCCTCAAGTTTTCCCCAGAACATAACATGGAAAATATTCAAATCCAGAGCCAAAGGAATCTAAAGTATGATGAACACACAACTGCTTTGCTCAACAGACCACCCATAAACTGCTAAATCAAAAGAAGAAATTATCAGATCTCTCACAGTCTCTAACTCATTCATTCGCACAATCCCACAAACACGCACACTTTCACCTCCTGTCATTGCTGCTGAATGTCTTACACTTCAACTCAATCCCCGATGCCTCCTGATCAAACTAGACTCTAACACACAATGAAATGCTCAATAATTAATTGCCATAGCACATTCAGTATAAACTGAATTTACTGTTGGGTCTCATCCAAGCCACCATATGTTGAGCTTGTTTCCCCAACCAGAGCATGACTGATTCTGTTAATGTAGCAAGGCTCTAAATCACCAGAGTGCTAACTTTCTGGTGCAGGGATCAAAACCTCTAACACTCATTTAACACTATCACTTTAATATCCTGCAGACACTCTGAAGGTGTCTCTGATGGAGACACTTGAGCTTTTCTAACGCAATGCAAAACTAATCATGAATGTTAGACATAGGCATGCAGTCAGGCCAATCTTTTTTAGTCATATTGGAAATTCTGCTACCTGTTTGTATTGGAACGAGTAAATTAAAGCCATGCAACAAGGGTTTCAGTGACTATCACTGTCTCTTTCCAGACTGGTGGACGATTCTCCTACAAATTGTCACGCAAAGCCACAGATGCACTTAAAACACATATGAAAATCAGATGTTCACAGGAGGTTAAAATCCAGATGTATTTGTAACTTCCCCTGACAGAACAAAAGAAATAAAAACATTATACTAACAAATGGAATTTTAAAGTTGCTGTAGGTTGTTTTGCACGATTGCTCCAAATGGCAACAAGAGCTATTTTGAAAATCCAGATCCAGTTAGTGACAAGATGGTTAAGTTATTCAACATTTGTGGGTTTAAAAGTCTCACAAGATGTGTTCTCTTAACTAAAGAGCTTGGTGGTGACATTTCCAAAGTTACTCATCGCCCAAAATCCACTCTCATGTCATATTTTAACATGTTCACTAAGATGTCTACATGATGGTGGCTTGCAGTAATAGTGCAAATATGATGGCTGGCATTAGTCTATACTATATTTGAGAAGCACCGAACCTGGAACCAAATCAGACTGCCAAAGACCCAGCAGAAAGGACCGAATGAGCCACCCATGGGGCTACCACGTCCAGACAGTAAAACCGCACAAAGGTGTGTGGTGAGGACCAACTGGCCGCTGCACATATGTCTCCCACTGAAACGCCGTTAAACAGTGCCCATGACGTTGCCACAGCCCTGGTCGAATGTGCCTTTACACCCTGAGGTAAAGGGACACCCCTGCTATCATAAGCCAAAGAAATGGCCTCCACGATCCAGTGGGAAAGGTATTGCTTGGACAGTGCCCTGCCCCGCACTGAACCCGCGAAGCAGATAAATAGCTGATCACACAAGCGCACACCCTCAGTGCGGCTCATGTAGGCGCGCAAAGCCAGCACAGGGCAAAGAAAATGCAGCCTCTCCCTTTCATCAGAATCGAAAGGTGGGGGGCAGAAACTCCTAAGCTTAATTACCCTAGAGCTATAAGCTGAGGAGATAACCTTAGGCACATAAGCCGCATTGGGGTGCAAAATGACCTTCAGGCCATCAGCTGCAAACTGGGTGCAGGACCCATCCAGCACAGACAGAGCATGGAGATCCCCTACACGCTTAGCGGATGCTAAAGCCGGGAGAAGTGCTGTCTTGTACAAAAGAAATTTCATATCAACTGACTCAACAGGCTCAAATGGAGGACCACACAAAGCCTCCAGCACCAGCAGTAAGTCCCATGAAGGCACATTGGACTTGACTTGACACCCTTCAGAAAACGTATTGCCAGCAGATGCGCACCTGGCGATACACCCTCAAAACCCACATGGCAAGCTGAAATGGCTGCCAAGTACACTTTAAGAGTTGAAAAGGAGAGACCCTTCTCAAACAACTCCTGTAGGAAAGACAAAACCTCCACCAAGAAGCACTGAAACGGCAGGACATTGCGTTCCTGACACCAACGTTCAAAAACACGCCACTTCTTGGCGTACAGCCCCCTTGTGGATGAAGCCCGGGAGTTTTTAATTGTTGCTACAACACCAGGAGGAAGACCCCTAGCCAACAGATTCAGCCTCTCAGTAGGTAAGCATGCAGACACCACATGTGGGGGTGTGGGTGAACCACTTCCCCCATTACTTGAGATAGCAGGTCCCAGCGAAGGGGAAGCTGCCACAGATCTGCAGCCAACATGTTGATTATCTCTGCATACCATGGCTTCGCTGGCCAGTGGGGGGCCACCAGTATTAGAGACAGACCCTGCTGGCGCACCCTCTCCAGGACGGGCATAATCACATCCACTGGAGGAAATGCATACAGAAGAGTCGCAGGCCATGAGTGAGCGAATGCATCCATCCCGAGAGGTGCATTGTGGTCTGTCAAGGAAAAGAACAGGGGACAATGAGTGTTTTCTCTGGACGCAAAAAGGTCCACCGTCGCCCTGCCGAAACGCTCCCAAACCTGAGCAACCACCTCCGGGTGCAGCCTCCATTCCCTCGCAAGAGGTCCCCCCCTGGAGAGAAGATCCGCACCCAGGTTCAAACGGCCCGGTATGTGAGCAGCTCTGAGTGACAGAAAGTGAACACTGCACCAGAGCAGCAGAGAATGAGACAGTTCTAACAGGGGAAGAGAGCGCGTCCCTTCCTGCCTGTTTATATGTGACACCACTGTCGTGTTGTCTGTTCTGATCAAAACATGATGGCCTGCTAGAGCTGACTGAAAACGGTTCAAAGCCAGAAACACCGCCAGCATTTCCAGCTGATTGATATGGAGCCTGCGCAGCGCCGGCGTCCACAGCCCTCTCACCGTCGAGCCATTGCACAGAGGGAGGCATCCATCGACACTACCTGGCGACACGTGACCCTGCCCAGGGGGGATCCCTGACGTAGCAGGTGTGAGTTTCTCCAGGGCAGTAGGGCTGACATGCAGGATGGCGTCACCGTCAGCCTCCTCTGAAGGTGATGCGACGTGCACAAGCGGTGAGAGAAAACCCAGCGCTGTAAAGCTCGCATCCGCAGCAACCCTAGCAGCACCACAGTGACCATGGACGCCATTATCCCGAGCAGTTGGAGGAAAACTCTGAAACACAGTCTGCGTCCCAACTGAAAACGAGCAAGGCAGATGTTCCGACAGGTGCACTCGGCTGGAGACTGAGCAAATGTTCAGCCCCAGGAATGAGCACCGTCGCTTCGGGATGAGGGAGCTTATCTGCATGTTCACAGAGAAGCCTAGAGACTGAATGTGGGACAGCACTCGTGCTGTTTGCCTCTCTGCCTGCTCCCTGGAGCCTGCTAGCAGAAGCCAGTCATCTAGATAGGCCAAAATACGAATACCTTCTCCTCGGAGAGGAGCCAAAGCTGCCTCGGCACACTTCGTGAAGGTGCATGGGGCCAGCGACAGATCGAACGGCAGCACTACATACTCTTAAGCTGTCTCCTCGAATGCAAACCTGAGAAATTGCCTGTGATGTGGACGGATCGCTATGCAAAAATAAGCATCTGTCAAATCTATCGTCGTAAACCAGTCACCTGGTCCGACAGCTGTTAGCAATTGTCTCACGGTTAGCATTCTGAACTTGAACACTCTTAAGTGTCTGTTCAATACACGCAGATCTAAAATCGGCCGTAAACCTCCTCCTTTTTTCGGAACTACAAAATAGCGGCTTTACCAACCTTTGCTGACGTTGGCTTCTTTCTGCAGCAAAATGCGTATTTCCTCTTGTAGAGTTGCTGACGCTGTTGCTGGGACAACCGTTCGTACTACTGAGGTGAAGCGAGGGGGGCGAGACGGTGCGAGACGGTATCCTGAACCCACGACGACACCGCGCATGCACGCCACTCGGAGAGTCGGACAGCCAGCCTGCCCTGCAGCTGCTGTGGAAGCTGCCTTATTCGAGCCTTTTTGGCCGTTTTCTGATCTGCATTGTTTTGAACACCACCAGCACACTTTATTGAGCTTTTTTGAACATTTCTGAAATGCTCACATGTCTGTGAGCATGCTCATGTCTGTGAGCATTTCAACATGCCCGAACTGTGGGACATGTTCACAGTTAACATGTTTGAGTCCGTGGGGGTTTGGTGCTTGGGAGACTGTGTGGGAGAATAACAACGTTTCTTTGAACCTGTCCCCTGAACATGATCGTGCAGCCGTTTGGGTGGCACTTAGTAAGGAGCTGCCATAGCTTCTCTCCTCCCCGGGCTCACGCTAGGATGATGCTGGTTTCTTCCTCCTGGGCACAGACACTCTCCGGAGAGTAGAGGACTCTTGCTCCAAGCCAATGGACGTGAAGGCTGCGAGCCCAGACCTGCTACAGGCGTGATCCTCTTAGGCGGGGGTTGAGGTTGGGCGGTGAACAGTTTCGGCTTCGCGTCTCGCCTGGGGATGACAGTGCGCAATGCCTCTGTCTGTTTCCTCCTCACTTCAAACCGTGACAAATTTGCCAAAAAGACCGTCAGTGGACACCGGCTCGTCGAGATAAACAGACCGGTCCCTGTCTGAGATGTCTGTGAGAGTCAGCCACAACTGTGCTCGGCATGGCTCTGCCGAGGAGAAACATCGCGCAGCGCGCGAAGGGTGTGGTCCGATGTGCGCCCAACCTTGTTGAGGAGGCTGAGCATCGGGCCGTCCTCAGGAACCTGAGCCGCCAGCTCCGACAGACACATGCCCTGATATGTCTCGAGCATGACAGCAGAGCTCAGTGCGTGGGCCGAGCCTGCTTGAGTCCAGCCCTTTCCGCTCCGTCCACGTCCGAGTACTGGCTGTAACCAGGTTTCGCTGCACGGGCGGATAGCGGTTTGCTCCATGACACAGTCAACTCCGAGAGGAAATCTGGGAGCATGGGGAGCGAATTCTTCGCTGTCGTCAGTTCGGGCTGGAGGAAAAATCCCTCGAAGCTTGACGGCTTCTGCGTAGGAGGGGGAGAGGGCCACTCCATTTTCAATTTCACTGCTGCGCGGCGGCACAGAGAAATGAAGGAAAAATCGGTCTGCGCAGCTCCCGCAGTTGCGGCGGCGCAGGCCGGAATGGGGTCAGCCTCGTCCTCCCCTCCGAGAGGCCGTGAATGCAAGCCCGAGGTCGAGCACGTCATCGTCCTCTCAGTACTCGGCGAGCGCCTCGCTTAGCTGCGAGCCAGCACCTTGCAAAAAATTGTCCAGTACCTCTGCCTGCTCCATGTGGTCCACCCAGCTGAACACGGGGGGTTCAGCGGGGCATTCATCTGCCAAAGGCGTTTTGATAGGTGACTTCACAGCATGGACATGCAGCTGCATTTCCCATACTTTCTGGTGTTGTACTGAGCGGATCGACTGAAAGGGAACTGGCAGAGTCTTGATTTTACCTTAAAAATAGTCGGTGCAAATCTGACTAGATGTTTGCTGCCAACTTTTCAGTGTCGGACAGTTATTAAATTGGTTTGGGATAGGAGTGGACGATACAGGATTGCAACTATATGACAATGTTTTACAAAATTTTTGTGATAACCATAAAAATTATGACATAATAGTACCATTCAACAATATTCTTTTGGTAACAAGTCACAGGAAGAAGAGCCCCAGAATTTTCAAATGTGTTCACTCCATGTTTTGCCATGATTGTTCTGTGTGTAAACACAGTAACAATCACAATATGACACATTTTTATTATGGGGAGGATAATGATATGACAGCACAACACAGCCTTAGCTTGGAGGACACAGTGCAGTTGTTGGGTCAGAAAAAGTATAGAGGTTTAATTGCTAGAGTGGACGATACAGGATCAAAACTATATTACGATGTTTTACAACATTTTTGTGATAACCATGTAAATGACAATATAATAGTACCTTTCAACATTATTATTTTGGCAGAGTCAAAAGGACTAACACCAGTAGTATTTTTTAGAGACATACAAAACAAGGTTAGTGCAACTAAACTTCAGTGATTTGAAGTGAAGACTCATTTAGTAGTAGTAGTAGATATTTCCAAAAGCAGTCATGCTGAAAAACTATGGTTTTATTATCAGCCTATTTGAGCAAAAAAGGTAATCTGTGTTCTGGGATCTTTGTGCTTAACTCATCTCCACGGTGGACTTTTCTTGGCAAACATCTATTGCGTATTGTAAAACAGAGCAATAGGCTTCAAAAGAGCATTGTCTCATAAGTGGGGTTATATTTACCGGGCTGCCTGGTGTGGGTCTGCGTTTTATATGATGGTGACGATAATGTGTGAGAGAAAGAGCATGTGCATTCAGTCAAGGTCTCATTGACCGACTGCCAGTCCATCCAGTGCTTTATAATGATGGTGTTTTTATTTGGTTGTTTGTGTTCTTGTGTGCATGCACATGGATAGTCAAGGCCTAATTGGGAGATCTGTGTTGATGTTAGTCATCTGCATTGTGATTCATGTCACTTCTGGCCATCCTCATTGACTTACTTCTGACTTGAGGCAGGGAAACACTTGGCTTCACATCAGTTGGCCTTCAAATTTTCGCTCACTGGTGGGGATGCTCAGCAAGTGGTGAAAAAAAAAGAATAAAAAAATAAATAAATAAGAACACTCCAGAATTTGATAAACATAATGATTTGTATTACTTGAAAACAGACCAGAGTTGAAAGACATCTTCACTTCTGTTAACGGCTTTGAGTGAAACAAGCGTTGTTTTTTTTGGTTCCCCTGGCAATACTGAACTGTTTACATTTCCCGCTTTGCCTTTTCTGTACCTCTTTGTGTTTCCGCTGTGACCCGCGGCAAGCAAAATGCAGCGGAGACTGCACCAACTGTAGGAGGGATGTGTGAATACAGATTCCTAAAAGTGAGAAAAGCATGGCTCACAAAGTTCCCTCGTTTTCTTTTGTCTTTTGTTCATTCTTGTAACCTTTTTCACATATTCCAAAACATATCCTTCCTTTCTCTACATTGGTTACTCATGTTGTAATATTTTTTTGTTCTCCTTTTCTTCTCCTTTGCTGACTGATCTCAAGTTCTTATATCATTTACATCATTTATATCATTTTTACTCCTTACATCTTTTCATTCTTCTCTGTTACCTTTCCGTGTTCTTTTTAACAAACAGTGTTTGGATGACTTTATTAATTATAGTTCATGTTGTGTGGTAACATTGTCAATAACATTGTTAGGAGAAAATTGAATTTGAGAAATTGAATTAGGAAAGTTGGAACAGGGGACGCGTAGCCGCCTACACAAGCGTGTGGGGGTATCAACTTTCTCTTCACAAATATTTCCTCATACACCGAGTCCTTCCTTCGGTGTACTTAATCTCTCTCTTTACTATTTTTATTATAATTTTGACCATATTCACAAAGCTTCTATTTGTTTTCAAATATTCGGCTCAAATATTTTTTTTTTACCTGAATGATAAAAATAAAAATCTTGTGATCAGTTGTATTGTATGGGTCAAAACATCATAAAGTCTTTTGAATTAATCTAAAGAAATTTCATTTGACTCCACTTCTTCTCCACTTTTTCTTTTTTAATTAATAGTTCTCTTATCAAAGAAATAAAATGATGCATGAATTAAGGACACTGATGTTTTCCAGTGATTGAATGCATTACAAAAACTGATGATGAATTTAGCATGTCAATTCAATTCCAATCTTTGAATTAGTCCATTCTTCCAAAATGGACACATTTCCATTTGGAATACAGATCCTTAATTACTCCAATAATATTTGGCAATAAATCTCTCTGGCATTAGTCTTACTGTAACCATTTGGACTTTGCCAGAGAGCTCTCTATATATCACTGGATACTACAGTTGTTGCAGCCAACAATTATTCCTCAAGAGAATATTTATAATCTAATAGGATTTCAACATGTCAGTGATGCCATGGTTCCCTCTGTAAACTGATCATTCTTCCAGGGCAGTCAATAGATCAGGGAGTACAATTTGCTAAGCCAGCACTTAATCTGACACTGGCTTGCAGCCGTACTAGCTAAAACAGTACTCTAAAATTGACACAAATCAAGGATGCACTAGGTTTCCTGGATAAATGGTTGTGCATAGTAAAACTCCATTCTGATCATTTGTAAAGCAGCCATTTTAGTAATATTCTTCCTGGTGTTTTTCCAGTGAATGTTGCCTACTGCTCAGAGAAGGATGTAGATGCTGAACTGGGTGACAATGAGGGCACCCTGATGCGATGTGGGCAGAGTTTACCACTGTCGGTTGGGGGACCTATAGGAGGGCTTTATCCCCAGGGCCTCCAGTGTGACAGATCTACACCTGACCTCCTCCTGCAGGACAGCCATCACCAAGACACCAGGTAAACTGTCACTATTAATCCTTTTTTTATAATCATTTTGTTCACGTTCCAGTTTTGAATGTTTTCCTTTTTGGTATAGTATTACCCACATAATGCAGGTACAATGTGTTTTTTATTATCCTTGCTATTGTGAATCAGATGCACACATTTGTAGTTGGAAAGCTTTACACAGACTCATAAAACACACTGAAGGGGTCTAAAGTACAACATTTATGTTACACTAATGTGATTTTGCTGTTGTGCAATCTTTGACTACTGTTGGTAAAGTCAGAAAGAATTTCCAGTGATTTTCTTTGTTTTACGGTTTGTCCACCTTATTTTCCGCCTCTCTTTTTTTTTCTCTATCCTCAGTCATCTAGCCAAAAGTGCTTCTGGACAGACAATTCTTATACAATCACACAATAATACAGCCAAACAGGAAATTGTGTTTCTGAATAGAAAGAGAGAGGGGGGTTAAGTCTTTATTAACAGCAGTGACACAGTCAGCCACTGACTTTCCCCAATCCAAGTTAGCCTTAGCTCAATTTTTCCCCCAGCATACCCAGGGGAAGGGACAAAGACAATTCCTTCATGAGACAGCCTGCAGAAAAGAGAGCTCTTCTCACATCACTCAGGGGCTTTGGACGAAATCCATAATGAGCCAGCTGACAGCAATGATTATGGAGGAGATCACGGCAATGCATGGAGAAATCTGACCTGGGTTCCCCATTCAGCAGGGCAAAGATTCCCACTATAATACACAGTATTGTAAACGGTGACCCTTTATAAGCTGCAATTATGTCACCAAAACAGGTGACTCCCTATTTATCCCCATCATTGGGTTGGGTTTAACCCCCTTGTGTCATCAAAGCCCGTCACAAAGACTAGCCAGTGGCCTCTCTGTCTCAGTAGCCATCCCTTCCTCCCCCTCTTTCTATTCTTAGTCATAAATGCCCATTCATATCCTCTCACTACCAGAAGATCTTGTTTCATTTATTCATAAAAACACAGCAGTGGATGGTACCTGGTGTCCAACATCACCTTATGTCAATCATTAATATGGCCTACACATTGGTAATGCTGGTACTTGTACTACAACTGGTAATTTATGATTATGATTGATGAGAGATTATTGTAGGTCATTGAGACCCATTTTGAATGACATGATTTCTATGTAAACTGAGAGAAAGATTGGAGGAAGAGGTGTAAGCAGGAGGTGAAACTCAGTGCTACTGGTGGGAAGGATAAACCAGTCAGTATCTGTCATCAGCCTGTGAGCTAATAGCGCTCATATTCCGCTCTGTGTGTTTTTCTCCTTACAGATCCTCCTCTGCCTTCCAGAGGACACTACCGGGGGCCTCATCTGGCCTGAGCTGCAGCAGTGCCAATGGGGCTTGCTCCTCTCTCCCTTACCTAATCAAACAAGAGAAGTCGATGGGCTACAAGATCTCCAGCACAGGCTCTGGGGTCCATAGTGCATCTCAGACTAGGTATCAGAACTGTAGGGCAGGCCAAGTTTTGGAGATGCCACGGGACGAAATAGTTGGAGCTCCGCACGTTAGCAATAATGGTAGTGGCGTATGCACACCAAGCGATGTAGGCAGTGCTGTGTCAGGTGACGCAGTGCAACCGTTTAATAATGAAGATAACTCCTCCCCACTGGCTTTGTCCCCAGCTGGCTCCCATCATTCAGCGCGACTGCTCAGTACTAGCAGTTTGAAGAGACGCTGCCTGTCCTCACAGTCCACCGTCGCAGCCAGCGCTGCTGTCACAAGTTCCCCATCAGTTACTGGTGCTGCTTGTGAGGACGTCAGTATCACTGCCATCGTCTGTTCCTCCTCCCAGTCGATGGTTGCCTGTGTCAACGGGTTCCGCACTAACCTGTCGCCCAGCCACACAAGCCGTGCCAGCTTCTCCTCCTCTTCCTCCACCTCTTCTACGTCCCCACCCTCTAACTCCTGCTCACGGGAAGCCACCCAGAGGCCCCCACCACACAGCAGCCCCCAGCAGGCCCCGCTACACGAGAACTGTCAGCTGTCCTCACCTGCCACCTGTCTGCTGTCCCATTCCTCCTCCTCCTCGTCTTCCTCTTCAGTGTCATCATTGGAGCCGGAGCAGGGTCAGGGGCAAAGCCAGGGACTGTGTGACGAGCGGAGCTCCATGCTGCAGGGGCGTGGGGCACGAGGAACAGCTGGGGGAGGAGTGGGGGGAGGAGGTGGTACGGACGGGTTGGGGCTATTGGTCAGTGGGGCCCTGATGTCTGGGATGCTGAATTTTGGGCCTGAAGCTGGGGTTCTTCTGGACGGAGGCCAGAGATCAGCGGCTGCCCTCAAACAAGAGCCGCTTGATGATTTTTCTCCCAGTGAAGACGAACTCTTTCAGCACCACTATCACCCTCCTTTGAGTGGTCGCAGTGGGAACCTTCGTCTCCCTCACCACCCCCCTCGACCTGCCATGCCTCCGCCCTACCACCTCCACCAGTGTGTGGGGGCCAGCCCCGGTGGCCAGCTGCTCCACCAGAGCCAGCAAACATCACCGGCCTCTTCGTTGGGACTCAAGCCCACCTCTGGAGGCCCCCCTGGGCCCCACACAGTCCCAGAGCGGAAAGAAGTCGGAGGAGGAGCATTGGCTGATAAGCAGGTGTGTCGCTGGATTGACTGCAGTGCTGTGTATGAGCAGCAGGAGGAGCTTGTGAGGCATATTGAAAAAGTCCACATCGACCAGCGCAAAGGTGAGGACTTCACCTGTTTCTGGGCTGGCTGCATTCGCCGCTACAAGCCCTTCAACGCGCGCTACAAGCTGCTCATTCATATGAGAGTCCACTCTGGAGAGAAACCTAACAAGTGTATGGTGAGTCATCACAAACCACTAAAATTATCCTCCAAACAGGCTTAAAAAATTGACACCAGTATATATTCACAACACATACATTATATATTGCTGAAAATCCCCCCATAGTCAGCTGCCTTACTTTTACTAATTTGAAAGTATTAGGTTGTGTTTATTAGTCTTATATCAGTCTAGTTTGTCCCCTAATTGCAACCATCTGTTAAAGAAATATTTTTTTGTTTGAATTCAACACATGAACGTATTTCAAAAAGAAAAACAGTCCCTCTAGATGATTTTTTTCACAACACGTCTATTGAGTCCAAAAACAAGACTGGACTTGCTTCACTGCTGATTACATTTCAGCAGAAACTTTGGTTGAGAAACAGTTATGATTATAATTCCTGTATTTTTTGTGGAACATGTAAAAAAAATATTGTTTTTCCATTGAAGAGATGAGCTGCTGTAAGAGTAGCAATACCCCATCAGTATAAATAGATTTGTGGTTGTGTTCTTTACAGGTAAGTCTCCAATTCCACAAGTCAACACACTAATCAATGTCAAGCTGTCATTCCCCTACGTCCCTTAGCAAATGGAAAAAGCCCTCCAACCTTAAGAATGACTTAGTCCAAATACACAATTAGTCCACAATTTGTGTAGAGCAAAGGCATGTTTATTTTCACAAGCACTCTGTTTTTTGAGAAGAGATTCAGATCATGAAAAGCCTACACATATGGTTAACATAACCAAACAATGCCTACACTTGATCCTTTTAAATGGGAGCTTTTAAATGTTTAGCTGTCCCACAAGTATTAAGTGAATTGGCTTCATATCCAAGCTAAACATGAGGCGAAATGTAGTAGTCTGGAGAAGGGAGCCACAGAGGGAGAGTGGGTAACATTTACTAGTCTTGCTCATTTGATGGCCTCACCCATGACTCCTGTCAGAAGTGGTCCTCTTCAAGCAGAGGAACTCATCCAAATTCTAATTACTGAAGACTGAGTCTGCAATATTGGTACAACACCTGTTTTATCTCACAGCATTTTATCTTAAAAGAAAAAAAAAATCTAAGTGTTGTTTATTTTTCTAAGTAAGTAGTATAACAGTGGCTTGTAAAATTAGCTGAATTGAGAGTCTTTTAATAGGTTGTATTTTATAGCACTTTTCTGTGCTGGTGTTGGATAAGAAATTCATGCTGTTTTTACTGATTCTGATACTTGCTAATGCACATCTGAGTTGACCACTGAATGAAGCCAGAAATACACAGACTCAGCTGCTTTGCGTCACTCCAGAGCATAAGTGTTCTTGCTTCCTTGGCTCAGTGTGAAGTAAAAATTTGGAAGTAATTTGCTGCATTGTACGTGCCCCAACTGTTAATTCTGCTGTGTTGTATTGAAAGCTTTCATTCGCCCTTTTGGAGCGTTGCACTGGTGTGTCTTAACTCCAGTGAGGACGGAGAACTTACATTTGGGTGACACGGCAAATAGACACTGTGTGATTGTTTGTATATGTACATGGAAAAGGTATGCATAAACGTGTCACTGCGAAGGTGTGTGTGTTTATGTGTGTTTTTGGAGATGTTTACCATATGTGTGCACTAGAACAATTAAGCTCAGTGTAGACGCGCCACTGGATTCTGTCTGTGGACATTCGCACCCTAACCTCCTGATCACCCGTATCTTCAGGCACATGCACACGGGAACACCTATATTCACAACCATGCAGTAATGTGTAAATGGGGATATTGTTTCCACTGACTCTCACAATAGGAAGTATTGATTCCGTGTACAGTACGTTTGGTTGTAACACTCCTGCTTTTCCGACAGAGCGTAAACAGAAATGTGAAATGTTTTCAAGCTTGAATCAACACATCTAATCAGCAGGGATTGAATGTATGTTGATTTGGGAGTTCAGCAGATAAACTTGGAGGGCCAGAGAAAATAAACATGTTCTCTGTGTGCATTTGTAACAGTGTGTTTGTATATATTCTATATGGATTTAAGTAAGTACTGTGTGCTGTGTAGAATAGTATGTCGGTGTGCATCTGAAAGAGCATTCACGCTCATGTATTTCAGTTGTGTCCATCCCAAGGGCTTCTTTTTTTTTTGTCTGAGCTTGTGTGCTTTGGACACTAGCACTGATGCCTCTTGTGTTTATTATGTTCATGCAATAGACAAAAGCCTTCAAGAATGCGAGCAATTCGCATAGAGGAAACAGATGAGACATTCTGTTTAAGGACCAAATGCTCTAGAAAAATCGGGGCTAATCCCTTTATTATCTTTCCAGTGGCAGATTCCAGCGGGCGCTTATGAAAAAGGGCTCTCCTCACGTCCAAACATAACACAACTGTCTCCTCTTTATCCCCCTCTCTCTCCCTCTTCTTCTGTCTCTTCTCTCTGTCCACATGTATAGTACATGTATAGACATATATACAGTATCTCGTTTTCTTCATACATCTGCACAGCATTTGCTTCATGCTGTGCCTTGGCAGGAAAAAGTCATTATCACAACACACAAGTTATCCTCGACCCCTGCATGAGCCTGTCACAGTCTGTACCTGGCTAATATTCTAAGAAATTTTGCAGTTGGGAAAAAAAGTCAGTTCCCTCCATATGTAGATGGTTGAGTTAGTGGCTCTTAAAAGTTCTGCGACCTTTAGGAAAATATGTTTAGTTCCCTCTCCCCCACAATTAAAGCTGGCCCTGGGCTGTTGTTTAGGGCACTGAGGGACACACATGCGAAAAGGAAACAACATAATCTCTCTGCAATATCCTGTTGTGTTTCATGCCTAATTCACTTGTTGGTTTAGTTTATTACATTTTTTCCTGTGTCTGCATAAATATTAAAAATATATCCAGCAAGTATCCCTGACATGGTCCCAGACTTTGATATTGTTCTGCGCTGACAGAGCCGGACCCGACAGATTTGTGTCTGAAGGCTGAACTGTGAGCTATGAAAGTCAGAAAATATTCTCTTAAACCATGGAGGCTCTCTGTGTGGAAATGATATGATGCGTTTACACGGCAGAGTGACTTCAGGCAGGAGTAGAGCATTGTGTACTTTATTTGGTTTGTTTGGCTTAGCAGTTTTGGTCAGATGTCAGACAAAAGCCTACCCATAAAATAAGTAAATAATCATGTGCTTTAAATGTTATTAGAAGGGATTATGTTGTTGTGAGATGAAGGGTGAGTAGTCAGTGTTCTAAGGCATGTAACTCGATTCTGTGCTTTTGTTATGTTAGTGTATTTATTTGCAAAATTTCATAATACGATTTTTTTGGAAAGATGCAGTATTTCAAGAAATTCTAACAAAAACACAGTTTGAATAGATTATGTGCTGTAAATGTCAAGGACAGTTTAGGCTCTGATCAAGGTTTCATTTAAAACTGCAATTATGTTCCTGGCTTAAAGGACAAATGTAATAAGTGATGCTCAATACGTTTTATGTGAGTAAAGTTAGGTGATTTAAATGCTGATTTTTATGCCATTAAGTAAAGAGATGAACATGTTTTCATTATGCTGCATGCCAATGGATTTTTTTCCCCCGTTTCTTCTCCGAGAGCTCATGCTATTAGATGTAATTGGGAGATTTATTTAAAACAAAAGGAAATTCCTCTGTAAAAGGGTGGATTCTCAAATTTTAGTCAGAGCCAAAAAGCGAGACAGAGAGCCACCCGCTCAGTTCACAATGATAAAACACATACACGTGTGCACGCACACACATAAGGTCACTGATACACTCTGTCAAACCATTTGTTAAAGAAAAGTTAGACATTGAGTCCTGTTGGAAAAAGCATAGATTGTGGAATTTCCTATTTTCTTCACTAGTGTGAAACCATTAAACACATATATTTAGGTTTGCTAGGCTGATTTTTAGAAGAGTGTGGTGAAATCCTTCGGCAGCAGACGTCGAAACATAGAGTGTGAGCCGGTGCCGAGGTGGTGTGTGTTTTCAGGAGTAAATGTAGTCTTTTGTGAACAATCAGCTCAGACGCTCAGATAAAACAGGGAGTGCCATTAGCTAATTAAAACTGAGGTTCAGCACATGACCCTCTGAATGCCGCCTGAAACTGGAGCTCTGTGGGCACTGGACACGAGAAGCAAGTGACGTTGATATTAATTCATTTGTACCTGTATGAGCCTCTGACGTCCTGGCCTGTCTGGACAATTTAGAGTCCAATCTCTGAGTCCAGCTTCTGAACCACTGGGGCCCAAAACTGCCTGCAATGTATTTAGATGCTCATAAAGAGCACTTAGAGAAGGTTAGACATATATGAATAAAACTGAAAATTTCTGCAAAATGTTGTGTTTTCAGGAAACAAAAAAGCAAAATAATTATTACTATAATAATAACAATAATAATAATAGACATCCATACTGACCCAATGAACTCAGGCAAGCTTGGAAACCAAATAACCTCAGCAAAATATTGGAAATCGGCAAAGCCAACTTGTTCCTCAAGCTGTAGACACACACACATTCACTCCAGTATACTAGGAGATCAGACTTCTGTATATGGCTCATTTAAAGTAATCAGGGTCAATAGGCGAGAAAGGGCATTGATTCAGCATGTCAGGAGTAACTGCACTCATAGGAAACAGAGCTCCCAAAGTCTGCTAAGTTGGCACAAATGCAAAGACATAATCAGGCCCAAATATGGACCTGGCACAGATCACCTTATAGCACTTCACCTGAAGGTACCATGCCTCTGCACTCCATTAAATTATTTTCAGAATTAGCTTTGTCAGTCATTGCCCAAGCAAATGAGTTCATCAGGTAGCTAGATAGCATAATTTTTTTCTTACAAACCCATAATCCCTCCCTGTGGTTATTCTGTCTTCCTGTCAGATCTGCTTTGCTGCTTGGCAGTCATGTTGTCATACTAATAGTAACACTGCTCTGTCCATATGTGATATTGGTATGATGAAACTGCTGGCGGAGGGCCTCTACAACTGATGTTTTGGCATACGAATGAAAGTCCTGGATAGATGGATCTTGCTTGTTTTCCTTGTTGAGTGGGCTAGGCCAACTTTTTGTCAGGTTGAAAAAGTTTTCCAGTCAATCTTTTGCAGTAATGTAGTCCAGTACTCAACTCCCCAACACCTCCCCAACTTTACACCCTTTTTTTCTACCCACTATCTGATATCAGATCTAAATCTAGGACTGCTGGTGTATACTTACTGCACATAAATAGCCACAATATATGCCCCCTCTGGATCTTTCGGTTTAGCCTGACACTGAAACACTATTTTTTTTTTTATTCATCAGTCTTTTCGTTTCTCATTTGCAGTACATATAGAATCTTGGCAGAATTATTATTAATCATGATGCTTGTAGAACCTATATTTAATATCCTTTATATTTTTTCAAATAAATAATGTATACAGTCCACATTCTGCCCAGTAGTCTTGCCAAGATGTGAAGGGACCTGCTTTAAAGTGTGAAAATGTGTCCTGCATTTAAAAAAAATGTATTTTTTTAACAAATTTATTTCAGTTAAATTAGAATCAAGCTCTAGTTATGGTTAACTGAAAAAAAATAAAACTAATATTGTTTCTTACTTTGTGATGTTTAAAGGTTAAAAGAGAAGCACAAAATAAAAAATGTTTTTTAGGCTGACTGGTTTTAGGTTGGGTTTAATGATGACTTATTAATAAATTATGGTAAAAAAAATTATGTGTATTTTGCTGACAATAACAGTCATGTCTTGTTGACATATGAAAGTGTGTCCTTGCCTGGAAAGCTAAAGAAATGGAAAAAAAGAAAAATGAATTCTAATATTCAGTGTTTTTACACTGATTGTTAATATATTATGAGAATGATAATGATTATAATAATAATTATAATTTTATAATATAATAATAAATATGTCAATGTACATATGTTTGAATTTATTTTATGTTAAGACTTAAAAGCTCCAACAACCTCACCTCACATTTTTATTTTAGGGTTAGTTTCAGTTGCTCTCTCCATGATGCACGTCAGCCTGTCAGCAACAGAAATGAAGAAGCTGCTCACAGCTGGGTCGAGTATAAATGTTTGGAGCTGTATTTTTGTCAAGTTTCCAAAGTAGAAATCACCAGTAGTGTTCCAAAGAGACACAGTTTGATTGATCCCCAGTGGCACACAGCTTCTATCATTTCCTGTGAGCACAAAATCATGAAGTATTTTAATTTCTTGCGTAAAAACTTGCTTAAGACACGACACATGTACCAAAAGGTATCACAAGTTCTCTTAACACTGCAGGCCTGGAGCTGCTGAAACTGGATTCCAATCATAAATAGTATGGTGACTTTTAGCCTAGTAAATTTAGCCTGGATCAAGCCACCGTATAAATAATGATGTCCTGTTTAGATTCCTCATCCATAGTTTAATATATCTATAACTGGAAGAACCTGCTTGTCATAGTATATGGGATAGTTTCATATTTTTCTCACCGTACTAGTTGTATTTGAAGAGCTAACAGCTAACAACCAGCATTGGTTTAACATGCACAACTTGTTGAAAATGTTGTGCACTGCTGAACTCAAGCTACAAGAGAGCAGATACAGCTACCTTGCTTTCACCCTTATAACCAGGTATCAAAGCATGCAGGATTTACTACATGTGATGCACTCTAATTACATTTGTCTGGAATGTGATATTTTGAGTTTCCCCATTTCCTCAACATTTAATCACACTCTGGTATCAGAGCCTGAAGACCCAGAATTGTGGCTGGTTATACATTGCACAGAGATTGTGTAATAATTATGTCCAATCCGAAACCTTAATCAGTTTAACCTCTCTTCTGAGGCAGATCGGTTTACTAAGAGAGAGATGAAGGTGGAGTGTGTTCGGGGGCTCAGTTTTGTTCAGGGGGTCGTTGCAGGGAGTCAAACCTGCTTCATACAGCACAGAGAGGGAAGACTGACAGTGAGACGTGTGTTCTAGCCTCTTAAAAGTTTCCTACCACCATGGATCATGTGCATTGCGGTGTGTACTTAACCATTTCTTTGCTAAAACAGATAATTATAGTTTAGTACAGTAGTCTGTGGCATTTTACGAAGCAGGAACATAACAGGTCCTTTCTGTTCTGAGGCACCCATTCTCTCCCACGCCTCATATTTACACACTGGCCTTATTTTGTGCCACAGCCGTCACTCCACCAGCATATGCATCAAAAACGTGGGTGATGTGTGTACTGTGTGTGTGTGTGTGTGTGTGTGTGTGTCCTAAACTGAGGTAAATCTTTTTAATTTCTTTTGCTTTTTTGTTGATTTAACAGTGTGGCAGTGAGCACTGCATAGAAAAGACTCCAGAGCAACATCTACCTCCAACCGCCTTCACATCAACCCACAAAACAAATAAACAAGAAGGACATTTATACACATTTGGACCACATCTGCCTCAGGGCCACACCACAAACCCAGGATGACAGTATCCCTCCACCCAATCAGACCCATACCCCACCACACAGACTACGCTAGACCTGCAGCTAATACATATGAGAAACTGAGTTGCTACCGTGCAAAATAAACACTAAGAGAAGTATGGATAAATTACGTAGCGAAAGACATGTTTATATTATGGGTGTCAAGTTTAAATTATGCACTGCAGTGTTCTGTGGTTAGTGTGCCGTGTTTAATTTGAATGTTTGAGTAAAGAAGTGAAGGCTGAAAGAAACTGAGCCAGACAGGCAATTCACTTCTACTGATGTCATCCCAAAAATGACATTCATGCCCAGAATTAATCACAAGGTATTGTGCATGACAAGTAATTTGGTATGCTCTGAATGCAGACTTAAGAACATTTTTGAAACATTAGCAGAATTACAGGTCGTCCAAGCTTTCCAAGCTGAGACTTGTGTGTTTTCAGATGCCCATTAGAGTAAGAGAGTGAAGACAGAGTTTCATATGTAGACATCCAAGTGTAGTACTAGGGTGTGGAATGTGGTGTTAAATGGCACATATATTAAAACAGGGAGACTTTACCAAAACCACATCTACTGTAATGATTGATAATGAGAGAGAGATGGGAAATTACTGAGAAAAACAATGCACTCAGAGAAAGAGAACCAAAGGTCTTTTCAAGGGACATTTAAGGACACAGAATGATCTAATTTCTTACTACAATTTGTTAGGATTGCGTGACCCAGTAGAACTAGCGCTACAGATATTCAAGCTGGAGTTAACCCCTCTCCCCTGTAGAATTTCACACCCCAGTGATCTCCGTCTCCAGGAAGAAGCCCTTTCTCTTTCTGTTCACTTCTTAAAACATGTGTTTCACATTCAGCCTCTTCAGCTTTTGAATTATTTTAACATTGATGTAAAAAGGTTTATGTGGGGTTTAGAACCAGATTAGTTTGGTTATTTGGGCAGAATAACAGTAAAAGTAAGATGCCTTTAAGTCAAAGCATATCCCTTTGTTTTCTTGCTGTTCTTCCAGCTTCTCATAATAAAAATCAGTAAAATTTATGTTGTAGCTGCCGTTTAGATTGAGCTGCATTCTTGTCAGGGCAAAAAAACAACAACAAAACATCAACTTTACCAGTATTCCAGTTTTATTTACAAATTAACAAAGCCAAGAAACTTAGATTAGCCCATACACAATTTAGAGTTCAGCCAGGAAATAAATTGTATTATACTGTATGGAAAAAAGTGTTGTATTGTAACATGCTTGCGCTACATCTGGCAAACTGTGGCATAAACATACATCTGATTAGAAATCTGAAGGATATACTCCATAAATATGAAATGCTTTACTGAAGAACCAGTGAAAAGTGAAACGTTTGGATGTATGCAACCCTCCATTGGCAGGTTGCTCAATCTCAATCAGTCCATCATAACTGCACTGGAAGGTTGAGTGTTTTTATACTCAAATAAATGTGTTTTCCTACAGGACTGTGCACACTGAATTACTGAATATGAATAGAAAATATATAGTGAAATGTGGTAAATTGATTTATTGGAATGTGAATGAATGGTGATGTGCTTGCTGAGAACGCCTGAGACGTGATTCAACTTGACACATTGAATGTCTAGAACAGTCTGATATATTGAAACCAGCCCTATCCTCATAACTGGAAACTGGACCCTGAAACCCACAGAGAGCAGAAAAGAACACAACCTTGGCACGCTGAGGAGTGAACAAATCTACGGGCATCATGGCATACTCTGTTGCACCACATTTCTTGGGCAGCTGCTTTTTTACCCACTTTGAGACTTTGAGGTCTGGTCCCCCTCCAGAGGGTTGCATAAATGCACTTTCTTCCCCTTCACCCTGCTCAAGTCCTTGGACTGGTGTTGATCACGATGCCATGTTGACCTATTGTTCAATTTTGCTGGCATGTTTTCTGTCTGAATACTGTAGTGCTTCTGGCATCAAGGTATTTGGATTGGCAACTCACCGGACTTCTGCAGTGTTTATTTGTTGTCATGTCAGAGTTATAGAGTCGCCAGCGTCAGCTACAGTAGGCGTCAGCCTTTAGACAGCTGTGTCAACTTTTGCCTTGTGTGGACAACGGATGGTTTGCCAAAAAGGGAGAAGGAGACCTAACAAGTCTCTATGATACAAGAACACTCTGACTGAAGTTAACTTGTCATACAAATAGAATATTTATCCCAGTAGGAGAACATTTTAAATATAACCACCTCATCAGCTAAAATCAGAAAGTTGGAATGAAACCAAGAAGATTGTCCCTTTGCATTTTACTGAAACTGAAATTGTGGTTTTCGGTATGTACATTAGCATGAAATATTCCTTGGCCACAAGCAAAAATTCTTACTTTTTAAAAATACGTAGTAAAACACTTTCATGCTGTTAGGAAACAGCTAAGTACTGCCTGGCAAAGTACTTTTGTTTTCTGGATTGAGTCTGTGGTTTGGTGTAAATTTTTTTTGTCTAGGTAATGAATGCTTAATTTTAGGAATTGTTGTAAGAACCGAGTTGTCTTTCAAGACCTGTGGCAATGCCCATTACCAGCGGCCTCAATAGATCAAAATGAAATGCAGTCACAAAACATGTTGCATTGTCAAACAAGGAGCGTGACATTCTTTTTGTTTGGACAGTTTTCACTTTTCACAACAAGTAGACCATTGACAAGGCAGGTTAAAGTAAAAAGAGACAAAAATAAAGAGAGAGATAGACTTTCCATTCTTAAGTATTTGAGTTGCCAGCGTGTAAAGGTGCCAAGTGCAGCTCAAGCATATTAGAGTTTTGGACCATCTAAAAGAAGAATATCTGTGGAAAAGAATGTCAAACAAATTCTTAAAATACGAAATGTTCTGCAGAAGCTGTCAGTGGAGAAGTCACAGAGGAGGGGGAAAATGAGGGATGCTGGTGTCGATCCAGTAAAAAGATCACTGCAGAGCACAGGCCAATCATCACATTGGATTGTAGTGTTTGTCTAATGTCTAACAAAAGAGCAATAAAGCGCATCAATTAAATATAATGTTATTGTCATCACCGGCTGTTGCTGAAATGGTTTCTTTCATCCCGTAATACCAGCAGTATGAAATGGAGTCATGGAGTTTGGTCAGGTATATAGCACCTCGTTGCAGAGCAAGACGAGCTTATTGGCAGAACGGGGTAGAAGAGAGAAGAGAGAGTGTGAGTGAAAGATGCTGGACAGATTGAAGCCCGAGTGTCAGAGGACACTGTAGTTCAAGGGCCTATCAAACAGGATCCTGAATTGACTGCCAGTAACATCAGTCCAGGCGCCGGCTCGGAACACAGATCATGTTTAGGATTTTCATTGTGTAACCCCCAGTCTGTCTTTTTCATGGCGGGTTTGGATTTCATGAATGGGTTTATAATTAATGCCTTGATGGTTACTAATGGCTGTGGCACTGGAAGCTTTGTATCACACTCTAATTAGCCATTATAAATGGTTAGGATTGTTGGTGAGAATAAACATGCTGTCACAAAACAAAAAGTGTGGTGGCTCTGATAAACGTCTTTGACTGAATGTGACCTCACAGGATCATGTCTCCATCTCTAAAGGGAAGCCAGTGTTTTTCATAGTGGTTACTTAGCTTATATTCAAACCCTAGTCTACAATAAATCTTTCTCATCTTTCACTCTCACTGTTTTAAAAACAAAGCAAAGTAATTACCATTGGAACATAAAAAGCCACTTTTGGATGCTCACTTCACAGTGTAAATAAGATGACAATTTATGTGACAGCTTCATGTCAGACCTGCTAACATTACGTAACATTTACAACCACAAGTCTTAATTGCATATCGTCATATTCAGGTAAATGCTGCAAAAGCACAAGATTAAATTTAAAGAGAGATAATAAATGTGTCTTGTTAGCACTGTAATAAAAAGTTCATTTAATAATACTTTCCAGTGCAGAAGGAAATAAAATAAGATCATGAAGTCTGGCAGTAAGCCAGTTTTAAGTTGTAAGAGTAAGAGTTTCCCCCTTCACAGTGCAGGGCTGTAGAAAGAAACCTCACAGAATTCAGGTTCCTGTTAATATTTTAGCTATATTTCATATAAACCTTCCTACAGCATCAATATTCAAGGAAAATAGTTAACAGGAGTGTATACAGTATGTGATGTGAACAAATGGAAATAAGGACTTTGTGAATTATTTATTGATGAAATTGATCTGTGAACTGAAATGTGTGGATTTATCACAGAAATCTAAGGGCAAATATAAAAAGGCAATCATTGTGCAATCTATTGGTTTTCTGTCCTCTCTGTAGAGCATCGATATGGATCTGATCTGATCTGGAAGATGGATATGATCAGCAACATCACCCAGTGTTATGTTATAAGCAGAGTCTGTACAGATAACCTATGTTACATACAGTGGAGTATAAAGAATGTGTATGAAACTCTCAGAGCCTTTGCCTGCAAGAAAAAATGAATATGCTGTGGCAACAAAAGAATTAGGCTTGAGGTCAGTTTGGTTCTCTGGTAACGCTGCATGATAACACACAAAACATACCCTTTTCCCTGTCAGTCTGCTACATCTCTTTGAGAACATGACCCTGTTGTCCTTTTTCCCTCAACCTGGTGAACCGATAAACCCCAGGCTGCACGGTTTAGGAGGAAATCACATCTTAGCTCTCTAATCTGATGCAGAGCTGGTAGACATTTGAATGAAGGTCTCTGAATCACAGCAGGTTAAGTGCTTCCATGAAGCCTCACCATGTTGTTTTGCAGCCAGGCTAGCACTGTGCCAGGCCTCCACCGCAGGAGCAGGGGTTCAGATCCATCACTGCACTTCCTCAATCTCTAGCAAACACTCTGTGAGAGGAACAAAATAGCTGGGCTGGCTCATTATGTGAGCAGCCTCATTTACTCATCATAGGAATGCTTCCTGTTGTGCCATCCACATAGTTTTTAATCTGGCCCCCAAACTACTCAGGCATGAGTGCAAAATGGCTGTTAAGAACAATTTCTTTAGTCATTTACATGACTACTTCCTCCCACCAATTTATCGGTTGAGCTCTCGCTCTGCCCGCATGTTCATTCGCATCTGGACAACACTCGCTTGCTTTTAGTCCTTTGCTGTTTGTACTCATATCTCACTATTAAATCATAGCATTTCTTTCTTCAAAAATGAGGCAAAACACAAGAGAAGAGGGAAGAGAAGTGATGATTCAGGAAAAACAAAGCAAGTGTGTGTAAATTAATTTTTCTCCTGTTTTGAAAAAAGGAAGGAAACGGGTCCACTACTATCTTTGATTCATATTAAAACCCTATTCACAACAGATGAGACTGGCTGCTAAAAAGGGCCCGCTTCACAGTGGAAATGATATGTGTAAACTATATAATGCAAGTGTTTTAGCGAAGCTGTGTTTAATTTCGGATCCTGACGAAGCACATGAGAAACCTGCCTCTCCTTAGCTGTCTCGTTGAATCATATGGATATAATTTCATCCATTTACGTTTTTCTGCTCTTTGCTGTGGTTGCCACAGGGCATTTGGAAGCAGCCAGATTAAATGCACATGTTCCTCCCATCCGCAGCCAGGGCACTCTGCTCCACAGCCACCCCTCTGAACAGATCTTGAAGTGTTGGTGGTTTTCCTCGTTGGTCAAGGCACAGAAGGACACCTTGTGATAACCCGACTCATGCCAACAAATGCTTTTTCAAATACTTAAAACATGTACAGGCTTCTTTTGAGCATTGGCACTTTATAACATGTTTTATTTGGCAGTGTTTCTTTTGCCACCATAACTCTTGTCCTTCTTATCTGTCAGGCTTAGCAGTAGAGAAGCCTGGATGTATTACATCAAACACATCACAGTGAAAAACCAGTGGAGGCTAGAGGAGGCTTTTATGGGGGGACTATGATGATGAATAATAGTGAATGTCATACTAATTAGCAGCCAAACAGTTGATTTCCATCTCCCCATTATTAGTCCTAAGACCTGATCTACAATTACTGCCCAGAGCCAGAGAAATAAACACAATATATTGGTGCTTAAAGAGAAATTAAAGCATTCCCTTGCAACTGTATCAACCCCAGAAAAGCTCAACTGTCAGGACAGAAAGTTGTGAAGCTAATTTGTGTGGAAAAATGACTCTTGTAGGTGATGATCTTGGCTACAAGTGCTAGTTATTTTTTTAAGGGAAGAGCCTCTACTTTACCCCTGATTCTGTCCTCTCTCCATGTTTCTTCTTACGTCATTTATTGAAGCTTTTAATCAGATTTCTGTCCTTCATGTTGGCAGCCATATTTTCCTCCATAACGGCTGGTTTGTTCGCATCACCTGCAGCTTCTGCTGGTTGCTAATGAGCCACCGCATGTGAGGAGAGCTGTACACTGCTGCCTTTTACCCTGGACACTGGCCTATTCCCTGCCAGTCAGGAGTCATTTCCCATGAAGACCTCAGGCGGGCCTGCACCCTGCACCTCAACAAGCCTGCATGCTGGGTCTATAATCTGTCTGTTGTGATCAGCTGCCCGTCCACCCTCCCAACTGGCTCTCGCCCCCTTCAGCCATATCAAAACCCTGCTGTCTTCCCCAATGTTTACCAAACTACTGAACCCCAATCAAGAGTGAGATGGTGTCAAACTGGGCTCAAATCCCCCCATGCTTCCAGTGGCGCTGCCCTCTATAACGGCTGATCTGCTGGTTTACCTTAGGCGGAGGCTTTCAGAGAGGAAAACTAAACATGTTTAAAGCAATTAATGTGATTAGCGCCATGTAAACTGTTTTCATAGTTAATATCAAAGGTAAAATCAATCCCGTCTCAGAAGTCTCAACCACCAGAACTCTCTGTTTATACCGCTTTAACCCATGTGTTCGTTACTTTCTAAACTGTTTATATTTTAGTCAATCCCTCATGGATGGTATAAGGGACTGACTGTCTTCCTTTTTAACTTTTGTGTATTTTTTAGAGGGATTTAACATCATTGTGTTTTTCTTATTTTGGTCACTCCAAATGCAATCAAATCCAAGATCTGCATTGCTCTGGGTCACTTCAGCAAAGCAGAATGACAAACTGCCCACATCGACAGTGTTAAAACACTGTTACATCCGTCAAGTAGTAATGTATTTCATTTTACCAGCACCGCAGGCCCCATTTATCTAAAATGAAGTAGACAGTCACTCAACCGAAAGATTGGCTGTGCTAAAATATCTTACTGTAGCATAACATTTTTCATGCAGGGTTTCTGGGTAATGACTATGCCTGGAGGTGGCATTGGCTATTGGTTTCCCAGCACGCAGCAAAACCTCATCCTCGGCCGTCTCCCTACTAGTCCCGCTCCCAGAGTAATAATATGCTGTACACGATTAACACGGTTTCCTCAACGGACTCCTAACTATAATTTAGCCTCAAATTTGTATTGCGGAAAAGAAAGCAATGAAAGACTGATTATTCCCTTATACATAAATACACACTTTTGGCACGTCAATAATAGCTGTGTTTGTTTTCCAAACTTAAATGCTCGGCGCCGTATTTCAGCAGTCAGCATGGACCATGTCTGTCATGACTGGTGTGGCAGTGTAGATGTTCCTCTGCACTGAGATTTTTATTAAGCTTTCCCACCCTGACTGCCTCTCTCATTTCCAGATGAAACATTTGATTGACATTACTTTAGACTAACACGTTTATGCTGCTATGCAATGATAACTCTTAAAGGTGTTTTCCATGGTTGTATCCTGAAGCCAGGACAGTATGTGTGTCTATGTGGTATTGAGGATTCCTGGGTGGTATTTTTCCCTCATATAGTACATACTGTACTAAAGGTCTTATACAACTGGTTTGTGTTGATGCAAACTTAATAACTGTTTGTTTTGAGAAGTATATAAAATAATAAGTATATCTAATTCTCAAAGTGCGAGAAACTGTAACTGTGATCAGCTCCACTTGGACTAGCTGATAAAATTTCAAGCCTGGTTCTCTCTTGGACACATTGATTAACGCACATCTTTCTGTATGTATTAGTACAATTATGTTTGCCCAGTTTTCAGTAAAGTCATCTTCACAAACTCTGTTTTAATTGTTAGTTTGCAATACGTAATACAATATCTGACCATTAGAAAAACAAGCATTTGATCATGGTGAAAGGCAGCTATTGTTTCTAAACTCATCAGCTCAAAGGTCTTTTTAAACTTCATGAGGAGCTGTGTGTTGTGTGGCTTTAATCAGGGAGATTAAGACTCTCTTGCTGAGCAGCACAGACACATTCACACACACCCACAGATCAGCTTGGTCACCCAACACGGCTCTACCATGACAGGCTTAGGTTTCGCCTGTATTAAATGGAGCCTCAGTGAATAGAAGGCCCTGCCTGTGCTGTATGAGTGAATGAAGGAAGCCAGGGATGAGCATTGAGCCCAGGTGAAGCTGAAGGCCCATTAGAAGAATGGTGACACTCGCTCCTTAGCTGTAACCTGACCTGCTGTCAGCAGGCTTCACTAAAGGTCAGGGTACAATGGACAGTAGAGACCACAGAGCCTCAGCAACAGTTTGTGAACTAAGGTCAGTTTAGCTCTTTGAAAGAAATAAGTGTTAGGTAAGACTTGGGTGGGTAAACCGTAGAAGATGACGGATATTTAAAGGGGAATTTCAGAGTTTATAGAATAATAACAATGACATACTTTATTGATCCCTTCAGAGAAATTGTTGTTGGAGAGCTGGCAAACAGTACGTGTTGGTGCTACTTTGGGATTTTGGTGTCTTGTTCGAGGACACCTTGGACATGTAGTCAGGAGGAACCAGGAATCAAACTATGGACCCTGGGGTTTGTAGATGACAGCTCTACCAAATGAACTACATTTGCCCCAGAATCTCAATCAAATTAGTTCCCGCATGTGTTTATTACACAGATTACTTTCCCTGTTTCTCAGTGTTTGAACCTCATCTCTCTCTAACATAGTTTGAATAAAGACAGAGATCATCTTCTTGTTTGCTGAATAAATAAATAAACACATACATATAAAAAAATAAAAAGGCCACTGTTTACACAGATTTATATTTGGTCATAGCTAGTTTTCAGATTCACTGTAGTGTTTTTTGCACACTGTTTTCAATTTTTTTTACATATACCTTCTTTACACTGCAGGAACTTTCCCATGTTACCCAGAACGTTTAGAAATTAATCTGTGTTTTGACTGGAGAGACCAGAACAAACTTTGTTACTGTACAATTGTTAAAAAAAAATCTCTGCTCCAGAAGTTGTACTTTCTGATGGTTTGCTGAGTTGTAGGACATACTATCACAGTTGCTACAGCAAGGACAATTTGTATACAGTTTAATGTATAAAACAAAGAAGTACAGGGTAAGATCAGTAACAAAAGTGGAACCTCATTTGAACAAACAAGAAAGGCCTGGGTATACTGTTATCTCCAGAATACCTAAATGAGATTAAAATGAGGTAATTATGACTTTGAACTATGCTTTCCATACTGCCTATACACTTTGTGACTCTTTACATGGCAGCTTCTGTAAGGGGGTCTTGACATGAGCCGCCTCATCAAGCGGTCACCAATATTCTTTGCTGAAGAGCAGGAGTGGATACATGAGGAACCTCATCAATCATGCACATGTTAACAAATCTGTGGTGTTCATTGGCCAAGTGGTGGGGATCAAATGAGCCAAGTTGGGTCAGATATGAGCTTGTTTACAGTCACTGTCACTTGTCAGTCTAATGTACTATATACACAACAGAACACTTATCTCATGCTATGCATTACAGGCTATTAACCCACCGCTGCACGGGACACTCCAGTTTCCCCTGCAATTTAGACGCAGTGGCAGCCTTAGGCAGGTGTACTGTCACACATGCAGATGTCTTTCAAGTGGACAAGGTATTCAACAAAGGTCCTTGGATAGGCTGCGTAATTCAAGAGCCATGGAAAAAATGCATGCAATTATACCACCCATGTTCTTAAGCATCTCTCACTTTTCCATAGCTGTTGAGTATTTGGTGTAGAGGAGTAGAACTCCTCCAGCAGCATGAGTGATCAAGGGACTAAGGGAAAGAGTGGGACAGCTTCTTTCTGAGTCACAGATGTACACATATACAGAGCCCACAATGACCAGAATTTTTTAACTTTACACTGTTTAATTTCTTTCCCCCTTGTGTGTGTGATTCTCCATGTATATGTATGTGTGCATGCATGTGGGTATTTGTTGATTTCCCTGTGTGGTCCTTTGCATACCTGCGTGAGTGTGGTTGTCTTTGTGTGTAATCTTTGTGTGTGCGCATTCCTGTGTCATGTGTTTTGTCTTCCCTCCTCCACAGTTTGAGGGCTGTAACAAAGCATTTTCGCGTCTGGAGAACCTGAAGATCCACCTGAGGAGCCACACAGGAGAAAAGCCGTACCTGTGCCAGCATCCTGGCTGCCAGAAAGCTTTCAGTAACTCCAGCGACCGTGCCAAGCATCAGCGCACTCACCTGGACACGGTCAGAAACAAAGTCTCTGTTCTGTCTCACCACCCAGTGTTTCATCAGAGTAGATTAATGTGTGAATAAAATAGTCTGGATGGCCAAAGTGATGCAAAAAGAATGGCTACATGAAAGTACGGACTAGAAAGTGTGTTTTTCAGATACCGGTTGCAGTTTTTAGTTTCAATAAAATCCAGTCAGACATAAGAGTGTGTGCAAACAAATGTCCTCTCAGCATATGTGCGGGTTTGTGTACCTGAATAAAGGTTTGCTCATAGTGTGCTGCTCCTTCACTTTTACACCAGCATTAAAAACTGCAGTACCCTCCAAGCCTCAATACCTATTTCCACATTTTGACAGTTTTAGACTTTAATTTACTGTCACTCAGTGACCAGTGTGGCATTCCCACTCTCTCTACACTGGCAGGGACATGCCACAGATCATTAAATGATCAGTTCCATTAGGCTGAGTCTCAGCTCAGGCCTTAATGGACTTGGATTGGAGCTTTGGGCTCAAACAGAGCGTTGCCTGTTTTTCTGACTTTGGAAAGGGAAGGAAAAGTTGAGTCAGCCATCACTGCCACTCGTCATGTCTCAGTGACTCCACCTATACCTCACTTTATCACCATCCGCACGCCAGCAGAGCTATGAAGTAAATAAGTTGTTTTGCTCAAATTAAGTCCTTGAGTTCAGCTGAGGTATTTGTTTTCTCTTTTGTTTGAAGGGACCTTTCACTTCTCTGCATTTAAAAACAAATATTTCTACCTTTTACCCCCACCTGTTTCTATCTGAAAAAAAATCTCACTAGATGTTTATTGTGCCCTTTTTTCAGTGCATAAATTTATTCAGTTTGTAATATCTCTGTTTGTGAGTCAAAATTCAGAGTTAATACTTTCTCTTGTGCCGCTACAGATCCACTTCCATTCATTCATGTATTTATATGCTCACAAATTGCACATTTGTCTCAAGAGGGCCTTACAGTCTGAACACCATAACACCTTTGATACTGATAAGAAAGGAAACGGAAGAACAAAAAGGCAGAAAATGAGAAGAGATTCCCCTTCTGCAAACGACAAATACACATAAGGTGCCCTATTTAAAGTACAGTACATGTCTCTGACAGAACAAAACTCTGCTACTCTGAATATAAATTATAGAAAAAAATATTGATCTTATTCTCACCATTTTCTTGCTAAATTATAATTGAATAATAAATAATTTTAAGCAGTATTGTTATAATATTTGTAATACTGGAATATTTCCCTCAGTTCCTGTACTAGCCAGCCACAAATATGGTCTGTGTAATAGTAAATCTTTCAGAAATGTTACCTAAGTAGAAATATAAATGTGTTTTTCTATCAGTTAGGGATTTTCTTTCACCAACCACTCTTTCTACAGTAGGACAAATGATATAGCTAATCTGGGACTCCAAAGCTTATGGCTCCACATTAACACCCTGCTAAGGCGTTCGCTGTGCCTGTCCAGCTGCCTGCTTTGCCAAAAACACTTTGGGGGAAAACCATTTTCAGGCTTTAATGATATTTATTCTGCACAGAAGTTATGCTTGATTTTAACTCAGGGTTCACTGCTGTATTGGGTGCATTTCTTGACAAAACAAACATGGTGGACATGAGTGGCACTGTAACTGCCTTGGAATAACAAAGGCTTATTTACAGACAAAGCTGATTTATGGAGGCAGAGGTAATAAAGACATGTATCCTCTTACATTTTAATGGGCAACTTATATTCCTGAGGATGAAAAACAAATTGCAGTGAGGGGAAAAAATCCCCCAATCAGTGAGCTACTTGCTATATTTGCCTGGTTAATGACAGGAATGTGAAATGATGAGGAAACACAGTGACAGAAGAGTTGTTTTACAGATGTAATTTTCTGTTAAAGTAATCTGCCTACATCTCCATCTTTACAGCCAGTCTGTGCACCAGCACATATTCACATACAGATCGATGTTACAGAGTAACACTAGACTGCTTTGATAAAAATTTAACTTTTCATTGGTTAGCAATTCAGTTTAGACACTTTCCCATAACTGTTCTATTTATGCAATTTTGTGCAAAAACTGCTCAAGTGAAACACAACTAAACATGTCCTAATATTGTTCTTTTAACTGATTTTCATAGGTATATCTCAAGTATTTTGACATTATTAAGTCTGCTGTATTTATGCTGTCAGTTCACAGGAGAGTGGGGTTTCATGACTACACTGACATAAGAAAGTGCTGGGTTTACTGTAAATGTAACTCAAAGTGGAAAAAGAACACAGCAGTTTTAAAGTCCTAAAGTTCTATCTTACTGGGAGATAATTTGGTATTATAATATTTTACAACTGATTATTTGTCTTTTCTTTTCATCCTTTCCCTGCTCTTCCTTTTACTTCCAATTATGTGCTTTCTCAGCTAAAAGGTAGGACTCTAACTTTGCCTAACTTTACTTCAAACTTCAAAGTTTTAATTTAACTAATTTTGTTTCCTTAATTCCTTACATATCTTTATTAATGTCTGCGTTACTGTTTCCTCCTTAGCTGTCATTCTTACATCAAAATGAATTTAAAATGTAATTGTATTTCACACTTAAAACTCATTAGAAATATTTTCTTCCTTCTCATAGAAACCATATGCATGTCAGATCCCTGGCTGTACTAAGCGCTACACTGATCCTAGCTCCCTACGCAAACACGTCAAGATCCACTCGGCCAAAGAACAACAGGTGCGTAGAAAGGTAAGGTACTCTGCGCAAAAGTAGAAAAAGAAATGTATAAAATTTCCCACAAAATGAACCAAAATATTTCCCATAATATATGTCATTTCTTTATTTAGGAACATTAAATAAAAACAAATTAAAGTTGCTTAAAGTCAAACTTCAAGTGTACAGTAAACTGTTGCAGGTTTTACAAACTGAATACTTTATTTAAACTGTCCTGTTCTAATCTGCACATCAACCACAGCTTCATCTGGCTGGTTTAATTGTAGGGTTGGGAGGCTGAGGGTGGGGTGAAAGGTTTTTTTAGGGAATAATTTCCCCAACAATATATCTAATTTGACCACATCTCATCATGTTCATGGTCAAAAGCCCTTTCTTCCCTGACTGCGAGCGAGTAAATAATATGGAGAATGGGTTCATTGTTGTGGAAGGAGCTGGATGATGTGTTGCTTTGCTTAACGTCATAAAGGGAAACACGTGTGCTTGTAGCATTGTTAATAAGCTTTAGTGTGGAATACCCCAGTGGCCAGATGTTATGGACAAATGTCAAACAAATGCTCTTAGTCCGCTCTTGGAGCAGGCCAGGAGAAAAGCTGTTAGGAGTGTTTCTGTGGGGAAAACAGAACCCCAATTACAAGTGATGAATGTTTTGCCGGGCACTCACAAGAATCTCCTGGGAGGACACACATACACATTTGCTGACATACAGTATCTAAGAGTGAAATAATAACGTGGACAATGCCAGCAGTTTGAAAAGTGCAATCATTTGTGATTTTAGTGGCCAAGAAGGCAGAAGGTCTGTCCATTTGATTGATGGTTGTGATAATACTGAAGAAGTTTTCCAACCGCTAAATCAAAATGTGGAATGGATTTTCACGGAATAATGAAGGATAGATTTGTTGATGGATGGACAGGCAGGCAGACACGGGGAGTTGACAGACTGACTAAAAGAGATGGAATGATGATGTAGAAAAAGTTTGGTGGACAATATTAATCTTAGTCATCAGTAACTGGAGCACTTTCTTTTAAATATACTTTTGATTTATTCAGGACCAGATGACTCACCACAACACTGCTAGGTTTTTATACCTATTAGTGCTGTATACTCTGTTAATATCACAGCATGATGACAATTTCAATTAATTTAGATTTCTGATTAAGTGAGCGCACATATACTGGGTTCAGAGACAGTCGCACCAGCTGTTCAAACTTTGTCATTTTATAAAGCAGTCTTGACTTCTTCTCTTTTTGTGTGTATCTCATACCAAACTGTTTCAGATCTGTTTCAAAATGCAAAACAAAAAATGCAAAACAAAGGCAGCCTGAGCAACCACAAAATAAAAGTTTGAAATAATAGATAAGGTAATTTTAATCAAAAGAGTGATATAATACAAAAGTTTTTACTACAAAATACATTGACCAGTGTGGCAAGGTTACAAAGCTGCTTCCAAGACTTCACAGATCCACAGTGAGAGACACTATCTACAAATGGAGAAGACTTGGAACAATAGTGAATCTTCCCAGACGTATCTGACCTTTTAACATCAATTCAAGCAGCATGGCGATGACTCATACAGGAAGTCCTGAATGATCAAAGTAAAACATCCAAGGAAGTGCAGGCCTCTGTCACCTCAGTAAAAGTCCATTACAGTATCATGACTCCACTCTCTGATAGACACTGCGTAGAAAATGGCATTCATGGAAGAGTTAAGTCTCATCTAAACTTTGCCACAACACACAATGTTGTTATGCAGCAAGACAGTGATCCCGAGTAAGTTGATCTCAGTGTCTTAAATGTAGTAAAATGTTTGGTTTGGAGTGACCTAGTCAGTCCAGACCTGAAGTAGCTAGTTCACACTGGTGATTTAGGTCTTGGATAGAATAGGACTGGATTTAGTTTGAAGATCTTAAACAGTTTAATGTGAGATACACACAAAAAGGGAAGAAAGAAGGAGTTGAATATTTTTTCACAACACTGTTAATGTTTACTAATTCTATTTACATTTACATTTAGCAATTAAATAAAAGGGAACACGTGTCCTTTTGTGAATAAAGCATTAAATAAATATTTTTTTTAAACCATATTGCTTAAACTGGGTGTACCAGACAAATTACAAAATAATGTTTGTTAGGTTAGCGTGACTTCATATTTGTTCATCACAATGAACAAACATGTCACCCAGTTTTATTAGTTTGTAAACAACAATAGCACAGAAAAATGAGCTGTATCAGATTTCTGCTACCGTAAATGTTAGTATGAACAGTCCATTTTTAGTTTTGGTCTTGGCTTCATGGGATTTGTTTACAGTAAGAAATTGGACTTTGTGTCTTTTCACTCTGATAAATAGAATTTACTCCATGAATACTCATCTAAATCGGGGACCTAAGCAGATGCCATTGAGACCTTTGGTAGATTCCCCTTTTCTCCAGTCAGTGTCTTAATTTTGACTGGACACGTTGTATTACACACTATTGGTGTATTTTCTTGCTCTCTGCTTCACATAATCAGCAATAGCACCTTTCCAACCCCTGTGCTGATTTTTCAGGGTTTTTAAAGGTAAATCTCATGAGGAAAGAAAAAGATGTGATTGTTAGTGCAGTTGTGATGTACCTCGGCAACTGTAATGTTTTATTACAGTGATGTATACAACAGAGGTCAGCTGTTCTACTGATCCATAAGGCAGATGTTCCCATTTCTCCAACTGACACAAGTTTCCTCAGGGTTAGGTTTCTTATGCATGGCGTGTGATCAACTCTTCAGTAGAAATGTGTCTTCAGTTGTTCAGTTGCCATTGTTACTGTTACTGCAGCAAGAGAAACAGAACCAATCGCACATTGGCTCTGAGTTGGTGCAGTGATCACTTACCCACAAAGTTTAAGGCCAATGTATGACTCCAAAAGGAGAGTATGATCTTTCCTCTGGTTCCCCCTCGCTGACAATGCATTCTCATTTGCTCTTACTGTTTCAGATTAACGTATTGCAAAAAGAGAAAACACACACACACAAAAAAAAAAAAATCCCACATAGGGTCCAACCTACAAATAGACAAAACTGAAGCTGTGTTTTGTTTTTAGGTTGCGTAATCTTGCCAGACCAGATGGAGTTCTCTAAATGACTCAACATAATTTCTTATAAACATGTTATTCTGTTCTTTGTGTTTGACAGCTTCGGCCCTGCCCCCACCTAGAGGAGGACGTCCTGAGCGACTGTCTGTCAATGCAGCACCTTCAGAGCGCCCCTTCCTCACAGCATCTCTACAACGGAAAAGATGGTCGTTCTCCTGGCCTGGGCCAAGACATCTTCACAGGTACACAGACGATGCTGCTCTGTCAGCCATCACCCTGATTAATGTAACATTATGGAGGTATTAAGTCTCTCTTACACGGTGCACCTTCCATGTGTAAAAAGGTCACAAATCATGTCAGAATGTGTTCATTATAGTATAGATTCAATAGAAAGATATTTTTTACAAGTAATACCTCTTTATCATTTGCTTTCCAATATGTCATGTGACACCAGTAGTAGCACCATCCTCTGTGGTTGAGCAATTCAAAATGTGAGCGCAAGAGACTGGCAGAGTCTCAAAATATCGATGGCCAGGGAGTATTTGTTCCAAAACAGAAGAACGGCCAGCAACTGAGGCCTGACCGCCAGAAATCCCGACACCTGGCAAAGCAATCACAGAATCATTGGTGGTAATCAACAGCCATGTCAACATTCCTGCAGATGTATTATGGTAATTTTGTGCTTTCAGGCAGTAAAAATCATACTCGGTCAAACATAAACAAATTACACCACTATAATTACTTTTTAATTGCTTAGACACATTTTATACAAACATTTTAGCTGTTGGACTGAATTTTAGTTATTTTATTTTAGGAGGAAATGTTACAACTTTGCACTTTTGTTTGCTTAGTTTGTATTTCATAATCATGTCATGTTAATCATATCATCTTGCCATGCAAAAACTGCAAAAACCATTAGTAACATCTACAAACGGAAACTTTTATTCATCACATGTAAACTTCCATTTATGTAATAAATGAAGTTGACCATCACAAAAAGTCGACACCACATTGAATTGGGAGCAAGAGAGAGGTAAAAATAAAAGATTGTAACAATCTTAAAGACAAGATTGATATCTTGCAGCTTCCTCAGTTTATGGACACATCTGTCCTGGTGCCTGCCTGTAACCGGTCCAAGCTCCCTGTTGCTCTCTGTTATTGTTGCTGGCACTCTGCACACTGTTGATGACTGTGAACGCTCAACTTGTCTTTGAATGTCGAACCGGGCCTCTGAGCCTTGGCTTTTTACCCTTGGCCTCCCTCTGTTTCTGAGTCGATGTAGCTTGCTGTCTTGTTTTAAATGGTTTAAAGCCCTGAGGAGCACACTTGCGAGTTGATGCTAAAGCTTTTTAAGGATGCAGTGTCATTCAAGGCCAGCAAAGATGTCACATGTTGGCATTCAGGATGTCCATTTACATGAGTTTTGCTTTGTTCTAGGGCCAAAAGGATGCATGGAAGAGGTAGGGCAAAGTGGGCAGCCATCTCATCATTAACACTTGTGGTGCAGAAAATGACTCATGCTTCCAGTCAGAGCTGAAGTTGTTTTCCTGTTTGCTGGTTATAGGTCTGCACTTTTTTACATGGCTGCAGTGAGACTTACGAGAAGCCCCTCTCTGTTTTATAGAGCATAATTAGTCTTCCCTGATTAACCAGAGGAAGGACTCATCATAGTTTTAGTGCAGAGGTTTATATGCTCATGCTGTTATGCAGAGTAGCTGATATACCTCTCCATATTCTTCTCACACAGAGCACTCTACCTGAACTTAACCAGAAACTTTTCAGAGCCAACCCACACTATCTCCTAAAGAGCACCATCAGAGCCTCTCTGTCTTTCTCTGCAAGGAACTAGCAATGAAATTGAGGCAATCACAACCATTATTTGTCGACTGTTGTGCTGGTCTGGTAGCAGATGTTGGGGCTAAAGGGGAAAACATTTAAGGACTGTGATTGATGATTTGGGTGTAATGAATCAAGCTTGTAACCATTTCAGAGTGCTGTCAGATCAGACCTCTTCATGCTTCCACTTGAGAACAGCTGGACCTGGAAACAGCAAAACCAGGAGCACCGATCTTTTTGCTTCCTTTCATCTCCTCCTGTCTTCTTTTCTTGTTGCTGCTCCAGACAGTGCACTGCTTTCCTCATGTATGCTGGGAAAGGAATAAGGTGATAAACAGAGCAGAGGATGGAGGCAACAGACATACTGACGGGGATCAAGTTCAGTTTCTCCTAACAAGACTTGGTGTCTACAGTGTCAATTTATCAACTGAACTAGAGCGACATTTGTGAATACTGATGAATTTGTACTGCTGGAAAATTGTTCAGAAAAGGTTTAAAATGTAAAAAAAAATTTTTTTACAGGAATGGCAAATATTAATTGGTTCTAACATCTCAGATGTTAGCATATCCTAGTATAATGCATAATTAGAATCTGTTGGTCAAAAGAAGCAATTTTAAGATGTCACCTTGGTCTTTGGGAACTAAAAAAATAAAACAAAAATATATAATGGCATCATTACAAATTAGTTTCAGCCCTCATTTCTGGATAAGAACAATGAAAGCGTTGAATCATGCTTTGCAGCTTCATTAGAAAAGGTTGCAACATGCAAAATAGCCCCCAAAGACCTCTGTCTAAACAAATATAATTCAAATATACAATAAATTAGAAAAACTCTGTTCTATATATATTTATAATAATCACACTGATATATGATGTTCACATGCTGAAATACATTAAATAATAACATGAGCCTCAGCATGCACACACACACAAAAACAGAGACTCTTCAGTAAGTGTATCGTCTCTTTTAAATTTTCTGCTGTTCAAACACATGTAACATTTTAGATTAGTATTGTGTAATAAGAACAAGGACAAACAATGCTAAGCCCTATGGCAGCACAAACAATGTACCCTAAATTACAAACAGTGCAAACTGAAATTTTATTTAACAAAGCCCTTTGATTGGATGAAAGTTGTCAAAACAAAATCCTGGTGCCATGAAATGGGTTTTAATTTGCTCAAAGTAAAGATGGAGCGCAGGACCCACCAGTTTATTTGGCATATTTACTGAATTAGTTTTGTTTGTATTTCAGGCCTATACACTGGCTCCAGCAACCCCCATCACAGTGCCTCAGTGGAGCTACTCTCCCCTCACCCTACTCCCACCTCCACTGCTGACCACCAATCCCGACAACATCGACTGGATCGGGGCCTCTGCAGTCCTCATCACCTGTCCCCATTAGCTGCCATGGATGGCTCGAGAGACGGGTGAGTCCTACATTGATTATGCAACATGCTGGGATGCGTCATATTTACTCTGACACACTGGGTCATTGCTAGGGATGGGAAAATGTTAAGTGTGTCAGCAGGGTGGAAAAAATAAACATTACTTTTGTTACTTTTGTTCAGCACATAACCAAAATGTCTTCTTCTTAGCATCTGTAGTGAATTCAAATATGAGAGGTAAAGTCATGTAACATCACAATCAGTGGATGAATCAGCATAAACTTTCATAAACTCTCTCAAATCTTACATAAAGAATCTGTCAGTTTGACGTAGTTTTGCAAATCATTTCCACACAATTAGCAACATAACTCAGTCCACTCATGCATGCACTCTTACAAATATACAAATGTCAGTAAAACTTGCAGTAACAATGCAGTAACATTGTTCCTCTACTAAGCATCACCCTGATATTATCATTGTGATCACACATTTCACCCTGTGTTTCCATTTATTTCCACCTGTTTATCATACTGAGTCCAGGCTGTACAACAGGGCGAACCCACTTAGATCATGTTAGGTTAAGCCTCTCAGTGCTGCTGACAAAACCATTTGGCTGTCTTTATTGGAAACAAACTCAACTCCACAACCCTTAAGATGTGCCTCATGGGAAGAGGGGGTGTGCTGGTCATCGCAGGGTCAATGTGACACATCACCAGCTCTATTTCTGGCACTCAAGTCAGTGTTCATAAGATCCCCAATCTCTAGATTTGACACCATCAGCATGATGACCAAATAGTTTGGCTGGACATGAGTCACCTTTTAATGAGAGTAATCTGTCAGAGCAGCGTGATAGTGTCACCTTCTGGTGATTATGTTGTGAGTTGTTTTACCCTCATAGAACAAAAATCAAGAGATTCTTTCTGAAAACACTATCGCACTGCTTTTACAGAAATTGATTATATTGTTATATCAACAGTAGGCATTTGTGTTTTATAGATCTATATATAGAGAGAGAGAGTTGATGGGTCACACAGCATTGAAATGTATTAAATTATCTTCAAAGATAAACTGTCTCCTAGATAACTGTGAAAATATGTACATCTGAGGTACTTTTAAAAGAGAAAGCATTACAACTGAAGACAATTAGTGTTGTAAGTGTGCCAGTATTGCTACATCTTTGGAGAAGAAACTGACTGCAGCATGAATAAATTAATTAACAATACTGAAACACATTTCGACAAAGTTCCCTCTTACATTAGATATCAACAGTTCAAAAGAGTGCAAGTGTTTTTCCTGTGTGCTGTGTCACAGCATGTTTCCTATTAGTGCTGCTGATTTCCCCAGAGAGCCAGCAGAGCAGAGTTACAGAGCCCCAGTGTCGTCAGGAGGCACAGTGTGTACTGTACTAAACAATGTGCCGAAGACCAGGGAGGTAGAGAAGGAAAACAGTCTTTTACAGCTTAATAACATTGAGAAAGAGCGGATGGAATCAAGCATCATAACCCGTGTGTTACAAAAGTGACCATGTTAAATAAACATGGTTTCTTATAACTTTGTGGTCTGCTCTTTAGGTGTCTGCATGTGTGTAGATAAACTTTTATGAGGGTATATACAGCATAGGTCTATGACACAATGACTGTGTTTACATGCACATGAGGAGCCTACATAGTTTTGAGTTTTAACCAGTTTTTGATCGTGTTCTGTATATGGTGTTTACATGGAACATTAAAAATCTGGTTATTCACGTCCATGTTTCATGATTGTAACAGTGTCCAGGTTTCTGATGGTCTTGGCTGCAGCAGTGTCAGCCACTATCTCAGCCACTATGATCTGTAGCAGCAAAGAATGTTGTATAAACCTGGATAATGTATTTACATGCCATATTATCCTGGTTTCCATCGGTGCACTCCAGATACCAACCACAGTTTTCTGAAATCAGGATATGATGTTAACATATGCAACAGATAGTGCGCATGTCAGTGCACTGTGACGGTTGATGGTTTTTGTAACCTGTAAGAACCCATGCATGCATTAGTGCTTGTGTGGGGGTGCATGTGAGTGAGAGGAGTTTACATATAGTAATCCAGGAAACACACATGATTGCGCGTGATTGGGGTGTGAGGCACAGCAGAACAGTGGACTTCCAGCACAAACAGTGGAGTGCTCCCGCACTGTGAAGCCGACTGGATGTAAATGTCCAAGACCTGCTCGGAGACGTCAGGTCAGCCTGGAAGCATCTGGAAGGTCTGATTTGTTGTTTTAAAAGCAGGCGAACACTGTTGAAATGACCTTGTGGTTTCTATGCCTCTTTCTCGGCAGCATGCACAATTACCAGAATGAGGAAAGGAATGGAAAGTGAAAAGAACCTGAGTAGTGGATGCTATAACAGCGGTTACACAGGCAGGGTGACATATTGGATGTGAGACATGGGGCTATTCATTTGGGTGCCTGATGAGGAACATCTGAACATTGTGTGTGTGTATGCGTGGGTACATTGTGGTGAGAATCCTTTTTTTTCTTACGTATGTAATTTAAGTGGCCAGTAAGCCCTTTAAATAATCTCTTGTGTTCATGTATGTCTTTGCTTCTCTACCTTAAGCTCCTACATAGTTGTGACGTGATGACAACAATGCATTAAAGTTGAGGCAATTTCCAAATTTTCACATTTCATCGAATCAAGATGTTTAACCCAGAAGTGCTCATGAATGCACACACTCATTCACACACATACCGTTGTGTAATCTGTTCATCGCACTATATGGAAAGAGGGTGGGTTGAAGAGTCAAAAAGTGAGTTGTGGTGAGACCTACAACTTGCTGGGCATGAAATGTCTACTTACATTTGCCTGAAGATGGAGCATTTGATTTACATGTTTAAAGCCTTGAGTATACAACCTGCTGCCAAAGTCAATACGAGCACCGCACTTGTTTTTCCCAAACGGTTTAGCAGGACATTAAACATTTTGACAAAATTATCAAACTAACCTGCCTCTAGTGTGGCAGCCTCTGACCTCATAGCTAAATGTGTTTACTCTGGCTCAAATAGGCCATTTAGACTTATTTTACTTTGTAAATACCAGTGTCATTTTTCTGAAGCTAATATTAAAATATGCCAGTTAAAATACATTTGACGATCGCCGTAGCACAAGTGAGCATGGGTGTATGTAGTGCCTCTCTCACAGAGATGGCAGTTCAACCATGGCGGCCTGTGCTCACAGAGAGATGGGTGGTAAATGTTGTCATTCACTGCTTCAGCCATATGCGGTTATATAATTGCTGAACGGAGACTCTACTGCCTTTACTTGGGTATTGATATTAGAGCCCCTCTGCAAATATTAGCCTGAGGTGGTTTGATACCTCTGCAGTGATTGACACAGGCTAATTGAATTAGAGTGGCTGCAGAGACGGCACAGAGCTACATTAAGAGTTCCTGCGTCTGAAGAGAATGTTCATAGCTTGTAATTTTACACTGTCTGTCTTCCAGCCATTATCATTCTCCAATAATCCAGAAAATTTGTGTCAATCTCACAACCCAAACAAAATTACTTTTAAGGTGGTCGCTGATGGCTCCATGTGGTGAGTCACTCATTTCGTAGTGTTGTGTTAATAATGTGTTTTGTCAATATAAACAGTTCAACTTGAATAAAAGATTACAATGATTTACTGTAAAAAATGTCTTCAGGAAGAATAATGTTTAAATATGGATCCTCACTGTACTGGGAAGTTATCTTTCTGGGACTAACAAAGAGCTTTCAGTGCCCAAAATAACCTGAGCACCGGCTGTGCTCTTCACTCTGGGGCCTGCGGGGCTGGCTTAGCTTTAGCTTAGCTTTAGCCAGGATGCTGTACTCTGTCTCCCAAGCACAGTTTTAGCTCTCTAACCAGAACCAGAAGTGTTCCCACCGATCTGTGCCAAAGAAGCCTGTCATCCATCAGCGGGGCTTAATGGTCGGCCACAGAGAGGGAAGGATGAGAGGGCAGGCAGAGAGTGTTTGTGGAGAACGTAGGATCTGGAGAGGACATGGTCTGATCCCTGCTCCCTAGTGGGACAGTGAGCTGCAGGTGAAGGAAGATGAACGAGGAGCAGAGCAGGTCTGCTCATGAATCTTCAGGTTACTTTCCATCCATACTTTGCATCCGCACAGAGTGTGAGGACCACAGGGGCAGTCACAATAAGCTTTCAGACAATAGCTCAGTCCAGTTGTGATGACTGATGACAACTATACCTGAAAACATTTTGTGGCTTCAGGGCAGCATCAGACAGCTCAGGTTGGAATGTCCTTTTGATCTTCTCATTGTAGCATCTTAGTCATGAACTTCAGCACTGAATCAAATCTTATTCCCAGAATGACATCAGCTTGCCCATATTACTCACAGAAAAGTTAACTGAGCTGGTCGAGTCGAAGTCACTGACCTAGTGTCCACTAGAGTGAGCAAAGGGTGAGGTCTCATAATAATAATAATAATAATAATAATGAATACTTTATTGATCCCCTTGGGGAAATTGTTGTTTGGACAGCTGCTAGACCTGTGTCAGCGCTACTACGGGGTTTCTGTGTCTTGTCCAAGGACACCTCGACATGTAGCTTGCTGGGACTGAGAATCGAACCGCTAACCCTTGGGTTGGGACATTGTTCAGCCCTCACAGAATCTCTTCCCAACACAATCTTCATTCAATACACATAAAAGTTTGTGTCATTCTGCTGTGGTAGACAGCACACAAGAGTATTTTAAATCACTTCACATTCTCCATAACCTCTTGACCAACTGTGTATTTATAAAATTTAGTCCATCAATCTGATAGCCTAACTTTAAAATCTCCTCTTAATTCTACATTCAGGAATTGCCAGGTCAGAGGTCAAATTACTCTCTCATTGCATTGAGACTGGAGTGGGTGGGCTGGCTGGAAACGGTAGAGTAGAGTAGGATGGTCACTAAAGATGAATATCGAGGGAGAGATTAATGTGGCATATGAAAGATTCCCCTCATACCTCAAGCTTGAGTAGCTAGCAAGCTAGAGACTAGCGAGAGAGCAAGGCCGGGGGCAGCTGGCAGTGATTAGCTTATGATTCACTTTAGCTCCACATAGAGGCAGCTTGTAAAAATATGAACAGTATAACTGTTTCCTGAGCTTGTGCTGACAGCAGCTCCTTGGGGGATGCTGCACTCTGCAGGAACACATGGTCACGCACTGGGCCTGTGCCAACCTATGGATTAGCCACGCTTGCTAACATCTAGCTTCTCCAGAGCTGGACTTATACAAGGTGTCACCAAGCTTCCTCAGTTTTCAGAGGTAGACACTGAGGTCAAATGTAGTCCACATACAGTTAAGCACTTAAATTTGATCTCTTTTCACAATGACGAGTAAAACAGCAAAAAGTGCAGTGTAGCAATTCTCCAGTGTGCTCTTACATCCTAAGACATCAGCCCTATCAGTAAAGTTTTAGGTTGTTTTAATTAGCTAATCTTTTGATTAATTTGATTAGCTAATTTGGAAAGTCCCTCTTTGTTTGTTTAAAGATAGTGGAAGAATATGCTTTTGAGATCTTTTAAAAAGTAAAAAGATCTCAAAATATGCTTAAAGACTCAAATGTACTCATTAAGTAACAGTACAGCCCCTCACTTTATAAACAACTGAATAGTTAACTGTAACCCGTCATATTTCTGAATTCAGCTGAAATTTTGAATAGTCCATGAAAGTAAAAGTGCAGTTACTAATTAGTTAGTACTAAGTACAATTACTCAATACTTTCCACCAGTGGTTAATAGATAATAGAAATCCTATCCCATTACTATAATCTTCTATTCATAGCTTCAAGGCCTATCTTACCACCAAATTTCATTGGATCCATTCATACATTTAAAAGACAGGCAAGCAGACATACAGGAGTGAAAACATAGCCCCTCTTGAAAACAGTGCAAAGAGTGTGCTTAACTTTATTTTATACAGAGTTTTATTATGATCTGTGTTGATAAAAGCAGAAACGCTAATACCTAAGTATAGTAAAATGTAAAATAAATTCAGCATTTATAGGAAAGTTTTGCAGTTTCTTGCACTTTTCGTTTTGACATTGTTTACCATCTCCCTTGATATGCCACTTTCTGCCAAATACCCTGAACGAAGCCACTGCCAGCTATGAGTGCTGGGTGGGGCATCCGTCATGCATGGAGCAGTAGGTCATATAGTAAACTCGAGCCACACCAGCAATGAGCAGTCATCTGAGGGCTCAGCTGCCTCCAGCAACTCTCTGTCATCACGTTCATATAGCGCTTAGTGCAAACCATATGCTTCCACATAGTTACACAGCAGCAGTTTATGTACTGGCATTCCTGATATGCAGCCATGAGAGGGTACTAAGTAACTGCTGAATATTTGGGGTGGTGATTGGCAAGCTCTGTTTTAAAGGCAGGTCTGTTGGCTATCTGTCTGGATTTGGACCAGATTGCTGTTTCATTAAATTAATGTCAAGAGTACAACATTAGATTGTTAAATTGGTGGTCATTTTGAATTTCTTGTTAACTTTGACATTTGCCATTAAAGTATGAATAAATACCAGACATGGTTTTTACTGCTTCTGGATAAATTTACTACTGTGATCCCACATAGACAGAACAAGGCGCACATTAAATATATCTTGTGTTTTACACTTTGTGCTGCTGAAGTGTTTCATAGGAATAGTTGGACATTTTGGGGAAAATGCTTACTAATTTTTGTGCTAAACATTTCACTAGAACATTACATACTTACTGTAAAGTCTACAAATAGGGAAACAACTAGCCTGGCATTGAACGCATTGTACCTTTGTACAGCCTGTGAGTTTTAAATGTTACTTTTTATATTGATTAAATAAACAAGACATAACACAGTAATTACTGAAAATTCATGTTGCTTGTAGGCATTTGTTAAACTTTTGGTCAGCTAAGCTAATTGTCTGTTGGCTCTAGTATTAAGATTTACTTTTAAGTGACTACTACTACTACTTTTTAGATCTGAGACAAATGTAAAATCACTCATCATTTAAATAACACAAGGCATGTCTGAAAGAGGTTCTACATTTCTGCAGTTTCTACAACCTTGGGTTTGAGATTGAATTCCCCTTAAAATAATTACTCTCCACCCAGCTGTGCACATCAAAAAAATAAATAACCATAATGACAGCAGCATACTTTTCCTGGTTGATGAAATGATATTATGCAGAACTTATTCTCAGATCCTGCTGAAAGCTTCTGCATAAACCCCCTGAAGTATGCTGCAGTGTTATAGCATTTCATTCTGCACATTGAATGGCAGAATAACAATTAACTGGTACAACTATTATATTTCACTATTTGCTTTGATGAACTTGATCTCCATATTGTGGTTTCCCACGTGCACGTTGGGACTGTTACTGTAAATTAAAATCTCAGGCTGTAGAACCATCAACAGTACATTTCATTTAAATGTTACTCTGAGAAGTCAAGTTGAAGATTATGTGATATCCCACTGCAGTGTCAAGTGACAAATGTATCCAGCAACATGGACAAAACTGTATTTAACTGATCAATATCCAGGAAAATACTGTAAGCCAATCTCAGTTGTCAGTTGTCAGGCTGTCCACAGAATCACAAACATGTCATCTTTATATTTCTTCTCTCAAACATGAATGTGGTGCTTTCTTCTTCTCTCCAGGCCACAAAGCCTGAGGTTACTGCAATGATGAGTGTGTGTGCGTGCGTGTGTGTGTTTGTGTTTGGTGGGGAGGGGGGTGGACTTCACTTGAATGCACACTCTGCTGTTTGTTGACTTAAGATCATAATATGTGGTAGGAGGACGATTACATGTGGGGTGCCCAACTTTCCACATGCCTGGACTGTTTCTTCTTCTGGGTGTTTAGGATCAGTAACTGCTCCACTGGGTTTGTTAAATCGTGTGGTTAGCGGGGCCGGCATGCAGCTCATGCTTAGATTTGGATGTCACAATACATGAAGCATTATATTGTGCAATTATTTAGACTGTCAATAGTGGAATAATATAGACTGAGAACTTTAAATGTACATCTCAACCACCTTCACTGTGTTTCCTCCAGGGTGTCAGGTCCCCTCTTGTCTCCTGGGATGAAGGGAACAGGGACACCTCCTCCTCATCCACTGGACAAACAGCATGTCCACCCTCATCACAAGCCATACTCTCAGTATCACCACCATCAGACTACCAGTGACGGTAAGACTGACCCAGAGACATCTTGAGAATGTAACTTAACTTGTTTGTTCATCAGTTGAATCAGTCTCATGTGGCAGCAGGCGATTCAGCAATCTGTAGCTTGTTGACTACTCCTATTTACTATATTACCATAAGAGGGTTTACATCAAGTGTCAGATCATGTGTAAATTCTTCACATCTGAACACCCTTTTTCAAGCACTTCACTACACCACCAGATCCATATAAAAGGTCTCAAAAAGAGGAAGTTGTCTCGTAGAGTAGCAATACAGCCCTGTGGCACTGTCAGAGCATTTTTAGGACAAAGAGATTAGAGTCATGGAGACGGAGTGGAGAAAACCACATGCCGGAAGCCTTTTCCCTGCTCTGAATTAGCCAACAAAATGCTGGCTCATGTATTCAGCTGTCTCTCAGCGCTCTAACATGGCAGGCTCAGCTGTCACTCGCTAGCCTTTTTCCTAATGCCTTAAACACTGTTTTCACTGTAAAGATCTACACATGGACGTCTCTCTAACCACGCTGTGGTCAGAGAGTTGCGTAAAGGCGCTCCAGGAAAGGCTGCTTTCCCATTATCGTGACTCCTGCGGTCGATTCAGAGTACAAACTGAGACGATGGCGACAAATGCTACATACTATGGGGCTGGCACAGTTAACATGTGCACAAATATAGCATTGTCATAATTTGAGATCCACATTAAGTTTCAGCAGGATGGAGTGGACATTCACTGACCTTGGAAACAATTGCCTATAGTTTCTGGTGGCATCAAGTCTGGCTTCTATTTTTCTCTTCTTTCTCTCCTTCCTGCTCTTCAACATCCTCCCTCATTTCCTAGAATACCAAGGCAGCTTTCAGAGCTGCTTCCATTTCGGCGACTCCTACAGGATGGAGCAGACAGTCAGTGGTGTCCACATCCCTGGAGATTCTCATGTCTATACTTCCCATCAGCACAATGGCTTCCACATGTCGACGGCCAACACTGGCTCTGCAGGTGAGAATGTTTTACCTATAGTCAGTCTGCCCAGATTATGATAAAAACAAGCCTGAATGATTTCATGAAAATATTAAACAAACTGCACTTTTCCTTTCTGATCCAGGCTTCAGCTTGACCCAGGAGCTGCAAGGAAATGCAGGTTGCCAGTTCTCTTCAAGCCCAGAGGAGAGCATTTTCTTCCAGGTGGGCAGCTTTGACCGCAGCCTGAGTCACGTGTCCTCCGTCTACACAGAGACATAGAGCAACACTGGAGCAGGACACACTTCACCACACCTCTTTTACCACTCTGCAGTTTTTTTTGCATTTTTCTGGCTACGCAAATAATTATGTCCACCCAGGCTGTAAAGATATACCACTCAAGACCAGTTTAACCAAAAATGTGATTTTTTATCCAATGTATTATACAAATAAACGTAAAACCCAGTAATCCTCTAGAACCAAAACCAAAATTTGAGGCTAGTCTGGTAACAAACAGTGGCACTTCAAATTTCATGAACCAATTAGAATCTTCTCCACTTTTGACTAAATATGTCCTAAAATGTCCTCAAACTATATAAAAGGAACTTAAACAAATCAGACAAAATGTATTTATTATGGAAATTTATCCAATCTTACATATTTTCATGTGGCAAAACAGGCCCAAATCGTGACACTGCCATCAGTGTGGTTCACATATAGGACAAGGTTCTTATACTGGAATGCTTGGAAATGTTTGGTCGTCACCGAAGGTTTACGCTTCTCATTGAAGCCAAAATGTTCTAATTTGGTATCATGTGTCCAATGAACATCCTTGCAAGAGCTTATTGGCTTTTCCACATGGCCTTGAGCAAAGATGGGCAGCGATGTTCTTTTTGGAGAGTAGTGGCTTCCTCTTTGAAAATCTGCAGTGCACACCATTGACTCCTGAACACTGATGTTAGCCACTGCAAGAGAGGCCTTTAGTTTTCTTAACGTTACCCTAGGGTTCCTTGTATCGTCCCAGACTATCACATGCCTTGCTCTTGGTGTGTGATCTCTCTTGGTCAACCATTCTTGGGTCGGGTTACAGCGGTGTTGAACACCCTCCATTTCAAGATTCAAGATTCAAGATTCAAGATTCAAAAAACTTTATTAATCCCAGAGGGAAATTGTTTTGCCTCGTTACAGCCGCT
>JAUMHL010000021.1:10112101-10125474 GCA_032362345.1 Sandelia bainsii | reverse complement strand
CAAACTGGCTAAATGTGGGAAGTGTTTTATTGAGGTTGGCATGATTAAAGTCCCCAGAGATAATGTAGAGGGCGTCATGGTGTCTGGTCTGCAGAGTGGAGGTGACCGTCTGTATGACGTCACACGCAGCAGCAGCATTAGCAGATGGAGGTACACGATCTCAGTTGACTGGTGGAGTCCAAACTCTTTAGCAATTCTTATTCCCCTTAGTTCAAACCGTAACACACTACGTTGCCGTCATGTTCAGACTGATAGTGAAAACCCAGATTCTTAATAATAATAATTGATACTTTATTAATCCCCTTGAGGAAATTCTTTGTGAACAGGCTGCCCCATTAGGCACCAAGGGTTTGGGGTTCAGTGTCTTGTCCAGGGACACTCTGACATGTGGTCAGGAATTAGGGAGGGACCAGGAATCGAATTCATAGACTGCCCTACATACTCCCAGACTCACACGACTGTCCCTGATAGAAACACCTGATTCCACTTTCCCCTTCAAATGAATTGATAATCTTAGAGGTTCACACACTTTTGCAACACACAAATATCTAAGATTGGATACATTTCCACAATAAAGAAATGCCTAAGTGTAATTTTTTTTCCAATTTGGTTAATTGGGTACCACTCTCCTAGTTTTAGGGTCATATTTTAAGTCATATATGCAGAAAAAGAGACAATCCTGGGGGGTTCACAAACTTTCAAGCACCACTGTTTTTGATGTAGAACAAGCATATACGTATATTTTTCCTATCCTGTTAAAGGGGTAGTCCACCAATTTTACACAATTTTAATATCACTTCAGGTGTCATGACACGCACCATTCAGCCTGTAAAATGTTAACTAAGGCTGTGAAAGTAACTTTGGCTGAAAAAAAATTGCCAAGTTCTCTAATTTTTAAAGCACAATGCTAAATCATCGGAAGTCCTCTTTAATCACCCTTCAAATTTGTCATCACTAAGTTTGGAAACCACTGGGTTAGAAAGATTTTAAATATTTAAGGAGAAAAAAAGGAGCAAGCTCATTTGTTGGCCAACAACTTGATCAGTGTCTTAGTCTTGTCTTAGTTACATTGGTGTTAAGACTTGCACGCTTACAGTACAATCAGAATGAACTTAAACATGCAATGTTTTCAGCGTTGATATGTAAAGAACACAAAACTGGATTTTAAATAAAATGTCCTCTCCCTCCTCTCCTTTTTTTCCTCTAATCTACATCTTTCAATCTATTTTAGGCTGAAGTGTCAAAAAGAATATATAATTTTGCCGTGTTGTTTTAAATTTGGAAAAAAGAAATGTTTGCATTTCTCTATTTTGTTGTTAAGTGCTTTTTGCTTTTGGGTTTATTTCCTGAGGAGGGTTTGGACTCTTTAATTCTGCAATAACGCAGAGACACCAACCTACTTTAATATTATATGTATAAAATGTACAGTTTGTTTACAACAGTAATTTGAATGTTTGTCATTTCCCAGTTTAAGAAATAAATATTTGCTCATGCAGTGTCTTATTTTTTTCGTTTCGTACAATAAAGATAATGTGCAGAGGACTTCTGTTGTTCACATTGGTTTACACATAAGCTCTTGACCAAGAGAAACCTTCAGATTGTGGTCATGATGTGCCACCCAGTGGACACTGGTGGGTACTGCAGACACAAAAGTTCACTTAATGTATAAGATACAGACGGGTGACAAAATAAAGGAAAAACCAACGTGAAGTGTCTTAGTATTGTGATGATGTTGAGCGACTAGACCAGCTTCACTGGCATTGATCAAGACTCTGGAATCTACTGGAGCGATGAACCACTCTTAGATATTCCCTCATTTAGTGTTTTGACAGTGGAGAGCAGTGTCTAACGCTTCAGTTCAATTATGTTGACAGCTGGTAAGTCATCATATCACTTTTTCTTGTCTCTGTAGAACAGTGACTGTTTTTACACCACTGAACTTTCACAAGTGCTTTCTTCTTTGTAATGAGGTGTTTATACACTGCAGCCCTACTATAATAGCCATCCACGACACAACAACAAACCCTTTTTCAACGTTATTTAGATCTTATCCTCTTACCATCTTTATCCAAAATCAGCATCCGCTGGTCCTGCTATGCATTTGTATACATGCCACCGTACCTAGACTTGTACCACACAGTGCACCTGTGTTAAAGCATCTGCATTCTATATGTTTCTCCACTCATTTATTCAGGTTTTTTCCTTTTTAATTTTTCGCCCGTCTGTACTTTAAACTATTTTGTGTGTCAGTATTATTTCTGCTTCTTCTTGTTGAGGTAGCTCTGATAATAGAAGTTACTGAAGAGGACAATGAGGGTGATGCAGTAACTAAACACCACCATGTTCATGCTGTCGGGGAAGTCGCACTCTGTGAACAGGTTGTAGCCTGTGTGCAGGAGAAACAGCAGAAACTGCACCTGGAGAAGTAGCAGACGAAGTTCAGAACTGTACCAAGTTACTTCTCAGACAAACGTAGCACATGTAGTTCACGAGCCACTCACCAGCTGCAGAGACGTGAGGTATCGTTTCCACCACAGGTACTTCTGCATGTGAGGGCCGACCGCAGCCAGACCGTAGTAAGAGTACATCACAATGTGGACAAAGGTGTTGACGAGGCCGATGAAGAACGCTGTAGGAATGTAGAATCGTATACTGATGTGTAATTTCATCCCTAACTACAGTATATGACTTTATGGTATGTAGACAACTGACTGATTTTCATAATAATACATATTTTCTGTTCAACAACCGCATATTTAAGTCTGTTTTCAGTCTATGTTTTATTTATTCTGTTTATTTCAGTTAGCATATATTCTGTTGAGCTATTGTAAGCCATTCTTTAACATCATCATAATTTAGTTTTGCTCAGACACCTCTCTCTCACTCCAATTTTTTTTTTCTAAAACCATAAATGAAACCTACCTCATTTCATTTTAGGCCTAAATATGGACTAACATCAAAAAACAAATCACTTAGATTTTGGAATCAAAATACTTTAAAGACTTATTAATACCAGCACAAATTATAGACTCCTTCTATAGAGTTCAAGGCTTTGCTGAAGGCATTTTCATATTCTCTATCTTTTACTGTCCATCAAAGCCCATTAAAAGATTAAAACCAATTATGTATTAGTCTGTCTCTATATAGTCTGTTTCCAACTAATCCAGAGTCTGTTCATTTCTACTGATGATGTGAAATGGTCACAAATATACAGTTTCATGATCTAAAAAGGCTAAAAACAGTCCATTCGATTCTTAGCAAATGTCACTCAAAAAGAAGGAAACAGTGCATTTGTTGGGGACTTCTTTCAGCTGTGTGTTAATACTGGTTAATTGCTCTTGTTTACTGCAGCAGGATGCTGTATGTATCAACTCACAATAAATCACAATCCAACCTTGATGACCTGCTGCTACAGTTTGGCTCACTGCTGTGATTTTCAGCTGAGCTGTATAAGCAGAGGAATAAGCTATACAAGGACCTAGCTACACAAACAGGATAGTAAAATCCTCTATGTGAGTAAAATCCTCAGGATCAGCTGGTTGTTGATTAGAGCAGTAACATTTAAGTAACACAACAGTCGACACTTACACTGTCCTCCAGCCACATACTTGACTCCCGCCCACCAGTTGAAGATCATGGTGCCGTGATGGTAGATATGAAGGAAAGTCAGCTGATTGTTCTTCTTCCTCAGGATAAAGAACAGCTGCGCACACACAGAAAGAGAGAGAGATGAGTTATAATCCTGCGACCTCACACTCTGAATTAATTTCCCTGTTAGTAAAGCAGTTTTATGTATGTACCGTGTCACTGAGCTCTATGACCTTGGAGAAGAAAAACCACCAGCAGACTCCGGCCATCTGAGGAAATCGCCGAACAGTGTAAAGTCAGTTTTATATATTATTTATTAAAAAATGATAACTGTGTTTTATGTCTTTTAAAATGCACTGCTGTACTGTATTATTATTTTAATTATTTTTATAATTACGTATCAAATTTAGCTTGTGATTGACAAACTGAGAAACTCACCCTCATTGCCAGAGGGCTGGTGCTGTAATCTACAGGCTGACAGAGGTAGCTGTAGTTTGAGAGCCAGGATGTGACCAGGAACTGGAAATATAAATGATAGTTTAATGAAATGACGCACCACTATTCCTATTATATCCAGTTATGTCAAATAAAGGTGAATATTTTAAGTCTTATCTTCATCATTACTGAGCTCAGGATTGATTTGGTTTTCATGCATAAGAAGCAGCATTCACACACCTCGTAGAACATGTAGGCAGACAGGCCAATCATGGTGAAGTTGTAAACAATGAGAACAACTTTCAGGTCAACGGGCTGCCTGTGTTTCATCAAACGAGGTCCAGCCCAGACGACACCGAGGTAAACCAGGAAGATGAGGGCTACTGGGACGGGGGAGTAGACCAGCAGCCATGGGTCAGTCCTCTTATCTGGAAGATAATTAAGCTCTATGTTGGGAACTTTTAGGCTTTCTGATTTCCACAGACAAATTTCTGTCTGAGGAAATGCCACATCTATGCAGCCTGTGTTGTTCCAGCTGTGCTCAGATGAACTTTTATGTGTGCAGTTCTGTAAATATACAAGAAATTCTGTTTTTTTACTGTTTAAAATATACATAAACAAGTAGCTGAAAACATGATACTGATAGAGGGCTCTCCCTCCCACTCCCATATGTCCACTTCAAAGACTGTAACAAGATAATATAATTAAAAAGTAGCATAATGGAAATTCATTCATTCATGACAACTCCCACGCACGCAGGCTCCTGCTTTACACGGGGAGGATTTGGCACAACTGCAGAAGATCTGCAGTTAACTGCATATGTAGGACATATAATAATCATACCTCCGTTGTCCACTATCCTCTGATGCACAGATTGGACACTTTGCGAGAAAGAAGCCATCTGAAAACAGAGAATAACTCAGCATGTGATTAAAAGAAAAAATAAATCTGAAACAGTTAAAGACAAAAATGCAGCCTAGCCAACGGTGTTTCGGCAGAAAACCTTCAGTGACAACAGGGCACAACCTTTGGACGCTATCCTGAACTGTACAGCAAACAATACAGATCCAAGTTCGCCCTGCAGCCAAATCCAGATCAATGAATGAGGAACAGACTGAACTGCTGCAGAACTACACTCAGTGTAAAAACACAACTCACATGTACAATGTGGAGTTTTCTTCCAGCTGAGGTTGTTTGAAAGTAAGTGGAGAAAATACTAAGAACATTTAGATCACTTCCTGTTTTTTCCCGAATAGTTGACATCAGCACAGCAGAGGGAGCTGTTTCCATGCTGAAATATGGGATACTTTTCATATTCATATGCGGCGTATACACGAATTATATTATATTTATAGGCAGTACAGTTGTCATGGTTTACTGTAGATGTGCAGTATTATTTATACCAGTAGTTGTCAGTGCTGTTAAACCTGCTGCTGGTTGAGGCCCAGATATAATAATCAGATCACTTAATGCACAACTGCATGTATAGACAATATATAATCATAATATATCACTTTCAACATAACAGAGGTGCTTAAAGTACACAAAATTAGTATTCAAGTAAAAGTGCCCAGAAAAATACTCCAAGTAGAAGTACCCTTTAATTTTTCTACTCAAGTAAAAGTACTAAAGTACACAATTTACCTTTTACTTAAAGTACAAACGTACAAGGACTCCACTAAGAAAACACAATATTTTAAGTAGTAGTTTAATATTTTAAAGTGTTGAATCTGATGCGTTTGAGAACATAAATGTAGAAATTTAGTCCAGATTTGTTTGACAAATTCTCAAAGATGAAAATTATGTTAAAAATGTGTTGTTACATACAGTCTGTGGAAGAAAAAACAGCAGCTGGTAAAAGTGGGTCTGAGAATGAAAACCTGCAAAAAGTAACTAGTGCTGTAAAAATGAATGTAGTGGAGTAAAAGAACAATATTTTCCTCTGATTTGTAGTGGACTAAAAACACTTGGAATGGAAGTACCTCAAAATTGTACTTATGCATAGCACATCTACACCACATCTGGATAATATAAAAATAATGCATTGCATTTGAACTAGGATCTGTTATCCACTCATTTCTCTCCTTAAAATTACTATTTTATTTTGGTATAAACATGTACATACACAATGATCTTACATACAGCTTGTAAAATATTGACACAATGATGATAATCCTGAAATAAATTTGAGGATACGAAATAGATGAAATAATACAAGTCTCATAGTCATGTAGTTATAAAAATAATAAAACATCTAAAACATTGCAGATGCAGAAATACACTATTGTCTAAAAAATGTTTTTTTTAATTTTTTTGGGTGTGTAACATTATACGAATTTAATAATCTCTTATAAAAATGTTGTATTTAATTGCCAGGCATGGGCCCATGCTAATGTTACTGTAACACAATAAGGCACAAACGTTCAGAAAGGCTCCGTGCAGGACTTCCACAGAGACTCTAAGAAGACGATTCCTCTTTCACTGTCTTGAAGTAGGAGCTGAGGAAGAGCTGTCTGCTGCTGCTGCTCTTTGCTGGACACAGTTTGGGCTTTTTTGAGTTCTGTGCTTTCTCGTGATTTCTTGTGTTTTTTTGCTTCTTTCCTTCCTATTTTAGAAGAGCAGAAACAGAAGCAGTAAGTGACACGTGACATACTTTATTGGTATGGAATTGTTGTAATTGTTATGTTGGAATTATGTATAAATATATAATACATACCTTAGAGGTTTGTTCTTTTTTACCCTCCACAGAATCATAAAGCTTCAAAATCTGCAGAACAGTTGACATTCATACATTTCTCAGTTTAACCGTGTAAAAGCTGTTACTACTTCAGCTTCAGATACCAATCAGCTGCAAACAGCAGTGTGATATCAGGGAAAAATTAAAGTCACTGATGCCAGATAGGAAGTCCTACTTGTGTTAACATACTGAAATCCCGTAAAATGACGAGACAACTACATACAGCACAAATACTGCTCTTGATTATTTATATTTCACTTGTTATGTGATCTTTTTGTTCTAAGTAGCCTCTGCACACACCAAGAATAAAGTAAGTCTGTATAAATATGTACGCTGCATTTTCAAAACTCTTCTGTCTGTGATAATCAAGTCCAGTTCTCGTGCTGCATGTGTTGCTAACCTCAGTTACACAGCAGTCATTAACACACTGCTTGTAGACAATATACAAACCTTCTTCACTCCTGTGGATACGGCAGCTTCCTGCAGAGCAGATCTGGTGAGCCACTGCACGTTTTCAGCCTGTGCATCACTGTCCCTCAAACACACACTGTGAACCACATAAGTCTGGTGGATGTGGGAGAAGATGTGAACCACCTGCAAAGTAAGTCAGCGAGAGCTATTGCACAAAAAGAGATGATGTGAGAAATGTGTAGTGGTGTGTATGACAGTGTTGCTTACCTCTCCCACATACTGAAGGAGGCTCTCAGTCAAATGGGTTCCCAGTATCCTCCTGAGCTCAGCGCAGAGCGCCCTCTTCTGTTTGACCTCAGAGCTCTCACCCTCTACCAGAAGACTTGGAAACTCCCATAAACCTGCCAACAAACCTTTTCAACGTTTTATTTTAAAATTAGTTATATTGTTAATAGATTTCCTTTTAAATGTAAATCAATACCTATGCATTGAATTTATCCACCTGAACCATTTTTCAAAGCTCTATAATCATTTCTCTGTTTGTAGCATTCATGATGCTCAGTGCTTCCCTGAGGTCAACTGCAACAAACTGATCCCCCACCTAACCAAACAGTCACGATACTGACCTTTGTTTGGTCTTTGTCTGAGCAGAAACTCCTCCTTTCCCTCCTCTCCAGGTCTCACCACCACACAGGCCAGAGTTCTCTCCACTCGGGGCGGCTTCTTCGCCGGCTTGCTGGGGAAGTTCTGGACACCCAACTCATCGACCCAGGGCTCCGTGGGGCACAGCTGACATGTTCCACTGCTCACTGAGTAATTTAAAGTAATTTAATATCATAACACAAATCTGAAGAAGAGAAATGGAGGAGGAACACTTACTGCAGTCTTCTATATCAGGCAGGGCTAAAGCCTTCCCACCCAGCTTTTCAGAGTTTTGCTCTTGTTTGACACGAACCTGCACATACACATTATGTATGAGAACACCTACTGTACTTTGATCCAAGACATTAATAATCTCTGTTACCATAGCTCCGACAAAATGCACAAGTCACAACCATTACGTATTGGCACCGGTTAGGGACTGAGGTAAAACCTACTTTGCGGTAAGAGTGGCAGTGAGGCTGTACGGGACACTGGCTGCAGAGCGGTGCTTTAGGTGTACAGACTCGGGCTCCCAGCTCCATCATGGCCTGGTTGAAGTCTCCTGGTCTCTCTGGGTCCACCAGTGTATTGGCTAAATTCCTGAAGCAGTACAAACACATAAAACATAAAAAAATTAATGACAAAAAAAATAAATAAAATAAAATAAAATAATACAATATTTTATGGAATTCTTAAGTATCAATTAAATAACTTCAATTAAACAAAAAAAAAACCTGACCTCAACAACAGTTAGGACACCGCTGATACAACCTCAAACACTCACATTCTGTGCAGACTTTTTTTGCCCTTCCAAAACAAATTTTGAATTGGTCACCTATATTTATGACAGTTCAATACAATTAAGTACAGTAGCATTATACAGCCACATCAGGCACGCAATTGGTGTTGGTACCAGTATGAACTGGTAGTCAGAGTCAAAATTCTGGTTCCTTGACGGGTTTGGAGATAATCTCACCAAAGTGCCTCTGTCACTGCAGGACTTGTACTGTCAGCACCGATGGCCCTCACTCGACACAGCACCCGAATCACATTGCCATCTACAGCTCCAGTAACCTAGGCAACAGGGATGATTTCCATCTTCAGTGATAACTAAGACACTTATGAAGCGCTGCCTCAGAAACATGTACAGCTCTGGTGCAGATGTGTGTGTCTAACGACCAACCTGTCCCAGCGCAATAGAGCCTACAGCTGCAGCAGTGTAGCGTCCCACTCCAGGCAGTTGTTTCAACAGCCTGTCGACTGTCCGAGGCATCTGTCCCTTCAGCTCTGTCACAACCTTTATTAAATTAAACCAGTAATACTCTCTGCAACCCAAAATGTCACCATCTGTAGGTCTGAACTGCACAATGTACAGTAAACCCCACTAATTTATTGTGACACCCTGTTTTAAGAGGTGAATCACTTCATCAGATCTGAGTAAATGAAGAAGGTGGCATCAGTTAAAACTGCACATTTGTTATTCCATGCTGTGAAATACAACCTTCTGAGCTCCTTCATGCAGTCTTTTTCCACGGGAGTAGTAGCCAAGGCCAGCCCACATCTGGTTCACTTCCTACTTAGAAATTACATTCATATTAGAAATTAACATTTAAAACAACATCATTTTAAAATCACCATAATTTGTAGCTTGTAGTAATCACCTCTAGTGTAGCAGCTGCAAGATCCTGCACTGTGGGCCACCGCTGGAACATAATGAAGTAAGAGTTTCAATTCTGCCTGATGATTGACCACATTTAATACAAACCCCATGTACAGGAAAATTGGTACTATTTCTAAAATGCACTAAAGACTAAAATCTGTGATTTCTCGGTTTACTTAAAACTTTACTCATCTGACAAAAAGTCACCTTAGTCTTACTCTTTGTAGGCAAAGATCGGTCGTAGATAACCACTTTGTGCCAAACTTTATGAGAGAACTGTCGATCAGTTCAAAAAGAATATTTCTCAATACCAGACGTGTCTGGTCAGATAAGTCCATGTTTCAGCTTGTTTTCAAGAAAAACAGATGTCAGGTTCTCCATGCTAAAGACAATAAAGACCATCCAGACTGTTATCACTCAAAGGTGCAAAAGTCAGCATCAGTGCCTGCAGCATGGGTAACTTGCATATGTGTGCGTCTATGGTACATACACGACAAGGCATATTGGGACTTTAAAGAGACATAAGCTGCTATGAAGACAACTTCTTTTCCTGGGAAGTCAGTGGATATTTCAGCAGTGCCTCATTCTGCACGTGCTACAGTGTGGCTTCACAGCACAAAGTGCGTGTGCGTGACTGGCCTGCCTGCACTCCAGGTCTGTCTCCTTTTGAAGACACAGTATATAGCACATCAAGAAGGGGAGAAGCAGACAACAGCGACCACAGACTGTTGAGCAGCTGAGTTTTTGTATCGAGCAAAATTCAGGCAAATATTGCATTTGCAAAACCACAATGATTAGTATTCTCAGTTCTCAAATGACTAAAATGCTTAATTGAAAGGAAAGGTTATCGAACTCTAAATATACTTATATTTACAAAATACAATTAAGTTGCATTTTAGAAAAAGTCCCAACTTTTCTGGAAATGATGTCTGTATGACACAAAGATTCAAATGTAATGCAAAACCTACCTTCATCCATTTGTTGTAGTAATCTTTCACTGTGGCAACCTGAGTCTGTTGTAGCATAATTTCTGAAACCCACACTGAAAAAGAGAGAAAACGGTCTCGTAAAGCATGTGAGCAGCAGTTAAAAATATCTAAATTTGTCGAGAAAACACTTTGTCACCTGCATATGTCCTGATGTTGACTTCTGGTTCTGTTTCAGCCTGTCAGAAAAATATTGAAAACAGACAGTTATACTGCTTCATGGTAATAGTAAGTGTATAATCAAAGGCTGGACAATGTCACTTCATACAAGGAATATAAATTATTACGGTGTTACAGAATATTATTTTCAATCATAAAAATGTATTCAGTTTTTCAGTCTTAACATATACATGAAGACACGTGTATGTTCGTATATTTTCTCATGGAAAAGTCCAATACTGACAGATATTTTCACTATACTACTGCACATGCCTACAATAACCTACTGTGTCCTCAACACCTTTGTTGTTTTACTTTATGTGTCTTTTGTCTATCTGGATCTGTATATTGACAAAATAGACATTATAAATACTAATAAAATCACCAAATCAGTGATGGTGAAAGACATAAATGAATTTGTGTACGCTGCAGTATCACTGAACAAACCTACTAAAACTTCCACATCCATATTTAAAATAATCATGATTCTGGTGTGTTTCTAACACCAAATTATCTTCTCAGAAACAGTAAAATAAGTGTGTGTTTTCACCAGAGTCCTCCATGGTAGTTCTCTCCTCTCCTTGTCGTACCAGTTCAGGAGCTGAGACCGCAGCTGCACAACATGAGCAGGATCAGGGAAAGTGTGATATGTGGAGGGTGAGGCACTCATGGTTTTCTCTGGAAGACAAAAAAAACACCTTTCTTATTCATACTAAACAAACTCTTCACAAAGTGAGTCTCCCTGATGTTCAAGCAATAAAATATTCAACCAAATACCCTGGGAGGACTCAGATTTCTGTTTCTCTGAAAGGGGGCATTAAAAGCATAGTTAATAGTAAGACTTTTAATCTCATAACTTCTCATTTCCTAGTTCAGAACTGTTGTAAAATTCCCTACTAACTAATTATCAACCCTATTACTAATTGTGACAACATGTAAGTAAAAATATTTGAGGTTTCAGTTGATCTGAAAGTTCAAACGTACGTCATGCACGTCAATGGATATTTCCAGACAGACTCCGATAAATTTATGGACAAAACTGATAAACTGTGCGTCTGACTGTAACATAACACATTAAGTAACATCAACATGCATCATGTACCTTCTTTCAGGGATGTCTTTGACCTCTTCTGCTTCGGCTTTGCGGTTTCCACCATTTCCAGTCCGGCTCTTTTTCCTTTTTCCATCGCTGAACGTAATCTGCTCATAGTCAAAAAAACAACTGAGGCGATGTATTTAATTTCTCTCCACGCAGTATGATCAGTCTTGTTTACCTCATGGAGTCATTTTGACTCCCGCCACGTTCGGATCAGAATGATCGCTCCTCATCCAATCCGCTGCCAGGAAACAAAACACGTAATACTACGTCATCTCCGCTGGGCGGGTCTTGTTCTTGTGGTTGCAGACATTTATCAGTCTTTGGATACAACTGCTTGTCGAGAATAATATATCCAGCTTTCTCTTCAGCCATTCTTAACAAATATATTCAACTAATAAATGACATGAATTTAATATATTTGATTATGATGTAATAATGGAATCATAACACTTCAGTGTTTACAGGAAATGTTGCAAAACAATAAGCTATTCTGGTTTAATATACCTTCAAAACTAGTGTGGGGACATAGACATTTTGTTAAGGTGTGATTTTTGTGTCAGTAAATTGCCAAATAAGCTGTCCAATTTTCCTCAGCAGGTTCCTAATTACTGCAAATTGTTGTAGAAATATAACTTTTCTGCAATCTGGAATAACAGATATATTATGTCTAAGGAAAAAATCTTTGTTATTTTCTGCTATGACTCAACTTCCAGATAACTTCACATGGATGACTGAGAACCTTCACAGACGTATTTGGACTATGTTGTATTTGGATTTGGTGATAAGAATATCTAGTATTACACAAAATTTGCTAATATATTTAATGTGTTCTGTGAAACAAATATTCTCTTGTGAATGGGAAAAGGAGGATTTCCCTGACCTTGCTGCTACACATCACATAAAGCCGTTTGAGCAAGTACAATTTACTCTGGATTGGAGGACACATTATTCCATCACTGCTTATTTAACATAACCAAAATCTCCCACATGTAGTTTAAGAAAATCATAGGCAGCAAATGTTAACAATTACATTTTACTTTATTAACATACAGTCACAGTATTTAGACAAAGCTTTCCACATGTTATTCATCTGCATAACTGCACTTTTGTCAGCCTTCAGTGTTCGGACGAGTTCCATCCAAAACTGAAAAACAAAGAGTGGTAAGTAAAACAATTCTCACAAAGCACAGTGAACTGAGAAAAAGACAACTGTTGCCTTAAAAAAAACAATCCTTGCCTTCAGTTATGTTAACCTTATTAGATAACAGGATTTCTGCTTGTGTTTCATTCATGTTGATGTACAAGGTCTCAGCTTTGTGCTGTAGAAAGAGGGTGATTCGATTTGTTAGATTGCCTCCTAGCAGCTTTCACAATGATCTTTTAACCAATGCTATCATAGTATTTAGTAAATGAATAAAGCCTACCATAAAGGCTGTAAACAGTGTACTGCCCATGACTCTCTGTACGTGTTCCTCAATAACTGGTAATGAGCGGACAAAGTGCTACACAGAGACAAAAGCAGAGATTGGGTGTTAAATATACAGTATGTGTCAATCTGAATTTATATGTAGGTTTACATTTTCAATTCAATTCATCTTTATTTGTATAGCGCCAAATCATAACAAAGATCATCTCAAGGCACTTTACATAGCAAGG
>JAUMHL010000021.1:10101145-10112001 GCA_032362345.1 Sandelia bainsii | reverse complement strand
GCAACAATCAGTGACCACAAAAGTCAGATAACAGATAGGAGGTGAGAGTTTAGAAGGTAATTCGAGTGGCAAACAACGCAACGTGTAACAGAACGATCACAATCAGCCCAGAATCATTTGTGCGAGTTCAACCTGAAAAACTTGAAGTAGTGAGCTGTATTTAAGTATAATAAATCTTTACTCTACGAACTGGACATTTTATCATCTCACAACCCTCTGTGACTAAAAGAAGTCTGGAAAAGTGTAGCAAAAATCCTCATAGGGCACAGTGGACTTTCTCTGGAAAGCACTCATGATTGTGAGTGTGTTTGTGTGCGCATGTGCAAACTGTGTGTATAAGAAAACATGTGTACCTTCAAGGCCAGACTGGCCTGTATTTGCGCATCAATATGCTCTCTGTTGCCCATGGTGTACAGAAGATTTTGGACCACTCCAAGACAGAGAAGCTCACGAGAAAGCTCTCGATCATCCTCAGCCAGCAACCTGCAACACATTCAACACCATAAAAATAATTACTGTAAAAGGTTACTATAACATACAGGAAATTAGATTAGATTAGATTAGATTAGATTAGATTAGATTAGATACACAGAGAAAACTAGTCATTAAAATAATATAATGCAATTTAAAGAACCAGAAATATAAATTCAGTACAGTGCATTACAAGAGTTTCTTTTAACATGACTTTTAAAAAATGAAGAAAAAAGTTTTCTTTCTAGATAGTATGGATATTTGTGTTTACAATATAGAAGCTAAACCTAATGACTATACCGTAAAGCTTTAGCTGCAGCAGCTTGTTGTACAAACACAGGCAGCGAACCAGTCATCTTGATAATTTCAGCCTCTTAAAGAAAACATTTGATAACAGAATGTTAACGTGACATATTAGGGATGTTTCTGAAATCACTCCATCATCACTGCTCTCTATATAACATACTCTATATAACTATTGAGTAATAGTTTACTCAGTATTGTGCAGTAAATTGAGATTTTGTATACTTTCTGATGATCACAATAAACATTTGTATAATCATTGTCAGATATTGAGTAACACAACGGTAGTTTTCTCTTCCAATGTGGAGCACAGATGTGTGGGATTGGACTTTGAACTGACTTTTTTCCTTCCATTGTGAAATTTTTGAGGGAATTATTTTGTGGGTTCTTGCATATGCTGAAATACATAAGGCAGAGGATAAATGTAGTGGACTATATAAAAAAAGGGGGGCATTCTGCACAAAGCCTAGGTCTGTGACAACACATTAAATAATGGGTTTGTGTGCAGTGGAGAGATTATCTGTTCCAAAACACCATCAACATAACTTATCTAACATGGAAAGTTGGTCTTAGTTTCATTATGTTAAACACACGTTTACTGATCACTCTAAAGGTACTGCTGCATCAGCCTAAGCAACACTTGTACTCTATGTTTGTTTTCAAAGAAAAAACAGAAACCAAAGTGTCACCTTCTGTGTTCTGGTGCTGCTGTACTTCTTCTTTAGTAGGTCTCAGCAGTGCTACCAGGCCACTGAGCAATACTGGTCTCACATCATAATGCTTCAGGTCTAAGATCAGATTAATGGCTGCCCAAACAGATCATCAGAACTGTCATTTCAGACCATGTTTCAGCACACAAAACAATAAATTGCCTAGCACAAATTACAATAAGTTAAAGCAAAAATTACCACAGTGTGAGCTTAAAAGTGTTCTCTGTTTACCTTCATCCTGGACCTCCAGGTGCAGGGACCTGAGGACATTCAGCAGAGGTTCTACAATGCTGTGATGTGCTGTCTTCAGTTTGGACTGTTGGTGAGAATAATACATATATTTTTTTTTATTACTTATATATTTTTTTTATTACTTCTTAAATTGTCAAGATGTCAAAATACGCCAAATAAATCGTTACTCTGGTTAAATAAAGCAAGAATTAAAAAAATCAAGAGGTAATGGTCAGTGTATGGAACAGCAAGAATGGGTCCACATGACATTGACAATAAATGCTCGTAGTAATATTTGGAATTGTGTGCACTATGAAGGATTTACCTGCACAGTGCGTAAAGTGTTCAGGACCAGCTGCTGGGCCTTAGGAGAAGAACAAGCCACAAGGGCAATCAGAGCTTTGTAGATCTGGTTTTGGTATTGAGGATTTCCACGGGAGAGGGAATCCAGCAGGGCCCATGCTATCTCTTGGGTTTCCTCAGTGTTTGACTTGGCAAGGCACTCCGCTATGACTCTTACACCTGCAAGAATGTAAAAAATAGGTAAAAGCTGACACGTTGATTCCTACAGTGTTAAATTATACCGATCCAAACTGAAATATACTTTCAGTCTGATATAAATATGTTTACTGAATTGTTTTAAAACACAGTGGTTGTGTATGAACATATACAATGCTACTGCATACAGAATGTATATTACACTGTATACCATAGGTATCTTGAACATGTATTATGAAATTTACCATGGCTTTCACAAATAATCTCTTTGTACTTGCGACCAGTATTTGAGACAGTGAGCAGAAGGTGCAGAGCTTCTGCCTTGTCCTGCTCTTTGCTCTGAGCGTGACTCAGAATGTCCAGAAGAGTGAGAACACCCCCATCCTCCAGGAACTCCATCAGATACTGATCACTAAGAAATATTAATATTAGAAAGGTACATCACTGAAGAAATGCATTATACAAACATAGTATTTTACAGATTGTGATACAGTTTTATTTCACTCACTGGCTTGACGTGGAAAGAAAAATCCCGATTGCTTTCAGCTGGAGTCCCAAGTACGTCCCAAACATGTATCTGAATATTATGTGAAGGACTGAGCCATTTGTCTTAGAATACAGTCGGATTTTCATCTCAGTTACAATTATGAAGAAAAATGTTAATACATTTTACATTATCATTATCAATGATTGCATTCATTCAAAGTTACACAGAGCAGGTTAGAAAATATATTTCAATCGCTAATTTAATGTGATCTACAAAAGCTAACTGAGGTCAGGTGTTAGCAAATCTGGAAACTAATCAATGAAACAAGAGGGTTAAAGCTACTTTGACTTATGAAATCACTTAAACATTTTCAGTTCGCTATTCATAAGAAGAAAATAGAAAGAAAAGAAAAGCCACATTCAGTGATGGCGTAAGCGGTCTGATAAATGAGCCTGGCACCCAGTTATCGTCTCCTACAGAATCTTCTCACCAAGTTTCTGAGTGACAGAGAGAAGAACTCTGGAGGTCATCCAGAATTCATAGAACCATAGTTACATTAATACTATTCTATTTCATTCTTCTGACCACCAGAGACTATATAATACCTGGATGACTCATAACAACAAAGTCACGATGACACAGCACTCACTGTGCCTCAGGTGCAGACTGAAGATGTAAACAACACAGCTGCTGCCACAGGATTAGAGGCAGCCAGACTGACCCTGCAGTAGCGGGCGAAGGTACACAACGAACCCCGGTTAGCAGCAGCCACACAGATGTCACCCAGAGGAACAAACTATTCTGACTTCAATCTCAGAAGTCAGACTTTGATCTCAGAATTCAGACTTTTTTAAATCAGAATTCTGACTTTTTAAATCTGACTTCTGTCTTTAATCTCAGAATTCTGACTTTATAAAATCTGAATTCTCACTTTTTAAAATCAGAATTCTGACTTTAATCTAGGAATTCTGACTTTTTTCTCAGAATTCTGACTTTTTAAAATCTGAATTCTGACTTTAATATCACAATTATACTGACTTTAAACTAACTAGTCTGAGATTAAAGTCAGAACCCAAATAATATTTTTATGGTGTCCCGTATGTATAAGCATTTCTCGTGAGTTCAGATCAAAGAAGACCCTCAGAACGTGTGGACCAGATCTATGTATTATACTAACTGTGACTCCTCAGACTGGTTGAAGGTCCATTTGCACTGCATTTACAAGCCATGCCACGAAGAAGGATACGTGAGTCTCATCCATGTGGTGAGTCGAGCCAGGAAGAGACTGGCAACTTGTGCAAGCTGCAGCTCCAGATCATAAAACGTCCTGCCAGTGTTTTGGGTCACAAAGGTGTTCAACATGCGGCTGCGGACTCTACTGTCACCACGGTCCCACTCTCGAAGAAAACTGAGCACTTTACCAATGTTAGCTTGTTCTTCCTGTGTTGACATCGCTTTTGTGCCTCTGCTGTAGCTTGCGTTAGGGCGAACTTCTCTTCATAACACAGTTTAAACGTGTAGCTAAAGCGTTAGATTAACAGAATTACAGATTGTTTCGCGACACTCATTTTTCGTGACGTTAATTTGCTCTTTAGCTGTCTTCCACTAACAGCTAGGTAGCTGAGCGTTGCTTAGCAACGCCCCCACAATGTCTTGACAACCTGTGGCTCTGAATGAGCTAAGGAAGGAAGGAAGAGAAAAGAAAAACAATTGAAATGTAATGCCTAGTATTAATTTATTTCAGTAAAAAATTCAGTGTCAAAGTCATTAAGTGTTCAGTGTCAGTACATCCAGTTGTAAACGGCACTGACAACTTACCGTAATACAATCGCTGATTTGACAGTTAATTTTTTTTATTTTACGTGCTTTACAAATTGTACATAGGGTTGCAATTCATGTAAAAACTGCTTTCATGCAAGCAAAATATGGCATCATATTTCAGCTTTTTTTTTTCTTGTACACACCCTTTATTGGGTGTGGCAACTCCATGAAAATAATTGCATACAGCTGTACACATTTCTTCTTCACTTCAGTTCAGGTACATTCATGCTCTGCATGACTTTGACATGAGGAAATTCAGTACAACATATGGAGCCAATATGCTGAACATGTTCACAGTTTTTTTTAAATGCAACTCAGATAAACTCACAAACATAATTACAAATTACAGATGATTATATTATCATGAAAGAAAGTATTTTTATTGTGTGACTGTTTAGGGGAAGGCAACATCTGGATTGATGATTTAGGTTATAGTGGGACAGAGGCACGCCTGCTCCAGTGTGTGTTCCCTGGAGGGGGGGTCCATAATTGTTGTGATGGTGAAGATGCTGGCATCAGATGTGAAAATGGCTCCCAAATATCCTTTGTTTCCAAACTATTCTTAGGACCAGAGCCAAACAATGGGGATCTAGAGCATGAGTATGATTTCTATCTATCTATTTGTCATCTAAACCCATACCACTCAAGGCTAAGTCACTTGCTGTCTAATTGTATGCACTGAGACAAAAATCACTAAGTCTTGCTAATCAAAATGATATTTCTACACCAGAAAGATATCCTCCATCCACTGCATTCTCAACATGGCATCCAACTAGGGTCTAAAAGAACTTGAAGCAGAACATCTTTTCAGGCTGTTTCTGACGGGGGATGTCATTTTTCAGAATCAGAACTTTTTCTGTCCGCCTGTCTTCCATGTTTTGGCATGAAACTGTGAAGCATTGATCCCATCTCCACAACTCCATTCCATTTAGTCCGGTCAAAGCTCTTCTGTCTTGATCAGACCTTGTGGCGCGTAGTGAACAACTATTCCTGAGATCCTTCTGAAACTCGTTTGTTTCCCAAAGACATCAGCTGGGGACTTGGGGGGGACAGCTCACACATGTCAGTAACTTGCAGGGGTTTCAGTTCAACGTCCGGTCCTTCAGGGTGCTGCTCAGTGACCTGATGGAAAAACAAAATTTCTACACATCCAGGATTTACACTGGCAGCCCGTGGAGCGCTCAGGATATCAGATCTTACAAGAATTCTGGGCTCTGGACTCAGTCACTTTAAAGATTCAAGAAAAGAAGTGGATGGTGATTCTGATGTTTGGGCTCACAAACTGTAGCACTCACGATTTTAAGCTGAAACACGAGAGGAAAGAAAGAGAAAGGTCAGGGTTGACTCCTTTTAATGTGCAGTAATGTTCAATAAAAAGAGCAGTCGTCTTCAGACCTGAGGGTGAGCGGTTCGATTCCCAGTCCTGGCAGGCTACATGTTGAGGTGTCCTTGGTCAAGACACTGATACCCTGACCCTTGGTGCCTCACAGGGGCAGCCTGTCCACAATGAATTGAAAAGACAAAATAAAATATCAATTATTATTATTATATCAGTGGTTTGGTTCTTTTTCAGGATTTTCCTAATTGTTGTATTGGCTATGCCTAACGTGTGTGCTGTGCCTCTGATTGTGCTTCCCTCTTTTCTTCGTTTCTATGTTAGGAGAGGACTGCAAATCTGAACCTGAATGGGATGGAACAGGACCCTAACTTATTTAATGTGAAATATCTTCTCATAGCTCTTATGTTGAGCTCCTGATGTTGTAGCTTCATGTCTGTAAACATGTGAGATGAAGTGTTTCCACTGTAATGTTTAGGACATGTTCAGGACAAAGTCCAGTCCAAGGTCCAGTAACAGGTTAAAACAGTCATGTTGTTGGAAAGTTTCACTCCTAAATGTTGATCATGTTTATTAGGATTTTTGTACATTCACAATGTGTATTATGATGGATGGATCAAGCATGGACGATTATGAGACAAAGGGCCTCTGGACACATTATAAACCCCCGTTCCTCCTATGTCCTATACCAACAAAAACAAACACAAGTGTAACTCATTTTGTGCTCATTTTAATCCCTTTTGTTTTGTTTTGTTTTTTTGTGTCTTTGAGATTATTTTGCATATTTGTTTGGTCATTTTTCAAATGTCTGTGCTAATTTTGTGTCTCTTTTTGGTCATTTTTCAACCTTTTGGTGTTTGTTCAATTGTTTGTTTATTCTTGCCTATTTATTATTGTCACGTGTCTCTTATTAAAGCCAAACACTGTTTGTTTTTTTTGCTGCTGTTTGAACATGGACCAGTATCACCAGCAGGTGGGGGTAGTAAGAACTGGACCCAGTTAAAAGACAGACAGCTGGAGGTTTGCTGCCCTCCGCAGGCAGCTTCCCGGTAAAAGTGGTTCTAGTAGAAGGTAGTAGTGAAGGAGACCTCAGGATAATAAAGATTAGGGACAAACTCGTATCGTAACACCACACAAATGACTGGTTTGAGCTATTTTATAATGTTCCTCACACACAAAGACTCCACAATCTTCAGTGTGTACTTTTAATCTGACTAAACATAATAGCGGAGGCTTCTCACGCTCGGGGCGACGCTTTATCTTTACGCAGGAAACGCAGATTTATCGCTGCATTATTTACCTTTTTCTGAACGTTTAAGACACTTTTCTGTAGCCGTCGTGGCATCAGTGATTGTGTAGTATTTTTAAGGCTAATGGATGTGTGGATAATGGCAGATAAGCCGGGCCGGCATGGCACCTCAGACAAACCCGTTCATAAGAACACAGGGAGAGTGACAAGGACGGGGAGAGGGAGAAAGAAAGGGGAGGGGAGCTGACATTAAAGCAACACAACAAGGAAACTACACTGCAGAGCTACAGACGCCTTCATTTTATGTTTTTGAATAATAGCCGGAGCTAGTGAGGGAAGTGTGTCTGTGAAATCTGCCCGGAGCTCAACCTCGCACAGACTCAGGTGCCCTGGAAAGAAGCAGCTTTTGACCGAGTTGGATTTAAAGACGCTCTCCGACGCATTCAGAGATATGGGTGAGAATAATGAAAGAGGAATTGTAATTGTAATTCTGGGGGAAATTAACAGAGGGGGAGCAGGCCTGTTCTTGCGGAGAGAGCCATGCCCTAATGGGAGGCGGAAACAAAGGCCAGCCGCACAGCTTAGCCGTAATTAATGAAATGCCAATCTTTTTTTGCTCTTTTGTCCCCTTGAGATTTCTTTCACCATGATAGCATAGCTAGAATTTTAGCATGCAGCAGTTATGAATTATGGTTCCTATGGAGATGTCATTATATAGTCATTATATAGTCATTATAATTAAAATAATTGACATTTAGGCTGAGATCCTTATGTAACTTTGATATTGATACTGTATACAGATGTTTAAGTGGCAGTCAGGTGCTTTGGCTCATTTTGTAACCTCTGAGGAACACGACCTTTCATAAAAGTCTATAGAAGGAGGAAACATTAAGTTCAAGTGTCATAAAAAGCCAAGTTTATGTCTTTGTTTTCAACATGAACATTATATCCACATCATTTCAGCAGACCTGATGCTCCCTGATGTGTGAATGTTTGTGTCTCCTCAGGCTCAGAGCCACCCTGCTCTCCACAGGTGGTGGAGGATGGAGGAGAGGAGGATGAGGAAGAGCTGAGTGGAGGAGAGGAGGCAGACCTGCGGTCTACCACCGGCCGGGGCTCCCTGCTGACCCGGAGAGGCATCACCCTGAGAGTGCTGCTTAAGGACGGCCTGGTGGAGCCGGGGGACGGTGTGCTAACCATTCACTACCTGGTAACAACACACATCACAGCTGTGTACAGTAAGAGTGCAACTATTATTATGTGAGGTTGCAAATCTTCCTCTGATACTCTAACACAGAGATGCACCACGCAAATCAGATTTATTTCTTGTTTTTTTCCCCACACATTCTCACTTCTCCGCTTTTCCAGGGTAAGAACTTTGTGGGCGACCTGTTGAATGATGGAAAAATCAGATGGGTGGAGACGGGTCAGATCTTTAATTCCCCCAGTGCCTGGGCGACACACTGTAAACGTCTGGTCAACCCGGCCAAGAAGTCTGGCTGTGGCTGGGCATCTGTACGCTACCGGGGACAGAAACTGGTCCAGTACAAAACCACCTGGCTGCACAAGTACCAGCCGAGTGCAGACATGGTGAGAGGAGATCAATAAATGTTTAACTTTTAATATTTCTTTGTCTAGTCAATATAAAGCCTACAATTCAGAGGCTGGAAACTCCTCTGGGGACTAACATTGTGGTCCAAAGGTGTTGACTATAAAAAGGACAGAAGGTTCTTCTAAACACCTTATTTTATACAGTTCTGTAAAAGAAAACACTGATTTAGGTGTTGGGATGACAGAGCCCAAATAAGGTGAAACTTTTTACTGGTAAAGTGCAGCCAACACCACAGCACTGACGTTACATGGTGGGTTTTTCAGTGGTGTTCTGTCTTACAGAGTTGATTGTTGAATATAAACCCTTGTAGAGAAATTAAGAATGGTACTTCATTGTACTGAATGTAAATGTTTCCTAACCTTTGTGGCTTGTTACACCCCTTAACTGACAGTTTAGAGATCCAGGTGCCACCATGTTTCCTTTCAGACTATTTGATTTGAAGGAGTTTTAGAAAAAAGTATATATTTGCGAGTTTTTAGTTTTCAAAGAGTTTTCTCTAAAACAAGACACAAGAAAGGAGAATATTGCTGCCCCAGAAAGAAGAAAACGAAATTTTCATACTTGTTTGAAGAGCAGATGATGTTGAGGACATGAAATACAAGCAAAAATAACTTGGTCAGAAGAATATTTTTGTATTGATCTTTGTGACTTAACAGTTTTATTTTGGGGAAACCACTGGTGTACCAGTACATCCAAATCTGACCTAACTGAGCTTTACCGTGTTGTATAATGTGTGTGTTTTGTGATGCCAGAGTCTTGTGAGTGAGGAGGATGAAGATGAGGATGAAGAGGAAGGGAAGACAGCTGTGCAAGCAGATGAGAAAAACAAGAACACCAAGCCTGGATTGCATGGTACAGTTCTCTTCTCTTCTCTTCTCTTCTCTTCTCTTCTCTTCTCTTCTCTTCTCTTCTCTTCTCTTCAACTACCTGGATAACAAATCTTCTTTACTGTTACAGATGTAATGGTTTCACGAAGAACTGACCGAGAGAGAATTCCAGTCCGATACTGCACTTTGGGCACTAGGGATGCAGCCAGGTACTGTCCACTACTTGTAGTGACCAGTGTGATTTTATGTGAGCACTGAATTCTCTGTGAAGTCACTCATTTGTATCCTCAGAGATCCACACACACTTGTGGAGCTGTCAGCCTTCTCAGCCATCAACAGATTCCAGCCTTTTAATGTAGCCGTGTCCAGTAATGTACTGCTGCTAATGGTGAGGAATAATTTGTTTTAAAGATGGATATTTCATTTTGAATAACAGTTAAGAGACCAAGTTACCTGCTTTTTGTCTTATCAGGACTTCCATTGTCACCTGACCACCAGTGAGGTGGTGGGATACCTCGGAGGACGATGGGATACTAATACACAATGTGAGTGTGACTTTACCCGAGAAATTTAAAAGTAACAATAAAAAATTATACATATTAGTAAAGATCAGAATAAAGACATCACATCACATAAAAACTCAAACATCTTTCGCTCTATGATTGCTGTTTTTCAGTGCTGACAGTCTTAAGGGCTTTCCCCTGTCGGACCAGGCTGGCAGATAAAGATTCTGCTTCTGCTGTTGAGGAGGAGGTAACACATTGACGGTGAATCAGTAGTCAGCACTAGCACCATGTATGCCTTCAGAAAACATGAAGGTGAATGACATCCATGTAAAAAATTCACGAGTTCTTCCTGTGCCCCAGGACGTAGCCAGCACTAGTCGACTGAAGACATTTGAATTTCGATCACAGGGACATAAAACTGTGGCTGCTCTGCAGATTGTGTAAACTCTGAAGACTGTGTTAAATGAATGCTAGTAAAGTCATATAATTTAACTTACGTTTACATTCACAAGCACTGACAGAACAGTTGTGGCGTACAGAAATCATTTTGAAAAATTAAAATAATGTATCTTGCCTTTGTTTTTGTGCACTGATATTAGCATAGGTATGGAAAACATAACACATTAAAAATAGACCAGTTTCCAGGGACATTCAATTACAGTTTTTCACAATTGCTAAAACACTAATCTCCTTTCTTTGAACCAAATTCAAAGTGGCCTAATTTTTCTAATCAAACACTCTTTTGGCCAAACCTTAAACACTGTTCAGGTACTTAGACACAATTTGCAAAACTCATCTGCTCTTT
>JAUMHL010000021.1:10065038-10091691 GCA_032362345.1 Sandelia bainsii | reverse complement strand
AGGAAATCACCATTGCATGCTTCTATTTAAATGCCCTACTTTCATGATATAATATCACTGTAGTGTGAACTTTTTACATTTTTCATAAATTTCACCCGAAAGCCAGATATCCCTAACTTTTTGTGAGTAGTGTATATTATATAATTTATGTGTTTGACAAAATCATATCACGTGCTGTTGAACTAGTGCATTATACTGAACCTACCATATTAAAATTTGGGGCTGAGTGTATACTCTAAGCCATTTTATACTCCTATGTTTCCTCATCTGCAGATGTGTTCCCCTGCCGTTATGTACAGTTTAAACAAATGCTCTAACCATTAAACCCATATATATATATTAGAACTGTTGAATTACAGCTTTAAGACATGATTATCTGAAGTGCCAGGGCGTCTTTACAGGTGTAACTAATGGAGAGGGTGTTTGTCCTGTGGGTGTGTACCAGACACTAGTCTATGAGCTATGATAGTGGTGGCAATATTTAATCACAAGAAAGCCAAGGCTTACAACCATAATTATATTGTTTAATGTTTCTAATGAATATACAGAGCTGTGAAAAAGTATTTTCCCCCTTCCTGATTTTTTTCCGGGTTATATTAATATAACTATATGGCCTGCAGAATCTGTACTTTAGCCTGTAAATCTGGGGCATGTAAATGTTCCTTTTCCTACTGTGTTCAAAGTGAGTTAATACCATAAATGCTGGAATGTTAAATATGACTATCAGACATCAGAATCCAGATTTATAGCAAAGGTCACACTGCAGTTATAACTCTGAAAGTTGGATGCACAACTGGTGGGATTTGTCTTTGCTTATGCTTCAGAGGACATACACTACCACCACACACTGAACAGTAGTAACTAAGGCCTCACATCTGTCTCCAGCAGGTTGTACATGCTGGTCTCGGCCACTTCCTTTGACTCATGAAATTTCTCCAGGGCCTGTCGAACCTCCTCATCTGGGATTTTGCCTTGGCGCTTTTTCTTGTAATCATAGTCCAGGCGACGACCCTCCAGCTTCTTCAGGTGGTGCTGAGGAGGTAAGAGTCACAGTCGTCAACATAGTCATTGACTGAGTCATAAAGTGATTTACAGTTTATTTCTCTATCATAAAGTAGCATGTCAGGTGTGTCAGATACCTGTATCTCTCTAAGGTCCTTGTCACAGAGCCCTTGCAACGGATCAATGAAGTTCTGTTTGACATCAATGTCTAGAGAGTCTTTGACTTCTGCCAGTCTCTTCATGGCCTCTCCTACATCGACCAGAGCTCCACCTGGACCCCAGAGACACATTAATAACTCAGTGACTTCAGTAGATGTACAGTGCAGTACCACTGAATATTAACACCATCAGACTACACATACAGATGTATGTAGTATACTATCATAAGGTCACACACTGTAAACATTTATGTTGAAATCTGATGGTCAGCTTTTTATCGAACATGAGCACAACCATGCACACATCAACGCTAATAATTACCACACACACACAGGTCTTACCAAAGTTAGTGTCTTCTCCCAGTTCCCGTCCATACTTGGCCATACACTCTCCTAGCAGCCCCTCGGCTTGAGGATAGCCTGGGTTCTTCACCTGACCACGAATCTTAGACATGGTGTTTAACATGGACAGTTTGGCCCGCGACGCTGCGGAAGGGAGTTGAAACAAAATGTAATCAAAGAGTTGAAACATTTTAATTATATGCATGAAAACGTGAAACTTTCTTCTCACCTGGGTTGGGCTGAAGGTACTCTGATGTTTTGGAGATTACCTCCACTACTGCTTTACTGGTCACATCTACTTTCTAGAAAAAACACAGCAAGCACACCCACATCATAGTGTAAAGCTGAACTATTGTAGTCACAAAAACAGCGACAGACAAAGAGGTATTTTGGATATTGCCAAGTATTGCTTGTATGTTTTTTTACACAGGTTCTCACACATACTTAAAAGTACAGTTTAAAAACCCACCTCAGTAACCCAGTTTGTTATTGTTATTATCATCTAGTGCATGTTGTTCAGTATATTGTAGTGACACCTCAAGATGCCGGTCTGAATACAGTACTCTCTTTGTATTGTATTTACTTACAGTTGCATGTGAACATTTGTCACACACAGTCACATACCATACAATCAATATTAAGTCTTCTTCTGCTACGCACAGGTCTACGAAGCAAGAGAGGCCTTTAGTTTCCTAGATGTTACACTTAGGTTCCTTGTGACCTCCTGGACTAATACACACATTGCCATTGGTGTGATCTTTGTTAGTCAACCATTCCTGGATCTGCACAGTCACAGTCAACTGGTGGAGTCCAAACTCTATTGAAATTCTTCTACAACCCTTTACAGACTGGTGAGCATCAACGACTCTTCTTCTAACAAGCGCTTTTGTTTACTCTTTTAATCTAACATTTCCCTTTGGGGATCAATGAAGTATCTATCTATCTATCTAATCCAAGACATACTTCTACAAAACTGTGTTGATAGTGAAGACTCACATTTCTCTTCTTTAAATAAGGCAGCGTCTCCCAGACTCAGACCTGATTGATTGAAATACTTGACTTTAATTTCCCCTTTCAAATCAATTGACAATCCTAGAGCTACACACACTTGAGTACTTGAGTGATCAATTGTTATTTTTTGTCTCATTTATTTAATTGGGTTGCCTTTATTTAGTTTTAGGACTTGCATGAAAATGTCATCATGTTTTAGATCCTATTTATGCAGAAACTTCAAAGTGCTGCTGTATATTGTTGATGACAAATAAAATGGAAAGCATAAACTTAAGGTCTTTACACATTTATAAAGTGATTTTCATGCACTTCAATAACATTTCTTGAACACATAACTTGTCAAAGACCTAATTTACATCAACGATGGATTTCACTGTGCCAAAAAGGCTTTTATGTATTATTTGTTTGTGTCGTTCCTGATGTGTAAAGACCTTTAACCTTGAAAAAATGTAATAGGCATTTTTTTCTGTTTTCTAATCATGAAAATCATTGTTGGTTTTACATTAACATGTAAGACAGTGGGACAGGTGAATGTTGCATTTTTCTTTAAAAATGAGTTAAACAACTGACTTATATTTTAAATATTGTTCCGATCTCCTATTGTTCAGCTAAAAACATATTTATCATTTTGGCTATAATGTAAACTTCCTAAGAACTGAATGGCAACAGGTTTTTTAAAGTCATCCATTCAGTTCTGAAAGATCTTCTAAAACTCTGAGGTCAGATTTTTACTCTCAACTAACAGAGGATGATGCACTGATTGAAATGAGGTGTGTAAACACTGAGACCGCAAGTCAAAGAAAAACAGCAACATGTTTACATGTTTGTGTACTGATTGAAAAAAACAAAAACAAATATGCCCACTTTGATGATAGAAGCTTTTTTAAAGACCACAGAAAGATTAATCTCTTACCCGTTCCAAGTCCCTGAAGTCATCATCTAGTTTAGTTCCTTCAGCACCTCCAACTTTCTCACTTACCATCTACAGAGAGAGAGACACAGGGAGACAGATGGTGAGCGAATAGAAAGGGGGCAGGACAACAAACTTAAAGTTTCTTAACACTGCTGATAAGATTTTCATTTGATTGGGAAACAAGACTGAGCTCATCTTTGACTCACAGAACACATTTCTGACTATTTCTTGAAGCAAAATGCATGTGGAGCACAGCATACTGAAAATAACTACTACAAATTACTACTAAGTAATAACTTGAACATAAAAGTGCAACAAATAACAACACGCACGGTGTAAAGGAATCTTCTGTACACTTTGCAGAATTAAAACATTTTGGACCAGCTTAGGCCACTATTTGTGTTTCAGTAAAGACAATATGGTACAACTTACAAGTTGATTGAAAACATATGCACTTCCAAGTGAAATCTCTCAGCATGTTTTTATAAATCACTCTATGAAGTGGAAAACAGACCCTTTCCTTTTCAAGTAAAGTATTTAAGTATTTTTGTACATCCTTTCTGACTACTTCCCTAAATTCTGATTGAGGTTTTTGCTTTTTAGAGGCTTAAGTCCGAAAAAACAAAACACAAAACAAATTACATAAAAGTGTGTTTCTGGCTTTGTAATGAGTCTAGTAATGCTGTGACGTCATGATAATTAAAATCTTTATTGCTGTCTACATGGTTCCATATCTGGGTTTTTTCAAATGTAATGGGCAGAAAAACAACTGCCATCACCATTGGTAAAATAATAAAGTGGCAGGAAACAACAGACCTTGGTTGGGGAGTAACTTGTACAACTATTCTGCAAAGACAAAAGTAAACCACAATGACTCATTTGTGCTTTCATGGTTATGCCACAATTCTACTGAAAATGTTTCACTGTGCTTCTGTAGTGATAATAGAAAACGTGTAACTAGTCATTTCTTCTCATTTTTCATTTAATTTTTAATTGAATCTGCAACAAACTTGATGTTAATCTTTAACAGCTTTTCCTCTCAGTATTAACAGAGAGAGAATTTCAAACAGTCTGGACACTTAATGAAACACAGTAAAGAAATTGTATTTGTAAGATGTGAACTGTACAACATTACAATAAATTAGGTTATTTAAAAGGAGGGATTTGAAATAGTTCTCAGACTGACGTATATTTTGTCTACCCTATAAGCATGTATAATTGCAGAATATGGATACCTCTGTACATTTTAATGTGGTCTCTGACGGTGAAATTGTTTACTGGACATTTCCAATTCTTTAAATAAACGATTAATATACAGTTTCTTATTCTCTCCTTAGGCAAATTTACTCATCTGTGATAAATCAGCAACACTTTGAGTCATTTCCTATGCGACTCAAACTGTCGTTGGAGACCTTTTTTGTGATTACCGGAATTGCCAAGACCTTCTAGGTTTAAGTGAAATACTTATTTACATAATATTATGATGGATTAGTGAACAGTAGAGTTTAAAATGTAGACATTAATACTGATTCCAGTACACAGTTTTTTTTAAACACTAAACACAAACTATTAATTGGTGTTTCAAACATATTTTCTATATTTCAAACAGCAAATCTCTGACATCTCAGCAGCAGTTGACCGACTTCAGCTCAACAGTCTCTCAGTGTCTTCATAATGTATTATTCTGCTATACACAGACAGCACATGACAGGAGGCCTTGAGGGATTCAGGTCACAAGTAAAGATACAGCCTCAACTCTACACAGCATTTGACTCCCTACCTCTGAGGAAAGATATAACCACAGTTGTACATTTTTTGGCACTCTACCCTGGCTTACAACACTTCTGTGAAGGGTTATGAATATGATTCATGATACAATGTACTTTCTGAAGTAAGCTACTAAACTTGCAATTTTTCTGTCAACTGTTCTCAGGTCTTTTTCGCATAAGAGATATGGATCTCAATGAGATTTCCTGTTTAAATAGAGCTTGACTAAATGTGAGATTATAGCGTATTATGACTTTTTTTAAGTAGAAATGTTAACTGTTGGAATAATCTGTTGAGTTGTTGTGCTGCATTTTCTAACTTGGGTAATGAACACATCAAGCTCTTATATGAGTTCAACAGCCCACTTACATGCACACTGACTTAAAGAAACAGAGCCAAGAAACATCCACAGAAGGTTATCATCAGGAAGTTTTGGTATAAACAAAGCATAGAGCTACAGAGAAGGATCAGTCTATACCAAGTATCCTTTTCATCTTAATGACAGGGTATTAGTTAAACAGTGGTGCACTATCACAAAGAATGGTTTAAGCTTTTGTTTGGCTTCAGATTACTTGAAGACTGAAGGGCCAGAAGGTTGTCATGTAGAGACCTAGGTGACAACTAAGCAGCACAAAAAAGAAGGATAGCAGGAATCTAATGTAGTTTCATTTTATGTGTTTAAATACTGCATATAAAATTTGCAGGTAAAAATGCATTACAGCTGAGTATTTCTGTCACACATCCATATTACTGTCATTGTAGCATGAACAATAGCTTTTTTTAAGGCCATAATAAAGCCAAGAAAACTGATATAAGCTTAGGATTCTGTCAAGAATACAGAGATGAAAATTAGGTCAAAGCAGTTCAAGATCAAAGCTATATTTAAAAAGAGAGCTCTGCCACCACAGTATGTGACCAAAACACATTTCAAGAGCAAATTGTGTTACTGTGATTGGCCACGGAAAGTGAATGTGTGAAGCAGGCTAGCACTCTCATCAATGGAGCAATCTCTTCTTTTATTCTTACTTCACTAAAGCCTGCTACACTTTTCCCCATGACCGGTGAATTTAAAATTCAAACTTGTTAATTCCCATAAATCAGTAAGCCAACATCATTTCACCCTTTACACACAGAAGTCCATCACGAATCAGCACTAGAGGTGGGCAATATGGGTGAAATTCAGTGTTATAGTTTAGGACATTGATGATGTGTACAGTCCTTGATATATCACCTCAGAAAATAGTTAGCAGCAGCTGTGGCATGCTGTCTGTAGCTTCTAAAGCCATGATCCTCTCACCTGCACCGGTATTACGGCTCAGTCTAGATTAAGAGTAATAATTTCCTAAATGGGGATTATATCGCAGACTGATTATCATTCCTTCATCTGGCTTGATCCCAGATTAAGTCTCCAGTGAACTTCAATCTACTTTTAATCAACATATCCGTAGACTAATCTCTCCTGATTTTTCCTCTTTTTTAACATTAGGCTGGAACGAATAAAATGTGATCGAGTATGTGCAGGTTTTTAAGAGGCTTGTGCAATTTTTCAAAACCTGTGTTTAGGTCCAACAGAATTAATTTAGTAAATGAGTATGTTTCAGATAAAAATAAGCACTAGATATCACAACTTACACTATGTCAACTCTGAATTCTTGTTTCTGGTCGGCTTGCTTGTGTTCATTATTTTCTGGTAACCAAACATTGTAACATCTCTGACATTAGCTATTTGTTTGCTGCTGTTTATGCGAGCATTTAACCCCATGTTAAGAGCAGCAACTGTTAGGCTTTACCTGTAGGACTTGGAGCTTGTGTTTAAATCTCTTTGATATTTGCTCTGGGCGGCATGGTGAACACTGTTACCTCACAGCTAGAACAACCTGGATATGAATGCGGCCGGGTACCTTTCTGTGTGGAGTGTGCATGTTGGCGACCTGTCCAGGGTGTAACCTGCCTTTCACCCAGCTCCAGCAACCCTTAACAGTAAATGCGGTAATGACAATGACTGGATGGATGTATATTTGCTTTGTGTCAGCTGATCCTTTGCGTTTGCGTCATCCACTACATTTAACATGAAACTGACCTTTTGATGTCCTCTATGTAAGCAGCAAAACTTTACTTATTCTCATAAACTGAAGCATTAGACAACCACAAAATCTGTAATTGTATCTATGCATATAGACCTGATAAACCACAAAAGTTTGAATCTGCTCCAAGTACCCTAAGAGTGTCAAATTTCAGGTTTTACGACTTTGTCTTAAGAGTAATCAGAAAAACAAATAACAGTGGAAAAGTGACAGTAAAAGAAAAAAAAAGAAAAAACAAGGAAATGAGAGATATAGGGCAGAGATATCATTTCCAGAGTCAACTTCCTTGCATGCCTCCAGTGCAGAAAATCTGAGCTATGTCAAGTACTATTGACTCTCATGGACTTTTGGCAAGAAAAGCAGCTGCATTGCAGGCAAATAAAGGGAAAGCACACTTTTACCACCTCCTTAGCTGCATCACTACTCTGGTGACTTACCCATGCACTAATCCAATTCATCTCTCTCCATCACCTTTCCTATTCAAGTTAACTACAATCAGCAACAGCAGGCCAAACACAACAGTAAGTAAATCATGTTATTTTTCCTCACATCCAAACCAACAGGGATCTGAGCCTGTTCCTGACAGGAAGTCGGGGCAGAAACCAAATGTCTATCCTGCTAGATCAGCAGGAGTAAAAAGGAGACTCAAAATATTTCTCAACCGTCCCCACCCATGACTGAGAGAGCTGGACAAAATTTAAAACATCCATTCCGGTGTAAAAAAAAAAGTCTGTTATTTGTATATTTTGAGCAGAATGCATCTTCCTTTACACCACTTAAATATCGATCTGTTCGCTAAAACAAAAGACTAAAACAAAACACAGATGAAAAGAGGTAACTGGGCCACTGTAAAGACGCATTACTCAAACTAACTGCAGATAGGAAAGGAGGGTCTTCCCATGAATACACATCACATATACTTCAATAGTGACTCAGTTTATAATGCATAGTTATTCGTGCATTGTTTTTTTCTGACTCAGCCGGAGAGTCCCTGAGGCAAACGGGGCTAATGTTTACCACAGGATGTGTACTTACTGAACCACTGCCGTTTATGGTCATGTTAAATCACAAAATATGAAATGCCTGTAAACGTTTATCATTACAGGGTGATAACGTTACTTAGCATTAGTTAGCTGAAGTTAGTTAACGCCAGCTCAACTAACCCAACGTTAATGCAAACATGTGCGAAGATGCATAACTTTAGCGCTAAGTTAGCTTCAAATACACAGCCTGACAATAAAAAAAAATAGCACTGACATTTTACACACTAACACAAGTGTTCTGCAGTGTTAGCTTCTTGCTGTCAACACACACTAACATCCACATTAACATTAGCTAACTACAAACCGTTAGCTACTACTGCTAATCGAGGCTAGCCGCTAACATGACAGTTGCTAGCTAAAATAAAGTTTTACAAACCTGGCTGGCTTTATAAAACTGCTTCTTTAAGCCCGCTACAGACATCTTGAGCCCCGATTTTCTTCAAGTTCCGACGACGGTGTAAATAGGTCAAGATATAACTAAAGTTAACGATATAGTTTGTTAGAAAAGGGGTCTAGCGCAGAACTGTTTAGAAACAATCATAGGACTGCACAGCCGTCACTCCGAGCGGGGACACGCCAACTGACCACGTACACGTCGGAGCTGATTCCCCCGCTGTCACTGCAGACAACGGAGCCAAATGTGCAAGAAAACACCTAAATCAACGATATTACTGCATGGACGGCAAACAAACTATGTAGGACACGCGATCACCGTATATAAACTATCAAATCTGCACCAGTCACTTTACAAATCAGTTTACCGAGTTTATAGAGTCAAGGATATCTGATTAAGTTGGAGCAGACCGCCCCCTGCTGGATACAGGAGGTACGGACGCGTCTTTCAGCTGCAGGACAGATGTTCACACTCACCCTTTTTTACAGTAGAGCCGAGCTCCATAACACATAGAAACATAATGAGTATGCACAATAAGAAAAGGAACACGAAATGAGACAGTTAAATTAATGTAACACCTTGATTAACTTAAGGGCATAAATGACTGATGGGACCCTATATGAACCTTCTTGCTTACACTAGCTACACAGTGCAAGCAGGGTTTCTGCACTGGACACTACATTGTTCTAGATTTGCTGCATAGTTATTGATTAAACAATGCATTTATTAAAATGCACACACAAGCACAAAACTGCAGTTAAATAGTATTAAAATTTGACTTTGACGCATCCCTCCTCCTATAGACAGGACATTGAAAATAGGTAATAAACTAGGACCAATTTTTACCTGTCAGTTTAAATTGTGGTCTAATTGTCTTGCACTTGTACAGCACTTTGGTCAACGAAAGTTGTTATAAATGTGCTTTATAAATACATCTTTTAACCCCACATTTACACTACCATTCAAAAGTCTGGGGTTGCTGATAGCCATTTACAACAATAATGTTTACACTGTATTTCTGGTCAATTCTATGTTATAAAATTTAAATATCTTAAATAATATATGTTTTCTTTTAAAAACAAGACATTTCTGAGTGATCCCAAACTTGAATGGTACTCTATATTGGCTGAAATGACAAAAACACAGGCTACCAGATAGTCAGAGTGACAAAGTGCAGAGGGCAAAGCTAGTCTTCATTTGATATATGGGGCAGTACAATATGCAGTGCAAAATGAAACTAACATAAGTGTTTAGTAGTAATTACAAGTGTAATTATATTTTATAAAGTGTATAATGCACATTAGTGTAAATGTTTGAAATGACAAACTAGACATTATTAAATTGTTGTAATTTTCCTAAACAAAATCCTAAAAATTGCAATAGAAATAGGAACATAATGTCTGTATTCCTCATCTGATCAAATAAAACACACCAGTGATAAAGGTTAACTAAAGCAATAGTTATTTAATATTATATTATTATTAAATTATTTAGTACGTTTATTCACTAATGTAATAAATGTTTTAACTGGGTCTTGAATAAAAACAACATACTTGGTTTATCTGTGTAGATAATATTAGGTGCAGAAAGGTAAAGACACAGCATTCTTTAATTATAAAAAGACTTTTATTACATTCTTAAATCCACATATTGTATCACCATTGTGCAATAACACTTGACTGTGTTTTATATCCATGACATATAAATTATTTCTTATTAAAATCTATATTGATTTAATAATAATAATTGTAAAATAGAGCGAATATATCATAAACAGAAGGATCATGACAAAAGGGAGACATCTTTAAAAATGCTCATTAAAAAAAATAGAATTAACATCTCTCCAAGACAAAAAGGACACTAAACTGAAAAACAAAAAACAGTACATGTAAGGATAAAAATTAAGAAACAGAAAGATCACAACAAAACAGACACAAGATTCAGAGATAATAATCCATCTTTTATATTTATTTTACTATATTTACTTTTTCAAAATGTCCTATTTCAACTACAACTCAAACTCAATAAAGTCTTGCAATAATGATATTAGACAGGGGTAAAATCTTTGATACTTCTATAATCAAACATTCACAAGAACATGTACTGTACACAGTGATCAAGGTTTTAAGGTCTTCTATGTTGGTGCAAGGTGTCCTGCCAGCTAGACTAACTGCAGACACTGTAGGACAGAGAGCCCAGCTATCTCCCTGAGTAACTCTAAATGGAAATGTAAGTGCAGATATTCAGTACTGTCCCCTGGACAGATTTTAGGCCTACAAAAACCGTAATAAAAGTACTCTATACTGAATCCTTTGAAATAGCCATGTCTAACATTCTTGGGCTCGACACACAAAGTATTGCACTTTATAACGCAAGTGTCGTCTGACCACGTAGCGAACCTAGGTAGTAGTTGGCTGTGTGTTTGGTAGTTTATATTCTAAATAACATTATTTTGTTGTGCTGTTAACTGTGCTGGAGTGCTTATGAAAATATTTACTGTAATACAAGGCCCAACACACTGAGAACAATGGGAAAGACGGTATTGCACAAACACACCATGCTACTTTTGTACGTACCCAGAGAACAATTATACCCCTTTATACTATGTGAGATGACATCATTTATGGTGAAATGCACTGTCCCTGCAGTGCAAAGTAGACCTGACTAAAATATTAAATAGACATCCAACATCTGTCATGTGATTGTCTTAAAATTATTAGGATAGAAGTAGCAGAAAATGTAAGAAAACAGCAATGTTGTCTTAGGTTATAACTAACTATAACTTCTTATAGCTTCTTAAAGACAACATAGTTTTACAGAAATACAATATGATATCCTACTTTGTAGATAAATGTTTCATCTGGACACGCCCTCATGTGTCTCCAGACTTTGCTTCAGATAGATCTGTATCTATGTAGGGCGTCCTGGACCTAAGGGCCTGAAGTGCTATCAAATGACAGAAGAGCATACAGAGTGGATGTCCTGAGTTTACGCACATCCACCATTTCAGCTTGCTTTTTCTTCTGTCCAACACAAGATTTTGTCGAAGAGCAAAATAATATATTTTAGCATAGGTTAGTTTTAACTTGCCTTTAAATTTCACCACTACTTGCAATCTTTTTAAAGGAGCTCTCTACAGAAATACTAACTCAGGGGGGTAGCTGGCTCTGTCAACCCTTTGCTGTGCCGTGTAGTGTTTGAGGAGGGTGAGGTAGTAAGGGAGTGGGGAATAAGGAATAGAGGATTTCATTCTCAGAACATCTTTGCTGCCTGTGGCAACACAACAACCCTAAAGTAATGACAGTTAGTACAGTCAGTGAATCCCCCTCTTAGTGATGTCACTCTCTATGCTCCGCCCCTCATTCAGCCATACTGATGGCAACGTAGTCACAGTTCAAAATCAAACCCAAAGACTTTTGGAGACAATGCAGGAGGGTATGGTGATAGCACTCTTCTGCAGAGGGGAACTACGGTGTGACTGTTCCATATGCTACTTCATTGATAACTCCACAGTGATCGACTGCCCAGAACCTTGTTCATGCGGCTTATCTGCAATGGGAGGGGGTTTCAAACGTTTCTGACTGGCTTAACATAAATTTCACAGATGGCACTTTGAGTTCAAACCCGTAAAATTTTGTGCCAAGCGTTGTGACAAGGACTCATAAGTATTAATATTCAATAGGTTATCTTTTCAGACCCAAACATATGAGCAGGCAGTATCTGTTTGAGAGACCTGAGCATAAGCACATTACCCTCCTCCTCTTCATTTTCTCTCTGAATGAATTCAGAGAGGAGAGAGGAACTTAACCTTGGTGCTTAATGCTACTGTGTATACAGTATAAATTCACAACACCTCTGTAACTCTCTCACTCTCTGTCTCTGGCATTTACAAAGGGAAAAGGCATTAGGACTGAGGTCACTGATTGCACTAAAAAAATAAAGAGCTCACTTACATCCGCGTCTGAGGGTGTCTAGTAATAATACCTATAGAGATCAGTGTAAGTGCTATGTTTTGTCCTCTGTGTGCAAGAGTTTATAGGTGCATGGCAGCAGACACGCAGACATGTTTGCCCACGTTTCACACAGTTTTGAAAAAATGCTGTCTGTTTAAGTTTGATCATGGTCCCTTTAAACAGTTTGTTCATATGTTTCAAAACTGCAAAATACGGGTGTCACCAAAAACAATGGTTGAAACTGCCAATAAACGGTTACCAGACTGACAACAGGCATCGTTACTGTCAGGCTCCACAAGTGGGTGAGGATTTTAAGTATGTACATTCTATATTAAGCCTAGGGCTGTGCTGAATGGTTAAGGGAAATGGGGTACATTCAACAATAGCTTACAGGAACTGTGAGAACAATTCAAATTTATATTAGAAAGGAATTCAACTTGATGAGAGGTTTGTGGTCTTCTCATAGAAGAAATATTAATATAAATTATATAGGCTCTTAAATAATTTCTTAAACTCCCTAAAAAAGAGGTAACATGCACTGAAAACCCAGCAGCAGTTCCTGTGGTGTTAGGCTGAAGCTGAAATGACTGGCTTGCAGGGCAGTGTAAGTTAATCCACAGGGGTGAGAGTTCAGAGTTGAGAGGATTGTGTCCTAACTTTAAAGTGTAGCATGTAGGATTGTCATTGAGCTGCTGGTTGGTGTGCATCAGCCGGTTTCCACATTTCATTCACTACACCTCAACGTTTCTATTTGAATCATGCTATTTAGCTAGACAGTGCTAGCCCTCTGTTGAGTCTGGGAAGGTGATTTCACTGCCAAAAATCTCCCTATAGAGAGGAGGAAATGTATACGCTGTCTCAGGATGAACCAGACGGAAAAACTCCAGTTTGTCAATGTGAAGGTTGCAAATTGACTTCATTACTGGAAGCTTAGACACCATCTAGATTGGACATGCAGAAAAGGAGTAAAGAAAATAATTAAATCAATTAATTAATACAGTATTTTAACACATTATCGTGTTATATTTCCATTTCCATTAGTGCAGCAGTCTCAGTACCTTAGCTAGTTTCTCCTCCGGTGCTCCTTTTTGTAGGCAGTGCTGCAGAGCCACGTAGACTTTCTCTTGCAACTTTTGTATCTTCTGGACATCTGTGAGCCAGGGTCGGTCTGAAGGAAAGGACAGAAATGAGATGGTGTCTTTAGTATTGTCATTTTGGAAAATTTAAATTTAATCGGGTGAGACTTGTAATGTACTAATATCTAGGGCAATAGTCATTGTCTACACAATGTAGACAGATAAAACTTATCTAAGCTAAGTGATCTAATTTATTAACACAACGAACATTTTGACACCTTTTTTAGTGTCTTTTTTATTATTGCATGGTGATGCAGTTGTAAGCAGAAACCATTTTAAAGCCTCACTTTGTTGGAGTTTGATTTTGAAACTACGGCATTAAAGAAGGGTGGCTGCCAAAAAACATTGCTATTACAATCTGTGTGAGCTCATTTCCTTATTCTGCTGAATGAACTGTGAAACAGTTGGTTTTAGGTTTTGAAAAATATACTGTACAAAGATTTAGAATCCGGTCATATGCAATAATTTACAGTAAAGTATTTCCATTATTTTGGCATAACGTGCATCGGCACAATCTACTAGGAACTGAAGCAATAGCTTGTTGGCGCCAGTATTATATTACTGACATAAGTGTGTTGTAAATATTGTACTGACATTATACAAACTAAGCAAAAATGAAGCACAATAAAACTTGTCAAACAAACACAGTTCTTCCACTTTATAAAATGGGAACAGGCAGAGTTGTTAAACATTGGTGAAAAATTTATAAACATTGCTTATTTTGGAATTGAATAATGGGGGCTACTAAGAATTTATTATAATTAAATCAAGGTCTGTAAAAGAAGCTACTAGAAAAGATTGTTTTTGATTAATAAAATCTGTCTGCTGAAATATTTAATTTATAATTAATCGCATGGATAACTAAATAAATGTAGTTAAATTGTAAAACAAATGAGGAATGGTGTTGTGTAATATGTTTTTGTGATATTGGTTTATGATAACACAAATTAATATTCTGTAGGTAATAAACAGACAACTAGTTGATGTAACATGTAGATGTAACATGTCTAGCAACAACAATGTAACTGACATATACTGTATAATTATATAATTAGATCCAAAGTAATAATTAGCCCTATTTTTGTAGTACACTGGCGCCAGACGAACTTATTCAGCTGCTGAGTGATCCTGCAAACTTTGGCTGTACTGATAAATATTTGTAATTTCTTTTATTTCCTTTGAAGAAGTTTAGTAAACATTTATGTTTATGGCGCTTGTAATACAGCAAACGTGTGAAATGTATTGTATTGAAATGTATCACCAATTTAATTTGGGTATAAATAATACAATGAATTCGCAAGTCTGATGCATAACTTCCTACATAAACCTTCCTGGTATAGATGGATTTATGTAGGGAAATATTTATATTTATCTTACCTGGTGAGAGCAGCACAGCAGCAGTGAAGAGAGCCATCTCTTCTTCTGACATCTGAATACGGCTCAGGCTTTTAGCTAAATCAAACACTGCATTCACAAGGTCATCACAGCCTATGGGGAAGGAGAAAAAATAGTTATAATTAAAACAGAAACTTACTGATCGTGATAATTTTGACAGAGATTAAACAGTTTAAAAAGTTGATAAAAAAGCAGATAAATTTTTTTTCATGAAGTGTATGAAAGAGAGAGAGAGAGAGAGAGAGTATGCTGACTCACCAAGAGCTTTGAAAAGCTGAGCAGTGGCAAACTTTCCATCAAAGAGCAAAGTGTTATTGATGGGGTTGTAGGCCCGACACATACGGATCAGAAGAACATCCATACAACCTGTGAACACCACACACATACACACACAGTCAGACACACAAATCTTAGAAGCAAATTCACATTCAAACAACTGTTGATTTTGGGAATTAAGAAAAAGAACCTCTTCAGGTCCCTCCGTTTTTTTAGGGGTTTGTGTTTTGATGAGGTTGTTGTATATAAGTTGCTGAAAATGTTAATTACAAGGGAATTGTCATCTGTACAACTTATGATATATAATCACGTAGACAGTGCAAATTGTCATTAAGTCACTTGCACATAGCTGAAACAGAAAGTATCTGTGCATCTTTGTTTGTTGCTTTTATTAAAGAGCCTTTTGTATTGTCTTGATTGTATTGTGTATAGGAATTTGTTTCTGGATTAATAACTTCTCAGTAGCCTAGACTAACCTGTCATGTTTTCCTACCCCTGGATGTATTGACAGGGGTGATAAATCATATACAGTATGGGTGTGTACATTTTCCACAACTTTTACATATTTCTATTTGAAGCATCAGATTAGTCTAATTAAATGCCTTTGTGTGATCTTGTTTCTTTCATTTTGAAAAAGGCGAGGAAGAAAATACCTTGGCTGCCCCTCAAAGCCATAAATCTAATCTTCCAACTGTTTTATTATTATGGAGAAGTACATGTCACATAGAGCTTGATGACTGATAGGTCAAAGTGTTTTACAGTATGATAATCAGAGATGTTGTGTGATTAAAACAATGCTACCCATTATTCAGAAACAGAACAACTATGTATCTTTAAGTCACTCTGATTGCATGTGATTTTTGAACTCTGATGTGAGCTATACAATATGCTGTTCATATGACAACAGCTATCTTTGTTAGAGTTACAAGCAAAAAACAAAGTAATAAACATACACATCATAGCCTAGCTTTCTTCCTGGAGACATCAGACGTCATGCACTGACCTGCTTTGAGGAGGATAATCTGATCGTTCTGACAGAGGTCCATGAAGCCTGAGATGCGCTTGGCAAACTCTACCACATACTGGATCGCACTGGTGATGCGAATGGCACATTGCTGCCACATCGCCTCGGCTGACTGGAAGGAAAAGCAACACACAGAAAGACTTCTGTGAAAACTATAACCTCTGAGAGGCATCAAACATGTCATATTCAGTTATTCTCTAATGACTAGGGCTTTGTGGCAATATGATACAAATCATGATACAAGAATTATGATTCAATATATTGCAAGATATTACGATACTGTAAGCCAGGTGATATATTGTGATTTTTTTAATCCAATATTAGGAAACCTGTTATAGTGTAAAGAAAAAAACCCTTCATATTCATAAAATGTGAGCTGAACAACATTATCATCTAGTAGTCAATAGCTTAAACACAACATAAAAGGAACCACTGTCAGACTCAAATATTTGTATGTAAACTGTTAATTAAAAATCGATACAATATCATGAAATCTAATATCACAATACTGGAGTGTATCGATATTTTCTCACACCCCTACTAGTGACTGTCTGGTTGCGTGATCTGATTTCTGCTGAAGACATTCTGACCTGCAGGATGTTTGATAATATTTTCTCTATCTCTATTAGAACTGTGGCCTCTAACCTCCAACCTTGAATCAAGCAAGAGAAGGAAACGCATGTGCGACAAATGTTTGGATTTACAAACCTGACTGTAAGAATACACTATATATAATAGACTAGACCTATGTTTTATCTTTTTTTTTAGGAAACTTCTCTACAGATGTTTTACTTTTATATATATATATATATATATATATATATAGAAGGTTAAACACTGAAAACATTCCTCTCTGAACCTTGTATAACAAAACAACAGAACAAGTCAAACCAAACCACAGTGATATTTTTTTATGTCTTATTGCTACAGCTATTGTTCACATAGCAAAAAACAAACAAACATATTAGTCAAACAAATTTAAAACATCAGTGTAGATGATGGGGATTTCTTGGGTGAGTTTTTGAATTGTGAATTTATGAGGTTCTACTATCTACATATGCCAGTGGAAATGAAATGTCTCAAATACCTTAGTCTGGTATGAGCGTGTCTCCTCTGGGTTATACGAGGTCCATGCCATTCTCTTAAGCTCCTCTGCGCTGTGCTGGCTTGTCTCAATATGGGACTTCACCACACTCTGAGTTATATGCTCTAAACAGAAGCAAACATTTGTCAGTTTTCTCACAAAATCACTTTCTTTTAAAAGACCATTTTCTTTTCTAACAAGCACACTCAATGGAATGTATGCTGTATTTGTTGGACCAAATCAAAAGTTATCTTTTGATATGTTGCAAGAGTTTTGTTAAATTCAAATTGATTTCAATGTTTTCTATGCTTATTCTGACCTATCTCAAGTAGGGAGCAGCCTTCGGGTAGCGGGTTGAGGATAGCATGTGAAAAGAGTCCAGATTTGTGCAAAAGCTGGTACTCGTGCTTGATGCTGTGGTTGCTGTCTACAAAGTCCAAGTTGGTCTGTTCTGGTGAACTCTGAGAGGACGAGCTGCTGCCTGCGCTGCCGCCCAGCATGTCCAGGTTACAGTACTCTCCACCATCCTCTGGAGTCAGTGGCAGGTCGAAAAGAAGGCCTTCTGGCAGCATGGTAATGTCATCCAGATCGCTGAGCGTGGTGCTGGAGCCTCTTCTGTAGGTGCGGCTATGGTCAGCCATGTCACTGTTCTCCTCGCGGGCACCGCCCCCTACACATTCGTGGGACTGCTGATGCTTCTGGACCTCTGCATACAGGCTGTCACGCTGCTTTTTGGACATTCGACCAAACTTTACAGCTGTAGCAGAAAGGTGTAAAGACAAAAATTAAACATTCAAAAAGGTAGGGCCTAAGTGGGAAGTGGAAACTAAGTTAATTAAATATAAATTGAGTAGCTGGCCTCACCATCACGGCTCATGCCAAGAGCGAGACACTTCTGCAGCCTGCAGTGCTGACAGCGGTTACGGTTGGTCCGGTCAATAAGACAGTTCCTCTGTCGTGAGCAGGAGTACATGGCATTGTTCTGCTGACTTCGTCGAAAGAAACCCTGTAAACAGGGAGCGATGAAATGTTGTATGTACATAATAAACACATCTTAAAGATCTTGGAGACAAGTTTTCACATATTTCTATCACTGTTACTATCTACTGGAGACGGATATGGTTTAATGACTCACCTTGCAGCCTTCACAGGTGATGACACCATAGTGAATTCCTGATGATTTGTCCCCACAGATTTTACAGGGAATCACCTCTATTTGAGCTGGAGAGAAATATGTTAAGATGTTAACAGATACACTTTAATTATGTAGTTAGTTACTTAGAAACAATTACTTTCAAGTATTTATTATAAAATAATAGCATTAAATAATATCTTGTGTCATTGCATCATGACAGTTAGAACATTGTGAATGTGTTTCATCTGGCACAATGTTCCAGATTTGAAATGATAAACTAACCAATTAATCGGTTAGTTAATCTACACAAAATAAATTAGCAACTGTTTTGAAAATCACTTCATCTTTTGGCTCATTTTCTGCAAAAGATTCTGCATCCACACAGTCCTAGATTGATTCACAGGAGATTGTATTCACTGCAGTTACTGCCAATAACCAGCAATATGAACATGTATAGAAGACCCAGCCCACAGTTATGTAAAACGTAAACATGCATTTGGCCACTGTCCAGAAGCATTATATTATAGTGACATTTTTGTGCTAGTTGCAGGAACATCCAACATTTACTTTTTAGGCCTATCATGCTGACTCTTTATACTGTCAATAAAACACCTCAGCCATGTCAAATGAAGTGGGCTGTATAGCATATCAAATCCATATTTACTCTAGACAGCCCTGTTTTTTTTATCTCACACTCAACCTAAATGAGACAACCATCACCATGCATGTGACGCTGCTTAGTGCAGGTAGTCTTGGATGTTGAATGATAGTCAAACGTTACTAGGCTGTGCATTACAACATTTGAACTGTGGCTAATAATAATGACACAGATCAGTCTTTCAGGATTTTAAAGGAACAAGGGAAGTGTATACATCAAAGACGTTGTGTTCACTGTGGAAGCTTGATCTTTCTTCTCTTTGAACAGCCTGTTACTTTTATTATGTTCTTCTAAGTAGCCTGGGCCTCCTCAAGCCCAGAATAGCAGGTCAATTGCATTAGCTGCAGCCTGGGGTTATAAAGTTTCATGGCTCTCTCTTGCTCTGCCACTCCTCCTCCAGGATTAACAAAATGTTAGCAGGTTAACAAAGGCACACTGCTGTGCTAAACCCTCCAAGACCTACAATTGTAACCCACAAAACAAGTACAACTGACTGTTACTGTGTGGACCGTGTGCAAAATTTGATTCAGCTCGAGCTGCAGGGTGTGCCAAACTGCCCCTAAACCACTTTTGTTGGGTCACACAGCGTATTAGAAAACCTATAAAGTAACAAAGCCTTTAACTGGCCTTCACAGATCTTCAGAAGGTTGCTGTTTTCCTAAGGGTCTTTCATAAACTACTCACAACCAACCAATCACATGAGTCATGGTGCGTGGGGGGAGAAATGCGTCACACACTGAGGCAAAGCAAGAGAGGTTGGTGAGTGTCATTATCCTGAAAATAATGACTTTTGAAAATTTCTGTCTACAAAGAGTTTTTGTGCATTGCAGATGACATATTTGAGTGTCTCGTTTGGAAGTGCAATGAGAAAAATCCCTTTCTCTGTTGCTCCCTTTTTCGCTCCCCGTCCAGAGCCTCACCCCCGCCCTCCACCCTGTTATATAACTGACGTCTGGCTGCATTCCACTAACACACTCATTCAAAGGTGGTTGTCCCGGCAACAGTATGATGATCCTCCCTCACCTACCAGCCCTCCCATTGGTTGCTGAGAGAGAGGCATTGTCTGTGACTTGCCGCCTCACCTGCCAGTCAGCTGAGCGACACAGTGCCGCCCAGAGAGTGGGAGCTGCTCCACTAACACGGTTTCCCTGCTCAACAAAGTGGGAGGCGTTTGTGGTGGCAACCTCGCAGACAAACACAATCACTTCTTTTGCAAAAATTAAGGTGGAACCCAATCTGACTCAGTCTTTAAGTAAAGGGAAGGTGGAAGGTGGAGCCCTCCTTTTGGTTTGGAAGGAAAACAATGTACGGTTTAATAACTGAAAGATGCATCACAGTTCAAACTGGCAGGGTCAAATTATCCCACTGGAAACTCCACAACATCTGGAAATATTTCCCAAAAAAACTAGTACAGTAATCTGCAGCAGGGGGAACAGATATAGCTAATAGTAGCTCTCCACTTGTTGCAGCCTGTCAAGTACTTGAGTGAAATTTCAGCTGTGTTTGAGCTAGGCCATAAATCTATTTATACTGTAGTGCAGTTCGCTGCTAAGAGATTTCTTGTGTCATGGTCTTCTTGCAAATAAATGTTGCACAATTCAGAACATGGCACTTATGCATGCACTGTTTAGTGTAAATAAATATAAAAATTATAGTGTAAGTCAATTGTTATACCAGTTTCAAACAGCTAGAACACTCTAGTCTGCAATTTATTTTTGTATGTTGTGCTGCAGCATGAGTCTGAACAACAGCGAATCTTTATTCTAGGAGAAAATGTTCTTAAACTAACAAGGAAAACACAGCTTATGCTTTGTTCAAATGCGTGTAGCATCTGCAAAAGCATAGAAATCCAAAAGTTTCTACATTTTAGGCAGAAGGTAATCATAGCTAAAAACTGAATTAGCTTATAACAGTCAGTCAGGGTGTCAGTGTTTGGGTGTTCGTGTTCTTTAGACTTTTTCTTCTTCACTCCAGTAAACGCTTGGCTAAGAAGACTTTGACCTTTCATCTCAGCTAATCAAACAGAGTCTAAGGTCCTGTTTACCTTGCACTTTACATTTACCTGACATACTGTATACTTAGCCTTCATTAATGAGGCCTTCTGGGGCCCGTATGGGAGGAACAGCATAAAGTATATGATGCAATGTGCAACTTACTGTACTATACGATTAGGTTACCTCAGAGAGGCTTGCACAGTCAAATTTGGTAGATATTTTAGTAAATATACAGTCCCGTTCCCTGTCATTCTCTTTATTCATACTGTATTTATCAATATAACAACACCTGTTTTCTGTTCAGATGTATCTGAACAGTAACAGTAACTGCTTATTCTCTTTTTGTCCCACTGGCCTACCTACAGTATGTAGTATGTAGTATAATATGTCCTGACACTAACCGCAAACTCTTGAGAAATGCACCACAGGTTTAGTTAATTACTCAGCAGATGCAACAGTAGAGGAATGAGAAGTATTAGTATCCATTGCAGGGGCCTGCATTATGCATGGCTCTTACCTGTAGACACTGCTGAATTGTTTTAGTGTTTGCACAGTAACACTTAATATGAACTATTTTTACAAAATTGTGTGTTATAAAAATGCTTTAGTCAAAAACATGGAGAAGTCGTCTGCAGCAGAAAATAAAGATTTTTACTTCCTGTAACTGGAATCCAGCAATGATATAAAAGGGACACGCATCATAAAAAATACAGAAATTTGGACTAATTCATTTTACCCAAATCAAACATTTACAAGAATATTTTCTTTGATACAGACAACAAATATAATAAACATTATACAACACTTTCCTGACAGTCCTCAAGAACAGAATATTCATTGTAGCTTATGTAAATCTGCCCTAGTTCAGCATTATAGCTGCCGGCCAAACCAAGCGAACATGCAAAAATTGTTTTGCACTTTTGCTCATTTTAGATTTCGCTTTCTCTTTTCTTTTTATTACATGCATGTATTTTATTTTATTTATATGTATTTATTTATTTTATCATAAATACCCCACAGTTAACAAAAAAGTGTGTAAACTTGATGTCTTGATAAAAATTACAACTTACAAAAAAGGTTCATTTCATGATTAAGGTTTACTGGTTAAACACCTTTGTTTTATAATGAATAGTCACATGCAGAACTACAACACTGCCTGCCAGGAACCCAGGTTTCACACTCTGCATCTATTTAATCCCTCACCATTGATGAGAAAAGTGCATTCACTTGAAGTACTGTTTATGCAGCCCTAAGCCAATCCCATGTGAACATCTGCAACCTAAGTAAAAACAGACAGAGGAACTCAGCTCACAGTAATTCTAGATTTTGCTCCAAACCACAAGAAATTTTAGGTCCTTGCAGCAGACCTTGAATCAAAATCTCTTTAAGTCATCTTTATGTCACTTGGACAATAGATACAGCCTATCAAAAGGACAATGTCTTAAGCTATCACTTAGCCTAAACAAATGTTACATTGCAAAATATTATTTCTGTGAGCATTTTTGTGTTGCAAAAGGAACATGCTATTCCAAAAGGCATAGATCCATGCATTTTTCTTTGAGTTACAACTTCAGATAAGGGGAGTGGAATCTTAGCAAGCTGTTGTCAGAGAAAAAGCGCACCTCGACAAATACTGTAGCTCACTGTGAACTTCCCCGAGGCTGCACACTCAACAGATAGCGGTCTTGAGGCTGGGTTCAGCACAGTGGTGTCTTTGGAGAGAGAAAGAGTGGCCTTTCCTCTTTACTGCTACTGTACCTTTGATCCTGATCTAACTGAGCTCCAACATGTAAGGATTCAACTCTGCACACCATCAGTGCACTGACATATAAAATCTCAGAGTATTTTATGGGCGTTTGTTTAATAAATTACAGCCGCAAGAAAAAGTAATGGCACTGTTACAGAGTAATCTCAAAGAGTTTAGATATTCATCAATCCACAGTTCAGACATAATGATAATAATGGAGTGGGCTCCCAGTCAAGACCACTCCAAAGACAAAGTGCAGAATGCTCAACGCAAGATAAAAAAGAACCCTAGAATAACAACTGAAGACTTTAATGATTCATTGGAGCTGGTGATCATTTCTGTTTGTAAGTGTCACATATACAAAACACTGAACAGGCACGGTATCCATGGCAGGACAGCACTGCTGATGTTTGCCAATGACCACCACTCCACAACACTAGGGGTAAAATGTCTTGTGGACAGATGAAACAAAGGTAGAAATGTTTGGGAAGTACATGCAGCACCCCTTATGGCATAAAAGAGATCTGCATACCAACAGAAAAACACCCTCTCAACAGTGAAGTATGGTGTTGCGTCATGATTTTTGGCTGCTTTGTTGCCGCAGGACCTGGACAACTTGCCGTTGTGGAGGGGAAAATGAATTCGCAAGTTTATCAAGGTATCAAACAGGATAATGTCAGGATGGCTGTATGCAAGCTGAAACTCAGAAGTTGCTGATGCAGCAGGACAATTAACCTAAAGATCAAAGTAAATCTACTACAGATGACTTCAGAGACAGAAAACCCACCTTTTGAAGTGGCCCAGGCCTCAACCCAACAGAGATGCTGTGCAACAACCTCAAGAGAGCCATTCACACCAGACTTCCTAAGAATATGGCTGAGCTGAAGCAGTGAGGAACAATGGACCAAAGTTCCTCCTGGACATTGTGCAGGTCAAATCCACAGCTACAGGAAGCACATGCTCGAGGTTATTGCTGCCAAAGGTAGCTCAATCTGTTATTAAAACACTGTTTTATTTTGTATTTTTGGTATTTTTACAAACTCAGATTAGTCAGATTAACTGGATTGAACTGGACACACACTGGCTGTTGTAAGTAACCTTAGCTGACAGAGGAAACTGAGCTTAACTGTACCCTGCTGTTCTTCATGGTTAAATGTAGTCTTGCTGTGCCCATATCCTGCTTACACTGTGACATCAAAGTGCAAAATATAAGTAAGTAAAAATGTACATCAACAGATACTTTTCCGTTTTGCATAGATTATGGTCACAAAACGTGACATATAAGTAAAGTTTTTTTGCGAGAATACGCAATACAAGCCGGCATGCACATTTGCAAAGTGCTTTACGTGCATCCGCTCATATCTGCAGTATCGTAAGATCAAGATATATACTGCCCTGACAATTGATTTAAATGATCAACATTTATGTCTCATCAGTAATAGGACAGATCACGGACCCACACTCCCGCGCACACACACTTGCTGTAATCCTCAATGACAGAACTAGGTCAATGAAGCTGGAGCGCCACTCTCTCTCTCCCCCCCTCACACTGGCCGCCATACTGCTCATGCTGAAAACAAAAACACGCTGGCAGATGAACTAACACTAACAGTATAGTAAAACAAGCCATCAGTGCTTTTAGGCACATGTAAACATAATACGCAACAAACTCTAAAATGCAAATTGTTAAATTATAAAACTAAACCTTGGGTTACAGAAAAAAGGGACGGTGTGAAGGTGTGATAAATTACAGTAAAAGGAAAAGACGTAAAATTCTACCAGAACATTTACAGTTTAATCCACGTAAAAGTCCGAGTCAACAGATTTCGTGTGGTTTTCAGCCTCTGAATCCCTCCGCTCCCTCCCTCCCTTCCCTGTCTCTTACATAACTAGAGTCGCTCACTGGGGAAACAAGCAGCCCTGCCGCAAGGTTGTTGTTGTTTCACCTTGTTGTCACAGGTGAAAATAAATAAGTGCAAGAACATTTTATTACAAACGTCATTTAAAAAAAAGAATGTAGCTATCTGTGTTATAATTAAAACAAAAAGCACATTTAAATATTCTATTGCGTGCCCATTGAGCTCTAACACCATGTAAACAACTTTCAATGCTTCCGAGGTAAAATGTTTAAATTGTGCACAGGGACACGAGCTAGAAACAGATCCTCCTGTGATGTGCAATCTCGTCTTTAATCTAGTGCGCGTCTGCAGCCTACGCACTTCGGACTTCAAGCGGTGCCTTCATCGCAGCACGCTCAAAAGTTTGTATTGACAAACAAACCGTACCCGGTTGTCAAAAGTACACTAACAAATCTACCAATGTCCACAAACTCACCTCTCATGTCTGCGGTGAAGTATAGCCAAGTCTTCGAGTCATAAAACTCCAAGTGGGAATGAAGCCAAGAGACACTGAAAGGGACACGAACTTATTCGCTCCAACCTAGAGCAGCTGAAAACTCTCACAACAGCAAATCCTCATAAGGATTTTCTGAATTTTCTTTCGCCCGCCCCGACCGTAGAAATAAACAAAAGGTCAACGACGTGTTTCTGTTATTTACTTTCTCCGCGTCCAGTCTCGGAGATGCTGTTGTGATAAAACGCGTATGAAATCATGAAGGAGCGGCTCCCCCGGCTCTCAGCTCGTTCCTGCTCTGCGGCAAAGTAACCTACTTTCAGCGCGTGGACTACACATGATCCTCACTCTGCGGTCCGCCCGCCTCGTGCCCCGTGAGCTGACGCGCGCCCCCCCCCTCGCGCACTTTAAGGAGGCTCTCGCGTGCGTGGGAAAGTGTGGCAGTGTGTCAGTTCAGACCGACAGTGACCCAGCGTGGGAACTATTTAATGTTAAGCGCACATTTTATTCCTAAATTTTATTTTTACTGGCAGATCACTTTCTGTTAATATTCAGCAGCAATGTCATTATTTTCTTCCTCTTTTACATATTACAATACACCATAAACCACAGAAAAATAAAATATAATAATAAAAAATAACCATAATATAATATAATATGAAACCAGATTTTAATAACATATTCCCAGTGAAATAAATGTCAACCAGCTTAACAATCTAAACATCTATGTGGCAATGGAAACTAGTGTGTTGTAAAGGACTTAGAGTCCCATTGGGGATTCTCTTTTGTGGTCACAGAACAGTGTAAATTATGTATATTGACATCACTTACAGTTGCATCAACACAATACATAACTGGTTATTTTCTCTATGGAGCACATATAATGAACATTAAATCTGATACAATTAAACTCTACTTTCAAGGCTGCAGATTTCTGTAATTTTCACATATAATTATGCTGCATGAACACTTGGGGTTTGCAGGCCTGCTACTAATAAAGACAAATAAGCCAGACATAGAAGCATCATTATTATATAATTTAATATTATTATATTACATTATTATTGGTGGACCACAGGGATTCTCTATATGAAAGAATGTAGGTTACAAATGTTATCTATCTATCTATCTATCTATCTATCTATCTATCTATCTATCTATCTATCTATCTATCTATCTATCTAT
>JAUMHL010000021.1:10045773-10057033 GCA_032362345.1 Sandelia bainsii | reverse complement strand
ACAAATGCATGGACTAGTTTCTCAGCATCACTTTGAGACAGGATGTTTCTAATTTTAGCAATATTCCTAAGGTGGAAAAAGGAAGATCTAGATATTTATTTTATGTAGGAGGTAAAGGAGATATCCTGGTCAAAGATAACTCCAAGATTCTTCTTTTACTGGGTTTAATTCTGGAAAAGTCAAACTGAGATAATAAGTGAACTACTAATTGAATCTTAGAATTAAATCTACTGCTATTTAACGCAATCTATCAGATGTGGTTACTTCAAATTACTATTTGCTATAACTGAAGCATTATGTGTTTTACTTCAGTAATAACTGCATCTGTGAATAACTGCATTATAGCATCTTAATAGTTGGTACATATAATGTAATGGAGGAATTGCTTACTTCTCTGTGTGTAGGATTTGAACAAAAGCTGCTGAAATTAGGTGATGTTTTGGTAACTTGTCTCTTGGGGGAAAATTGTAAAATTACACCTGGAGCTAAACAAATCACTAGTAGGTGAAATCAAGTAATTTAATCTCTTTAAAAGCTATCAGTAGAGAGCTCTGACTCACTCTCACTGCAGTAGCATTTTGGGATTGTGTGTGGCTCTAATTTATTCAGGCAGCAATGTTGGCCCTACAGTACACGCTATCCATCATTGTTATCTGTTTGTAGCCAACAAGCTGCCAAAGAATTGCTTTTACATTACCTCTCATGCCATTGCAGTATGTGAAACAAGAAGAATACAGACATTGTGTGCATATAATACACAATGTAAACAAAGAGAGGGGAAGTCTGTTCAAACTTGTTTTGTACGTATCTGTTAGAAAGTACATTTCACTCTGTGTATCATGGAGACGCAATTATTTGTACCTATTGTAGATAATGTGTACGTATGGTGTGGCGGCAGTAGCTCAATTGGTACAGCAGTTATCTATACGAACCTTAGGGTAAGTTATAAGATTCCTGGTTCTTTCTGGCTACATGTTGAGGTGTCTTGTGGACAAGACACTGAACCCCCGCCATGTACTGTCTGGCAGCTGTACAACAACAATTACTTCAAGGGTATTAATAAAGTATGTAATCATCATCATTATATGATCATGCACGGCAGAGGAAGTACACTCTGAGTCAAAGTGCTAACATGGGCGGAAGCACTTACACAGCATTATACAAACATAGGAACCCATGTTTGTGAAGACATAATAAGATAGATTCTGAGATCAGTGGTTTACAACCTTTTATACTTTTGAGCCTTGTAATGAAACAATCTGTGCTCTCCAACCCTAACAGGCTTTTGCCTTATTGTGGACATGAATGTTGAGCCAAGAAATACAAAAAAAGAAAGAGAAGCGTTGGAAGAGTTAGGAAGAGAAGAGTTAGATGATATGCTTATATTTTTGTCAGATATATTTACTGTTCCATTTCAAGTACACATGACCTGACCCTCACCACATCCTAAATCTAACTCTAACTTTAACCTTAGGAACAATTTTGAAAAATTTGCTGTCTTTCTAGTTGCAACACTGATATCGCTCATGTCTGTATTGTAAGTTTAACTATAGTGTAGCTAGGAAGGGATAGGAATTGTCAAAAACCAAGCCGAAACAGCATTCTGGATATGTGTGCTCAGTTTTTATACAAATAAATATCCTTTCTCTCAAGGTCTAAAAAAACGTACTCTATTATGTAACTTCAAAATGCAACCTGAAATATTCTGCATCGCTTTATTTTCTTTATTTAATATGGTAACACAATGAAAACAATGTCTCTTTTACAATACTGACCTAGTTTAGGATACAATTTGTCCAAAGCAATATCCTGTTATACATCTTGCGTCTCATGTATCAAAGTCTGAACTAAACTATGACTGTGGATTGGATCTAAACAAATAGTGATCTAGAAATAGTTCTTTCACATTCAGGTGAGTGATGTGACCGAGCTGACCAGGTCAGAAACAGAGAGTGCTGTGTATCAGTCCTGTCAGTCTCACTTTCAGTAATGCACCTGGTGGACTGTGGTAAGACACAGCACAAGATAAGAGGTATCGCAGTGAATGATCTATAATGGCTCAAAGACAGCTCGGTTTTCAATTAATCCAACCCTCATTGTATTACAGCACATCAGTACCACAGCTAATCACCAGGACCAGGCCTGACACACTGACACAAATTTATAGCTGCTACACACATACACACAACATCACGTCCATACAGTGTGAGTCTGTGACTGCATGCTGAAAGCAATGCATGTGACACAAATGTGTGTATGTAGGTAGCTGAGGATAGATGGATATCTACAACACTTTAAAGCTCAGCATGTAGATTTTATATAGCATACTCAAGTGGTAAGACATATAAGTTCTCAAACATAATAACTTGATTCACAATGTAGCGTTATAGCTATTTATTGAATATAAAACCAATTCAAAGAGTGGTTAGCAAAAATACATAAAAAAACAATAATGTACAGATCAGATTAAATCAACAAAACAAGATAATTAACATTTTCATGCACAAAACTCAAAATGACATAATGTGTATTTTAAAAATAGATTTAAACAAAATATGTTTTATTTTCTGTGTGTTACAGGGATAAAAAACCTTTTGTTGACTTGCTTACAAGAAATAGGAGAGTAAGGTAAGAGGACAATGGATGTGACAAACACGTACATGTTTCAGCATGAAGAAAAATCAACACAGCATGAACAGCCAGGATTGAAGTCCTGTCACGATGCACCAATTTACAGCATTTTTACATCTCAGCAAAGTACATCTGCAATATGCTGACCCCTGAACCGAGTTTCCATGGAGACACAAGGTTGCCTCACCAACCCACACAGCTGGACAATGGCAGAGGTAATCTCGGCATCACATAAAGCAGATAAACACCTTTGTGTGCAGGAGCAAAGAAAGAATAGGGACAGTTTACTGGGAAATTGGGAAAGAGATTGAGGCATGTGTTGTGTAGCCTGTCATACATAACAGAGAAAGTCCTGAATTCATACATTAAAAAAACACTGCCCCACATACAGAAGCCTGTTGAATGATGGGAGTGAATAAAAGATTGTAGCTAATGGCATCTTTATTGAATGTGATGAAAAGGCAAGACGTAATCTTCACATTTATCTGTATAACATATCACCTGAATGACCACAAAAGTATGGAAATGTTTTGGAGACTTTTCTTTTCATTCTGTCCTAAATATTAATTGTTTGTCTTTTCACCAGCACCATTCATCCACCATCCTATTATTTTGAAGAAGAAATAGTAGCAGTAAAGTGAGAGTAAAAAAAAAAAAATTAAGACTTTTTGTTACAAACTCTTTTCATTTGTCCTGAGCACTACTGTATACTAGTGATATAATATCAGGCTGTGAGGTAATTAGAAATTTTTTCTTTGTGCTGTACTGTCTGTCAAACTGGATCCCCTTGGACCACATTACTGCATTAATATGCAAAACCTTCTGTTTCATTAAAAGCTGTTTTATTATCTTGGCTGGGCAAATCACTCCTTATAAAAAATGATCAAACACTGCAAACAGTATCACACATCTGGAAACTGAAAACAAATTACAGCTTTAGAAGGAGACGACTTTATTACCACTACTATCACTATCATCATCATAAATATCTAATGTGCCTGAATGAGGTGTGTAATGGTTGGAAGCAGAAAAATTATGACATTTTGTAGCCATTATGTCTGTAATATCACAAAACGTCTTTGCTGTGCTGCATCGTTTTAATGGCTAGTACAGTGATTTAGAGTAATTGATTCATTAACCAGCATCATAAGATAAAAGATCAGTTACATCTGTTCATACCTGCAGATAAATTAGAAAATGTTTGTTGAAATTTTAGTTTTTTGTACAAATGAATATTAATATCATATAATCTATTTCCAGAGGCAAATACCATGCAATTTTTTTTCATTCCATCCATTGGGCATCTAACTAGCTGATGCTGCAGCAAGTCTCTTAGTTATCACCTCTGTTAAACACCCTGAGCTGCCTTGTGTTGCTCCAGGGTGTTTGAAGTGGTAAATACCTTATGCTGTAGAAAATAAACAAACGTGTTCCTTAGTTTGTTGTTTCTTCCGCTACTCCTCTTTATCTCGGTAGAAAATCATGATTCCATGGTTTTTCTTCTTCATATAATGGAGCTGCAGCATCACAGCCAAGCTGAAACCTTGTGGAGGTGGAACAAACCTGAGCCTTATACATATCAAAATGCATGGCAAGTGTGGACAAAGAGGTTTACTTAAAGCATACTCTACTCTCTGGTTCATGCGTGTCTTTCCTGTGAGGAAGAGAGACAAAAACTCAAATGATCATCAAGATCTCAGTGATGTTTGTGTTTATCAAGATGTTGGTTATATCCTACCTGCACTGTTTGCACACGGTGCAGCTGTACACCCTGCTGACGTGCCAATTAGGCCCATACATTTATTCACACATCCTGTTGATTTTCCAATTACACCTACACAGCCACACACGCTGTTGGCTGTAATTAGGCCTACGTGCTCTCCGAGACTCACAGCAGCTCACAGATGTGCATATTGTGTACGAAACACTGGCTCATAATGTACAGCTATCAAACCTCTGCTGGAAATCAGTCAAAATAAATGCACACACATATATTTGGTTTAATATTATGAAATGAAAAGGCAATGACTGTGGGATTTATGAAGTGCTCTTTGCCGAGCCTCCAGTCTTCCAGCTGGGCAGTGGTTCACACATACAGCTGCTGAGTAGTTCCAATAACTTCAAATGCGGTCAGCTGAGGGTGCAATGAACTGAACTGGACTATTTGCTCATTTTGCCTCTTGTACCTCTAAATGCAAGGGTGTTGCACTGAAATTATCACTGCTTAAAGAAATAAGCATTAAAATACCACAGTGCTTCTAAATGACATTGAAGAAACAGTGTGTACCAGAGTATCTGACACTGTGTGACTGTCCCTTGGCTGGAAGAGCCAGTTTCAAGCCCCACCACTCAGTTCTGTATGAGTAGTGTGGTAAGAGCACTCACAGTGACCAGTATGTGGGCAGACCAGCAGGGATTTTTCCCAGCACCACTTATTACATACGATTTACTTCTCCTCAAGTGTAAACCTTCAGCACATGTACAGATAACAAGCTAATCAGTAAGATGCCTTCAAAAGGCAAAAGCCCCAACTGAAATATAGTTCAACAGTTCCCAGTAACTCCTTTTTAATGTAAGCAATGAGTTCACCTTCTAGTTTGTAGTGATTTTCTCTACATGTCCACCTGGGGGCTCTCTGCTCCCACTCAAAATGCCAAATTAAATTTCCTGGACCGTCTTTTGACACATCCAACTCCACAGGATTTTCACATACACACAGTTTTTCTTGTAAAATTTTGTCCCTTGTGGTTCATGTTTTTTAATCTCTCATTTATTTCTGTGCTTTCCTCTTCTCGTTCTTACCCATAATTCATAACCAGTTATTAGATTGCAGAGATTAAGTGTAAAATATTTATATAATTTTGGTATAAAACACGAAATCCTTAAAAATGCTACTATTAATACTAGAAAATGATGAAATCTGCCTTAAATTGGTTGGGTTTGATTTGTCAACTAGTTCAGCTTGACAAAGACGAAGGAGACTAAAGGACAGAAAGAGAACGATTTAATAATGGATTTGATTGGTTTCAATCATAGACTGTATATACAGTCTATACACATAAATATATATAATATACATATACAGTCTGTGGTTTCAGTCCATCAATTTTTTCCATCATCTTACACTGCCCCCTCGTGGTCACGATTGTTGTTGCAAGACACCTGAATAATTTTTTTGTCAGTGAAAAAATTGCCTATCCTCTGTCAGGACATACTCCTCTGTGCACTCCACCTTTTAGGCCTATAGATGTTGACTCAGACTCTGTGTTGTGATTCAGGGAAATTTTAAATTTTGAGTCAACATCTGGAAATATTCCTAGATAATATATGTAGACATTATGTTTTTTTGGATTATCAGGTTTATCACACTGCCTACATCCACATACTGTAGCTTGGGTTTTACTGTGTGTGTGTGTGTGTGTGTTTGTGTGTGTGTATTTCCTGCCTGGGCATTAAGTTGTATGCTATAGGTTGTGTGATTGACCAGAACCAACTCACCAGGATTCATAGTGTAACTCAAAACATAAGTCATAATGTGTGATATTTACAGTGCCACATTAATACACATTTTGTCTGTCCACCACCTTGGTCTAGACTGAAAGAGAGATTAGCATGAACTTTACTTCTAACTGCAGCTCTGATTCTCAAACAACGAATCCTACTGACTTTAGTGGTCCTGTCTTTTCCTCTTGGAAAAGTTGACATCTGCAGTTTTGAGTGAATGTGTCAACAACTATTACAATTTCATGAACATGTTCATACCCCCCTCAGGACACATCACACTCAATTTGATGATTTTCTCCCTTTTTATTTAACACCATCATCAAGTCGAAGTTTGAGTTTCTCCAATCCTAAATATATTAAACATACCCTCATTTCCAGTCAGCTTTCACTGTACTTTGTGTTTATTCTAAACAGCAAATTATAACATGCTAAAAGGCTAAACTAATGTAGTGGGCAGGGCTAATAGTAGCTGATAAACATTTCAGTATTTCCACGATGAGCATGTTAGTGTGCTGATGTTGGCATTTAGATCAAAGCATTGCTTTTTCATAGTACAGTCTCACAATGCCTCTAGCATGGCGGTAGAATTTTACACATGTTAAATTATATAAAGAAAAGTGACATACTGACAATCTACACTTCAGGTTATTACTATATCGTGTGTTTGGGTAAAATTTGGGTAAAAAAAACACATTCTGTACAAAAACTATGGAAAAAGTAACTGAGGAAAAGTTTATATTTTTTATGGTCCACATATTGAGATGGATGAGAGCTGGCATTACATGGAGCTCAGCTGTGGAGTAGGGAGTCAAATCAAGGAAAGTACCCACTGGCATTGTTTCAGCCTCTTCATTAATCAGATTCTTCATAATGAGTGTGTGTGTGGGCCTGCAGGAAAGGAGGCTGGAGAAGAAGAAGACAGGCAGATAGATAGATAGATAGATAGATAGATAGATAGATAGATAGATAGATAGATAGATAGATAGATAGATAGATCTGATCTGATAGGACATGGGCCGGGTGTAAACAAGCTGTAAATTAGATGCTGGGACATGCAATCACCTTAAATCTGCAGAGGACAGTGAACAATGATGCTACAAATGGTCCAGTGGAACTGAGCACAGAGTGGGACACATCCTTTCCTAGTCCTCCAGTACTGCGGCACTGGAGGGCTTCAGTCACATAAAACATCAGCGAATGAGAGTCCCTGACAGGTCCTCACAGTCCTCCACCACTCAACAGATGTGAAATGGCCTGACAGGCTCCCCAGAGAGATACAGAGTTGGATAGGGAGAAGAGGAAGAGTAGCGAGAAGGAAGGAGGGTCAAAAAGCATGATGTAAATGTCTCTCTACTCTAGGTATTATGAACTGACAGGTAAATGACAGTTCCTCTCATTTATTTATACTTTTAATATTTATTATATGCAGAAGTGCGACCTTCAGCTTGTGGTTGTTATTACAATAATTATACTGTCTAATGGAGCAACAGCACACTCTAATGAAGACTGACGGTACTACACTACACAACTGCTCAGTGTGCAGCTTTGACTGCAGGAAATTAGTGAGCTTCCCTGTATGGTTTGATTGTTCTCAAAGAGTATTTTAAGCTTGCTTATGTGAAAAGTTCAGTTCAGTTGACATCTTGCATCTTAATATAGTCACATCACAGTTTTCCACTGCATTTCTATAATTTATCAGAGAAAAAGTGTGATCATATTCACTTTTTGTGTCTTACATTAAACGATCAAACTACTGTTGTCCACCTGGGAAGTTTCATTAAGTAGAAAATAATACCTGCACAGATATACACCTACAGTGGTAAGTACCACATGGACATTTGTGCAAGCAATGTACGTAAGTACAATTTCGAGGACTTTTACTTGCATATTTCCATTAATAATACTTTATACTTCTTCTACATTAATCTTACAGCTCCAGTTATTAGTTACTTATAAAATCAACTTATAAAATGTGATACAATAGAGATTAAATGGCTTGTATACTTACACAGGTGTTTTCAGTTATCTATCTATACATAGCTATATATATATATATATATATATATAGCATTTATCTAGTTATACCTGCCCAGGTTGGGGTTTACAAGACGTCAGCCAACTTCATTTACTAATAATAATGATGATTAAAGATGTACAAAGATATTTTAAGATTACATAAATAAAATATCCCTCATTCACACTGTAGGTGTGCAAGATCTTGAAACTACCCTACAGTTTATAAAATAATTTCAATAGCCCCACTTCAACAAGCAGCACAAAAATGCTGCTTACATTTTAATGCACAGTACTAATCATTATCTAATATATTAAACACCAAGCCCTGCTTTTTTGTATCTTATATAACAAAATAATAGCTTGCATGAAAATTATTCACATTCTGAGTGACCAAACTCATGAAGCCCTGAAAATTATTATCATAATTATAATAACAAATACATTGTGGTAATCTTGCATTTTTTGTCAAGTAGAATTTTTAATTTAGGATTTTTATTTGTAATGTATTATCTTTGTATTGTTTTATGGTTACATAAACATCCTGAATACCTTTTCCTTCAGTGGAAACTATGGAAGAACTATATTTCATAGCACCAAAAATTCACATAAAGGTAACATACTCTTTAGTTAGATAAATCACACAGTATTAATATGTGTGTATTTTAAGATATTCTGATATTATAAATAAATATATTAAATCAACAATGGAAGTCAATCACACTGTAGTCAATAATGACAACCTTCTGGTCAATGTCTGGGTGATTTATTAGAATAAGAAAGTTGACATAGAGCAAAGTCTCCATGCGGAGTGACAAGCAGAGCTCAGGACAATGTGAAGAATGGTGAACAATGGCTGGAGTTTGTTTTTGTATGTGTGTTTAATGTGTGTGTTCTGTGCAGTTGTTGGAGGGTGCATGCACGTTTTGCCTTTGCTTGACGACAGACAGATTTCTTTGAGGACACAAGCACACACACTTGCATGTACTGTACAAATTCACACGTCGCTACTTCTGTACACACACAGAGGCTGTGTCGTCATGCAGCTACTGCACTTTAAATTACATGTAAGCATCAAGTTTATGTACACGTAGTAGAGACATGTGTTGTCATCTGATGACAGCTGGCCCAGAGGTCCCCGGGGCGACCAGCCTCTGCAGGACAGCAGGGTCCTTCACAGTAGCAGGAGACTCCACTCTGCAGGAGAAAAGTCTTTTTTTGAACCCCAGTCTTTACGAGTTCATTCCTTCCTTTGAGATTCAGCATTCAAACAGGTTACAACACCTCAGTGCTGCTCACAGTACGGCTTCATTGTCACTGTCAGTATAATAATAATCATGATAGTCATCAACTTCATTGTCGTCATCAAATCTGGCACACCAGAGAATCGAAATTGAAATCATATATAGTAATATTCCATAAAATTTCAAACCAAATATCTACCACAGAAACAAACATTAGAAAAAACAAACATGACGAAAATTATCGGCGTTGACTAAATACATCTACAAGTTTACAAAAATGCAAATGTTGATTTTGTTTTTGCCTTGTTTTTGTGCTTTTTCCTCACATATGTTGGCTTGGAAGGAAGTAGTTTCATGTCACTCCTACTCAGTGGGATAGTGGATTTTATACAAGTTAGCCTCCGTCTCTCCTAGACTCTCAGTACAGAGGAGCACTGTAGGGTGGGATGGCAGTTATTGGCTGGGGGGCATCACATCACTGGGCCACACAGCACAAACAACCCCAACACACAAAGGCATGTTCTCTTCACAGACACAACCTGATGAATAAGAACATAGACAGACTGGGTCACAAGGGCTGGTTGGGTATTTGTTGTGTGTCTGTGTCGTTATATGTGGGGAAGAGATAAAGACGCTGAATGTGTTTGTGTGTAGGACTAGAGGCAATAAGTGCTACATTTAACAAAAAAACTCCAAACAAAATTATTTCTAAGCAAAGGAAAGCAATTTAATGCATGAGAGCCTTTGAAAATGTCTAAAAAAATGTAACACATTTAGGATTTGATGTGAAACAAAGAAGGATTTTGTGAATTACTTTGATTTCTGTTTCTGTCAGCGACTCATTAAATTAACAAGCTAACCTTTAATAGTGACAAACAGGACGAAAGCAGAGCCTGGGTAGAGATATGGTGCGTGTGTGTGAGCGTGTGTACAGAGGCAGAGTGAATCTGTTAGCAATAAAAGGGGCTTGTAAGAAAAAGTCGACAAAATGCAGCTGGTAATAAAGGAGGAACAGGAAAGACATAAAGTCTGTAAAGAAGAGGAAGGATGATGGCTTTAATAAACATACTGGCTTATATGACATCACACCTGAATTCTTAAGCTGCACTGTAATGTTAAAGTACGATAATAAAATTATGCAGTTAGTAAGATAACATCATGTACATTATATTTCCTAGAACACGTCAGCGTTGGCCTATTTCAAGCCTGAGCTCTGTTTCTGATCTTAATTCAATTGCATCCCAGATTTGGTTAAAGGGTCCCGGTGTTTGTGTATATGCCTGCATGTGTGTGTGTGTGTGCCTGGTGGTTGTTGGAGTTGTAAAGAGCTGGTCGAACGTGCACCTCCCTCTCAGGGCTGATGTGTCTGTAGTAATCTTCTCAGGGGCTCATCAGGCCATTATAGAGCCAGAAATGTACTTTGCCTAATCAAGCATGTTTAGTGAAACACCAGAGGAGATGCAGAGCGGGGACACGGCTGGCTGCGCACGCCGGTCGAGACAGAGAGGCCTCATTCACACACACACAGACATGCAGTACTCAGGCCATGGCAGAGATGGAGACACAGAGAGAGATAAAGAGAGGCAGAGATGAGGGGCAGGGCTGGTGGAAAGCTCTGTCTCCTCAATAGTAATGACCTGTTTCAGGGTAGAATGTGTAAAGAATACACTATACTAATGTGGTGAGGCGGTAATGCATTAACATCATGTTCGCCTGCTTGACCTCCTCCCCTGTTATTGTTTCATAAATCTCTTTCACTATCTTGTCACATGCACCTCCTCTAACTTTTGACAGTTTTTTAGGGCTTGATATCAAAATTCAATGTCAGTAGTATCAGCTGGTGTCAAGTTTCTGGTCAGATTTACATT
>JAUMHL010000021.1:10025575-10045673 GCA_032362345.1 Sandelia bainsii | reverse complement strand
ATTACTTGGAAAAAATGTAAAAAGAAATTTAACCATGATTTCTTTTTACATTTTTTCCAAGTAATGAGCTGTAACGGATGTCTAAACACAGTGCAAATGTAAATCTGACCAGAAACTTGACACCAGCTGATACTACTGACATTGAATTTTGATATCAAGCCCTAAAAAACTGGGGGTAGAGGAAAGACAATGCAGACACATTATCATCTTTTCAGGCTGTCTTCAAATGTCTTGGAATACAGTTATACATTCAGTAGATGGGAGCCTACAATATCATGCATTTGGGGTCATGTTTCAGACCACATGATCCAATATTCCCTGTACTATTACCTCTATTTTACTCTCATGTCCACTATATTCACTAGTTAGCCACTAAATTTGATTACCATTTGGTGGCAGGCATGTACCTGTAGCAGAGAGTAGATTTTTTTAAAGATTATTGCTGAAAGCAGCTACAGGCTGTTGCTGAAAACAACACTGATGAGAGCTGTGAGAGTGAACCAAAACAATTATGTTGCAGGCTAGCAAACCGAAACAACAAGCTAAAAGCAGCATAGAGCTGCTTTAAATTAAAAATCATATATATTTTTTACTTCTTTCTACAAAATGTTCCAGCAATGCCCTTCTCTTGTACATTGTGGTGTTTTTTTTTGTTTATAGTATCTACCATCTGTTCCCATATTGCCTCCAACTAAACACTGTTTTATCTGCAAGTCTTTGTGTACTCTATAATGGTTTAAATATATTGTATAGCATGAACTGCTCCCACACAGAGCTCTGACACTGTTAGCACAGATTTGTGAATATCAAGCAGAGGGTTGCTGCACAGCATTAGTGGCTCAATAGAAAAAAAACAGGGATTGAAAAAAGAAGGAGGGTGAGAATGAGAGTAAAATTGATCAAAGCTGTTTTTTTTGCACTCAATATGAGTAGCACATTCATAAGCCCTAAGAGATTCATACACGCAAGCCGACAAACAGACACACCACCTCTACCACACTGTGACCCAGATGAACTGAAGTTATCTCTGAATCTACATTTGAATTAAGAATGGCTGAGAACACACAAAAACAGAAAACATCAAAAGATCAGACAACAGAGTGAAAGAGTAACTCCACACCCAAGTGTACCCATGCCCATCTGTTTTCTTTATCCTGCTTTTGTTGAGAAACACACTGAAAGACAAAAAGGGATAAAGCCACAAGGGATGACCATTGTGACAGTAGTACCCCAACCCTGGCCTCAACCCCAACTTCAGCTCTCAGCTTCTCTCTGTCCTGGCAAGTGGGTGAAGCATAAGAGATGCTCGGGTCTGGTTGATACAACTCACACGACGGATGGAGCTGCTGTCCTCCTCATTGATATTCTGCTAGGCTACGGAGCTGGGCTAGGCCGCTGACTCTTAACGGCTATTTGTTGCTGCAGTCTCCTCCTGCTTCTGGGGCACAAAGAAGCTCAGTGTCGGGCAGAAGAGGCTGAATGGAACTCCCAAGCGGCTGGGTCTCACCGCCTCAGTCAGACAGCCAGACAGCCACAGCTCACATTCCCTCCTTCAAATGGACTGCGGAGCCCAGGGAGGCCTCGGGTCAGGTCAGACAGACCCAGGCATACTGAGAGGCAGCGAGGGAGGGAAGAATGGAGATATTGAGATATCGTTCCTTTTCCCATCACTCTGCTCTTCCTGTCATCCATAAGCTTCTGTTTGCTTTGCTGAGAAAACAGTGATTATAAAAATATCATTTGGCTTTCTCTTCATCCTTATATGTTTCTTGCTTGTTATTACTCTTTCACTACATTATGACTCTGTCCAGGGATGCTTCAGACATACTCGGAATAACAAAAATTACACTGGGAGCTCAAAGCTTCACTATCCAAACACACCGCTTAACACGTAGAGCTTCAGAGTGCCTAATAAAATCCATTTGTTTCTCTGATTGTTTATGAAAAGGGCAGTAACCACCAACTTTATTATCTAGTTGATCTTCACAGTTAAGACAAAACACTGGCTGGGGTTGTTGTGGCCACTCACAGTCACACACACAAACACACTACATGATTCATTGAGAGTCACTGCCCTCTGGCATGGCTACAACTGTTTTAGTCTTATCTTAAATCCAAAGCAAAGCACATTGTTGTCTGCTGGATACCTCTGGCACAAAAAAAACAAAAGCAGAAACAAAATTTCACACTTAAAGAAGATCCATGGTGTCAAAACAGTGAACAAAATGGTGAAGGGAGACCTTTCACGTTTGGTGCTGAAAGGGAAATTGTCACTTTTTTTCTGCACACTCTTCTTTTGAGAACATTCTTCTTCCTTTGCACCCCTCTCTGTACCATATTGTTTGTCATGTGGTGCCAAAGTCACGCTCCGTCGGTTCTACCACTAACAGAGCAGAGGGGTGCGCCTCAGATTAAGAACAGAGAAATGGAAACGTGAGGAGAGGTTTCTCCTCTCTCTCTCCACTCTCTGCTTCTTTTCTCTCTGTCCCTCTCTTCAGTCAGCTGAATGACATCAGAACATTGAATGACAGTGAGAGAGGACAGACGGGTTAAGGTTGGACCGGGATAACAAGTTTGAGGGGTTGATTTATTCCAGTTTACTGTAGGAGGGAATGGGTGTTCAGAGAGAGCTTCATGTCAGGGCTCATGCACTTCACTTCATTGGCCGCTGGGGGTGCGCTCTCCCATGTTCTTCACTAGAAGATGGCTGAAGTCAGCCAGTTCTCCCAGCCCTCGAGGTCCGTGCATGTCTGGCCTGATGAGTCCGTGGCGCTGGGAGTGATAGGGCACTCCATTGTTGCTGTTGTAGTTGAGTGCTTCATGACTCCAGCGAGGTTCCCCATAGTCCATGTGGGGAGTGGGAGCGGAAACCACCCTCCTTCGGTCAGGAGAGTCCTGTGGCGTGGCAGGGTAGATGTATTCACCTGCCGAGTTTCTCAGGGCGCCGGAGGGACGGCTGCCACCGTGCTCTCCTCTCTGGGTGGCTAGGATCAAGTAGCGCTGGCGCTCTGTGTGTGGCGGCAGCACAACCTCCCCTGCATCCTCTATCCGGACCATGCCTCCACCCCCTCCACTGCCATGCAGAAACTTCGAGCTCAGGTAGATGACAGAGTTGTTGGGGCAGGGAGTCCCCACTGCTGTGAGGAATGTCTGGCCCTGGTCCCAGTCTGTGTCCGGGAGACGCATGGCCCGTTTTTGCTGCAGTGGGGTCTGTTCTGGTGTGGGGAGCAATCCTGGGTCCATATCTCCTTTAGGCCAGCCATTAGGTGTGACAAAGGGGTTATCTGCCTGCGAACATCGCCTCTCACCACCACTGGTTCTTGTCACACTCATTACAGACCCGCTGCGGCCCTGCCCCAGCATGCTCTGCTCCTTGTCACTTTTGCGACGAGCGCCATTGGCTCCGGAGCCACGGGAATGGCGGTGGCGGTGACTCATGATCCAGCAGACGGTGAGCCCAGAGAGGATGGCTCCTGTTGCGAAGGCTGAAACAGCAGACACCACCAGCAGGTTTACGGACACCAGGCCATCGGGTTCCTCAATGAAAGTCTCTTGGAGCAGCGTTCCTACAAATAGAGAGATACAACCATTCTTAAAAAGAAGTCCATCAGCCAACTGGCTGATCTAAAGAGCATCAGTATTTCCTGTATTACACAAGTGGGAGTTAACAAACGGCGAGACAAAAGGGCCTTTTTTCTCTCTCCACAATGTGGGTGGGAATGGTCATATGCTTTCCAGGCAAGGTAGGGCTGGCTAATTGCTTTCATTATGTAAAGTGGATGGTGATTTTAATAGCTGTAATAACTGTCTTCCTGACTGAGAGTAGCTCTCAACCCTAACATGTTTCACTACATTAGCTTTATGGGGAGAGATCCCAATTCTGTCAATAACAGTGAGTAATAATTTAAAGTTTGCACACCAAGAAAATGTGTTATTCTTCTCATTAATATGTTTATGATTATAAACTATTTAGCTTAATAAAATAATTAGTTACACTTAAGAAGAAGAAGCTCAGTACTTTCCCATGTGTCTCAAAACCTTAACTTGCTTTTGATGCTGTTGTAGATCAAATAAATATTTTCATTTGGTTTTCCTATCTAAGGCAGCACTGTGTTTACAGATAATTGGTAGCATGCCAGCAGGCAAGACCATACATTTTTATATTCCTTTTGTATAAGAACATGAGATGAACTCAGAACTAATTTAGAATTATTGAAAAAATGAATCCAGCTAGACCACAGCACAGGCTGCCATGGATCAATTAGGAAAATGCCAGAAGAAAAGTTGTTTTGTTGCATGAGCTCCTGGGACCAACATCAACAAAAACAATGAAATTATGCCACAGGAAGCCGTTTGGAGAGAAAGAGGAGGGAAAGAGAGACAGAGAAGTCGCCTAAAGTGAACTCGAACATTTGGGGCCTTAGACAAACATAGTGATAGTTGTTAAATTACAACACCAATATCAGCAAGGGGAAGGACTGCCTCCACAAGGACAGCAAAATAAATCCTCCCTCACAGAAAATAAATGGATGTCATTAATAGACATTGGGAGCCACTTTCTCAGTTACACGCAGCACAGAAAAGAAGCAAGAGGAAGAATGAGAAAACTAATGAACATACAGAGAACAGAGACATTTTTTAAACAAACATACTTGTTGTCAGACAAAGTCATTTTTTAAGGCAACAAATGGAGCTGGTTGTGATGCAAATACTTCATTAGAAAACAGCCTGGTGGTTAATTAATGTGAGCTGTGGCTTTATATACTGTGTTACTCTTCACATTGATATTAAGTTGGAAACTGGCAGCTGAAATGTAGTGAAAAACTGCTGATCTGCTTTGCTGTGCCAGAGGTGCAGGTGTACATATTAAAGGGGCAGTTTACTCAAAAATAGAGTAACAAGTGTTTCTACTTTTACCAACAGCGTGATCTATCCATCTATGTAATTGGAGAAACAAATCCTGAGGTTTAGTCATATCTGATTTAGCAACAGGATAGTCCTCAAAGCTGTTTTGTGCTGATTGAGCTTGTGTTTTTTCAAATACAGTGACACAGGCTCAAGCTTTTCAACAGGTAAAAAAAACACACACATGAATTTCAAGAAAAACAAGAAAACAGTAAAAGTACCACGAATAACAGAGAGACAGAGCAGGAAAAGTTCAGAGAAACACTAATACGGTAAGAAGACATTGTGCTGACGCTGTACTTAGTCATTGTGATGCTTTGAGTTAAGTACTTGAGCTGAAGATATTTATGCTCCAAAACATATGCTAATGAGGAGAGGTGCTTTGAACGTCTTGTGAACTAATTTGATGTGGTAATTGTACTTGTAGTAGAGTATTATTTTTTAGTAAAGTACTTTTACTTGAGTACTGGGCTTATGTATTTCTGTCACAATCGTTCAAATCACCATAGTCATCCTCTGGGAACCAGTAGTGTCTGCATTGTCATTCTTGGAGACAAGTTGGTAGTCTGGCTAAAACACAATTTTGTCAAACAGAAGTGTTCATCTGACCTTCAGTATTATTCAGACAATTACCAATTTAAATAGCTTCCCAACAATGGCCTTACAGGATGACTGCTCTCTATAAAGTTAAGGTAACAAATGACCAGAATTATTTGAACACTTGTCACTTGTCACAATGAGACACTTAAGACCAATGTGAGTTCATACTTTCAACAAGTTTGCAGTTTCAATTGACTGAAACCTGGCGTTAATCAACCGGCCATGTTGGTCAGTCAATGCCCTTGTCAGTACTAATTAGTCCTTTATTGCCAATCCAATAAGCTCATGTGGAAACAGACCTTAGGTACAACCTGTTAATTATATCACATGCACAGTTCAGTCCAGCATACCATCTGAGAAATCCTCCTGAAAAACCAGATCACATTTTATAAGCAAGATTGCGTTTGGTCATATGAAATGTGATCTGTATTTGTTTTTCATTTTTTCGTTTGCTTGACGACACAGCCTGTTTTTCCCTCATCTCATTTTTACTTTTTTATTTTCTTTGTAATAAGTGCATTGGTTATTCTGAATATTATTTTTATATAATACTTTTCCACCTAATATTTTGATCTGAAATTAGATTGTTCAGAAATATTTTTTAACATTCTCCTCATATGAGACTTGAGTGATGCATTTTAAAGGCTTTCTTTGAGAAAGTATTAGGGTTTATTTAAGAGGTTAGTTTTCTCCCAGTGGGATGTAAAAACTCAATATCTCAAAATTGCTCTGAACACAGATAGCAGCTCATGAACCGCATCTCATGACAAATCTTTCCTCACTTCAATCCTTCATGCTGTCACACAGCCAGCTCATAGTTACCCAGGTTAACCAGCACAATCTTTTGTGTATTCGTTTAAGCACCCATTTTCTTCTGTGTTTAAACTGAATTTGACATTTGTGCACTGGAAATGTGTTCTCCTTGAACACATTGTTGGCATCTTTGTAGTAGCAGCCTAAACATATCCCAAATTTTCAATTTGCAATGATTGCCAGTGTCAATTACAACTTACAATTGCTCCTCTCCTCAGTAAAGCAAGTGTTCTAGAGAGCAGCAGATGTGACACAAAGAAAAGCATTTGGAGGTTACAGCATCATCGTCTTCATTTATAGTCCACGCACACACACACACACACACACACACACACACACACACACTGGAGGAGTTTGAAAAGTCAGGTAATGAATTGATTCAGGGCTGGATTTTTTTCCCCAATAAACCACAGCCTTGATTTCCTTGTAAACAAACACAAAGTGCTGCAACCACAGAAAATTCAGAACAAGGCAGCTACATAACGAGAAAAAACCACAAATCTCCCCTCTCTACCACACATTGCATCTGGAATTGTTTTTGCTGCACTCAGCTGCAGTGGTTGTAGATATTTCTCTAACGTTTACCTCAGCTCTGGTCCAGGGTTGCTGTGTGGCACTTCAGATTAAATTCTGCATGGTGCAATAATACTGCTGTCATCTTCTTACAGAAGGATAGGGTTTGACAAGTGCGTGTGTTGTGTGTTAGTATGGCTTTCTGTGTGTGTGTGTGTTTGCATATGTGACATCTTAGCTGTAGCAGATACAGGTGAGGTTTTGCTCACTCAGTATTCTTCGTCAACTCTCTCTTTGACATAGACGCTCAGGTATATTAATTATTTTGTCAGTTTCTTTCTTGGATGCACAATATGTGGCAATAAGCCAAAAAAGCTGATGAGAATGAAAGGGTGGATGGATAGAGATTTTGGTAATGTGTGTGCGTATGTGTTTGTGTGACAGCAGACAGGTTTCTCTGTATTCTACCGAGGGGTGACAGTGGAAGCAGCAGCTTGCACACTCTCTCCTCCCTTCAACTCCTTCTCTCCCTCTTCCAATACCGCTCACTTATTAAAGCTTAATAGAAGCCAACGGGCCTGCCTGTCAGCCTGACGCACACTGAGCCGCTTGTCTTGAGGCTTCCAGCTCCAATTACAGTGTAACAATGAGAGAGGAGAGGAGATGAGAGCAGAGGATAGGAGAGAAGAGAAGAGGAGAAGAGACAGATTTTACATAGGCTGAGAAAAAAAGAAAAAAAGTGGGAGGAGGAAATGAGACAAAAGAGGAGAGTTGAAACAAAAGAGGTGGGAAGTTGAGGAGGACATTGAGGAAAGAAGTAGAAAGGAGAGGAGGGCATACGTGAGGATTAAAAAGGTGAAGAGGAGAGAAATAGAATAGGGGAGGGAAGAGAGGAGTCTGGAGAAGAGAAAAGACCTAGTTTGTATGACAGAAGATGAAACGGCTCTTTAAGTCAGAAAGAAACACTGATAGGATATTTGTGTAGCTATACATTTGCACCAAGTAACTGTCAAATGTAAAGTACAAAGGAGCCTGCACATAGTGTCTTTTCCTTTGGTATTCGATTTCCTTTGTCTCTAACCCACAGTCATCTGCTGCTTCACACCCTGTATCCTCCATCCCTCCCTCCAATCGTCTTGCTAGCTGTTAATCCTCTCCCTGTATGTCTCTCTCTTACCCACAACTCCTTTGATCACCAGTGATCATAAGCGAAATAAAGAAACTTTTACTCGCACACACTAAAATCAAGGTCACTCTTGCACGATCAAATTTAATATTAAAGTGACAAAGTGACGTTTCCGTTACTCAGCAAGCGTGACGGTTGTGGTCATGTTAATCGGAGTGATTTTTGCAGCTGCCTCTAAGTTTTCTCTCATGTCTTCCACTCTAATTTCTCACTCCTTCCCTCCACCGTGGTGGTGAGCAAGGGAAATTAATGAAAAAGCCCTGGAAGCTCCATGCCAGTTGTTAAACATTTCCCTTGATTAGAGCACTGGCAGACGATCTGTGTGTATCTGCTCGGCCCGTGCTCACAGTTTGGTGGCATTTTCGACAATGGCCTTGTTAACATGTGTGAGTGAGATAAAGACAGAGTCAGATGAAGGACACGAAGATAATTTTCAACCCATCATCAGTGCTGATGATCTTGATTAGACACGTGCATCCAGAAGATAACCCAAGTTTTTTAGAATATGGGTCTAATTTTCATAGTTTTGTCCTTCATTTCTATCGGTTATGAGAGGGCTGCACTCATCAGAGTAATTGCAGAAACCTGGAAACAGTGCTGCGTCGCTACAATAAACTCTGAGAAGCCAAAAAACATTCAGATGATCAGACAAGACAGAGAATATAAACTTTGGGGTTGGGCTCCTAAAAGGGTCTGGAAGATCAATCTGAGGTATCAAAGGTTAGGAAAGAAGAAAAAAACATTCTGCTGAACTATCTATCTCATGTTTCTACTTGTGAAAAACTGGTAAGTTTTACCTTCTCAGGCCTCTTATGTTTTTACAAAACAATAAAATGGGTACATCATTCTGATAACAGATCAATGTTACCTGTGATGAGAGGATGCTCTGCTGCTCTATAAAGGATTAAGCCAAAAAGTTGAGAGTTGACAAACTACGATAAGTATGACTAGTAAGATGAAGGATGTCAAGTTTGCTTTGTCAATACAACAAAAATAATTTCACTCTTGGCCTTTGTTTTCCCCTCCATATGTGGCTTGCCAACGTTGGAGTTGTTAAAACATGTACGATTGTCTGATGTGTTTGTTTCGAACAACAGTCTCAGTTTCTCTCAAGATTTATAATTGATAAAGCGGCCAAAAACTAAAGACAATGGATAAAATGTACACACAAAGATTTTATTATTATTGGTCCTACACTGGTATTGGGACAATCCAAGTATTCAGGAAGGAATTTGGTGACTAATATCTTATTGTTACTGATAGGAATAAAACAAATCAAATCAAAATCTATTCTTGGGGCATTCTAAGATGTTATTTGATAGGAGCAGTGCAGAGGAAACAGGAAACTTAAGGGGAGAGAGATAAGTGTGATGTACAGCAGGTCCTAAACCAGAAATTGAACTTGGATGCTGTAGTTACGTGGTATACACCTTAACCATTCAGCTACCAGGGCGCTCCAACTGGAAACATTCTTTAAATACTTACCAGAAGAAGAATGTTTAACCTACTTGGTTTCTCCACTGCTTTTAATGACTGTGTGGAGGTGTTCACAATTTTAGATGTTAACAAATCGATTTTTGAGCTGCCTACAGTTCCATAAGTTCTATAATCAAAAACCAGGCAAGGGAACTTTTATGCAGTCTGAGCGCTGGAATACATGTATTAGAAACGAAGCACATCAGAACAGAACAAAGAGACTTCACAGCTTCCCCATGGACCTGTCAATGCCACAAGCACACACTTCTGAGCTTGATAGGTTATGACTGTGTCACCATACAGCCACTGATCTGAGGGGCTTTCATCTCCAGAATCCACCATTTCTCTGCATCTTAATGTGTTATGCACGCAGTGACGGCAGGGATGCACGTGGCAAAGCATGTGCAGCCTAGTGTGAATAAGTGTGCATAGATGTTTGAATATGTGTGTGTTAATAAGTGACTGCGTGCACTGCTTGCACCCATGGCTCAGTGATTTTGCTCATTATCCTCGTCTCCTTTTCCTCTGTTCAAAGACTGCAGGCACAATTTTGTTTCTTGTTTTCAGCACGTCCTCCTTTCCACCATCTCACTTGTTTTTTATACCCCCATTACTTTTCTTTCAGCAGATACACTATATATCTCAAACTACTGCATCTCTTGCTCTTTCACACACAAACAACCTAATGTTTCAAGCTGTGTAGCTAACACCAACGTGTGCTCAGGGATGGCAAAAAACTGAGAAGCACTTTAAAAAGAAGCACGAACACATCAGAGATCCTTATGCAAACTGAACCTTGCTTGCTTGTAAACTGTATTTACTCTCAGAATGATTGTAAAACCATTTACAGGTCCTCCCTGACAGTTTTTTTCAGAGCACAGCTGAGGAAAAGCTGCTGAAGAGTTCTGCATGACTCCCTGGTTAAAAAAAGATAAATATATAAAAAGATAAAAATCTCCCAACCTCTGCTCCTGACGCGCCTGTCTTGCACCAGACTGATCAATATGTTAAAATATTTATGCGCACTAGCCATGTGTTTGCAATTAAAATTCCATAAAATCTCCACCAAAAAACACGCTGTTAATAGATTCAGCTCTTCAGCTGGGTCTATTAGCAAGGGCAGATCAGGATTTCAGTTGGCTCAGAGTCAAGGTTTGCGATGATGACTGCATAATTACATACCTGCACAACTCTTTTGCTGCCTATATATTCCTCTCCTCCACCTCTCAGTCTCTCCCTCTAGCTACCCCGAGTATCTTAATTTTTAACTCTCGCCCTCTTTCCTCATTTTGGTTCCTTTCTTTCTTTTTGTGCATAGAAAGAAACCTGCTTGGTTTAAGTCTAGAAGTGCTTTAGGGGGATGCTGCATGTTAAAACTGTCAGTGGGGGGGCTGCATGTGTAATCAAAAGCTACAGAACTTTTTTGTTTCCCTGAACAGTTTTTACACAACCACATGTGTTGCTGTCAGGAATGTTCCTCATTGAATTTGTCAATTCAATTATATCAAGACACCCTGTTTCCCCAACCTGGTCAACCTTTAGCAAAAGGCAGCTTATCAAGGTTGATTCTGTTAGCAGTTTCAACCACATCCAGTCTAAACAAAGCAACTGGGCTGTGGCGGACACTGCGGTGAAATAAATAGTGTTTCAGAGAGTTTTGTGTACAGGACAGTGCATATGTGTAAATGTACATGTCTGGGTTTCTCAGTGGAATGCAGTTTGTATTATATTCCTCTACATCTTATGACTTATGGGATACAGTGTTGGCTGTTCTTTCATTGGTAATTGATATTCTCATTTTAGGTGTAAAGCCACAAGCAGACTGTGGAGAGCAATAATAAATATTCACAAACATGTCACAGGCAATAAATTGGAGCACAGGTCCGCATAGCATTAGTCTAACGATCTGCCCAGAAGGTTCATATCTCTTGTTCCCAAATCATGAACCAAGCAATTTCATTCAGCTTAATCTTTCTCACATGCTACATTCATATATTACATCGGTATGGTGCTATACAATACTGTACACCCACCAGCTGAAAACACATGCCACTTTGTTTTTATGTTAACACCCCCAGTGCTGAGATGTTGGACTCGTTCCCGATACAAATTTCCAAAGGTTTAACAAAATGATTAAATCATCAGGTGCTGTGTCGAGGTTGAACGCCATCTGGGTGGCTGATTGAAGTTGCTCTCAACCAATTCGTTCAGTCACCTGCCTGTTCTGGTAATTTAGAAGCTGCCTTTAATAAAAAGTCTCCAGTGAGGAGACTGCTGAGACTCTGCAGGTGGCTCGGCGTCAGGAAACATCCTGAGTCGAACGATCGCTCTGAATCACAGAGCTTCTCAGCTGACCTGGACTAAACAGAGTTTAAGGTGATCAATACTGAGGCGCTGCAACAAACTCGGGGTGAAAGGCAAAGGAAGAGTCTGACAGACTGAAACCGAGACAAGGCTAGAGAGAAACAGAGACTAAGAGAAGTGACAAAAAAAAGAGAAAACAGCGAGAAGGTGTTAGAGGAAAGAGAAACATAAAGGAAGTGAAAGAAAATGTGATTGAGACAGAGAGAGATGAGTGTGAAAAAAGCGCAGTAGTGTTATTGATGTGTTGTAGAAAAGAGGAAAAGTGGAATTTGATGCAGAGAGTTAGGAGAACTCACCATGGTCGATTTCTGTCTGAATGATAGACACAAAAACAATCCCCACTGGTGTGAGTGGAGAGTAGTTACAGTACTCTGGATGCCACGCTGCAGGACTCCCTGTTGAGGCATTACACAGTGCCTCCAGGTCCTGGCCACACTTTACTGGACAACTATTACTCAGCATTGGCTACAGACCTGCCCAAGGCCCTTATTCTTCATCAGCTGTGTGTGTGTGTGTGTGAGTTCAGCCAAATTCCTTAAATGCCAGCGTCTGGTGTTCAGTTTTACAGATTGTGTTAAGAGCCGGTGGCTACAGCTGCTGGTGTGTATGTGTGTGTCACGCAATGTGCTGATCCACACACACACACACACGTGCAACTAAATGCACGCTTTAAGAAGTATCAAAAGTAACAGTACTTGTTATGTAGAAAGGCTCTTGCCAGTGTCACTGGATCACAAAACTGGATGCTATGATTATGCAACAATGCTGAACCAGGGGTAATTTTGCCACCTGATTTTGACTGCGTTCTATTTGACAAAAACATAAAATACTTTCATTTTAATCATTGGACTACAGACAATTTTAGAACAGGTGCACAGTCAAAAATTGCACTAATTCAGTCTACAATAATCAGTGAACATTTCTTAGAATGTATTTCTTCTATTTTGAAATCTTTCATCATGTTGTTGTATTTGATTAAACCTTTGCAATCAAGCACCCCAAAAGTTGTATTTGTGCTCCACAATTACATTTGCCAAGGTTGTGGCTTGTGGTTACTACCCACCCCCCATCACCACCACCTCAGACCCCCCTTATTGATAAATAAATAAATAAAATAAAGCACAGCACATATTAAATTCCCTAAACGTCCCCATTCTGCTCAGAAGTGTATTTTTCCTTCTTGTTCCTTGACTTGCTTTGGTTTGTTTGACCTTCACTGTGCAGATTGATGAATGTGTAGAGTTGGCTTTCACATTCATCTGATGGAGAGGGAAGATGTCTTCTAAGACATGTTTGTCTTAAACTAAATGTCACAAAATCTCATAGATCTCATAGAATCTCATAGATTTCCTGACATCAAAACTAGTTTGGAAGCAAGTCAAGTTCCAGAATTCATCTTCCGTGAGTGAGATGTGGAAACTGGATGCTGCTGACATGTAATGATCTTTCATTGAAGTTGGGATGTACTGTACTGTATAACTGGCCTGATATCTAATAACTACAGTAACGTTTTAGAGGACAACAAACAGTGTGGGTGCATACTGTGAGCTTTTTTTCTTCAAAAAAGTCACCTCAACTTGTTAACAAATGACATCTATGATTTACATACTGTACTACATGTAATGGACAAGGTGTACTTTTTTAAATCCAGCAACCTATCTGTATTTATTTTGTTTGTTTAAAAACATTATCATTTAATTACGCAGCAGTGCTCTTGCATAATGAGCAGTTCATTTGCAATTGCACTGACTGTCTTATTTTTCTTTTTTCTCTTAAATTTTTATTACCAGAAGCAGTTTCTGAGCTTTTACTGTATATATGCAGGGATATACAATCACAATGGATATCGGTTTAAACTGATGCTTCTATTTTTTAAAAATGAAAATCAGTAAGAACCAAAAGTCTAACTCTAGAGTAACTGTAGTCTTTGTGTTTACAACTATCCCCACCCAAAAACTCATTTCAACCAGCCCTCGAAAGATGGCGTCCCTGTACAAACCGACAGAAACACATCTAACAGTGGGGACCTGTGGGTTGCTGAGGGGTCAGTGGGCCCTCTGTGTTTCAAGGTTTTCTCTGAGACTCCTGCTGTGGGAAAGGAGATGTGAGGAGCAGAGGCAGGACTCATAAGAAGAAGTCAGATGAAAGAGCTGCAGACCTTCGGGAGTCCTCACACCTTGCCAAGCTTTCGAGACTCAGGATGCTATTCTTACTTTCTTAGAGCTCTCTAAAAAAATCCCCATCTGTGCACTGATAACTGGCAAATGCACTGTATACAATTTTGCTTACTTTTTTCCTCTGCTGTGCCCAAGTAGAAATTTACTCGCGTCAATTGTTAAAAGGCGAATAGGTCTTCATATTACACCAGCCAAGCCTTAGTATTCACTGAGGGGAATCTCTGTTGTTCAAACCTTTCACACGCTCCTCTGGGTGGGAGAGATGTGCGAGTTACAGCGCTTCAGTTACTCTTCCTCTATCTCCACTTGTCTATTCTCCGTCTTCCTCACTTTCTCTCTGTGCCCTTGGTATCTGACTTGCAGGAGTGACAGCAAACGGAGTTAGGAGAAGACGAAGGAGGACTTTGGCATCAAGGTTACAGAGCCCTCTCTCTCTGTTTGAAAGAGGAGACCGCATCAAACAAAAAATGAACTACTGTAGCCAGTGCTTCCCCCCTCTCCCCTCTTTCGTTCATTCTTCCCGTCTGTCTCTGTCTCTCTGTTGGGGTCCAGACTACAGGGCTACACATTTATCATCAGCAGACTTAAGATGCTGTGCTTTAACTAGCTGCCATGTAAATACAAAGCACTGTGTCTACTTTATAGGTTTCCCCTCCTAAGCCTCAACTCAGGTCACTTTCCAAACCACAGCAATTAGAATGGAATTAGATGAGGCCACAGCCGTAAATTTGGCAACATTACAACCACCAGAGAGAAAGGCAGAGTTAGTCCTGGCTCTGCGGCGATCTTCACTCTAACATGAAGCCGCAACAAGGAATCTCCAATCTCCCTTCGTCTCATTGATGTTTCAGCGGACCTCAATTACTGAGTGATTGCATCCCGCTGTTCCACCAGTCAAAACACTGCCTTTCTTCAGGAAATATTTTCACAGCACCATAATTGCTTCCATCTGTAGCAGCACTGTGGCAACACTAGCTATGTCATTATGGCTGAGTGAGTTCACAGCAGAACGGGTGGCGAATGTGTATGCGTGAGTGCGAACGTGCCTATGTGTGCGTCGCCAGGGTTTGGATGCGCGCACTCGTCGTCTAGCCTACTCCGCTTTTATCAACAGAGAGGAAACAGAGATTCGAGAATGTGTTGAGTTGGAACGACGAAGGAATGTGATGAAGCAAGACAGCAAGTCTGCAGCAACAGCACCACGCACTTGCCCACACACTGCCTCCTACTCCTGTTTGATGGCTGGTTTAACAGAGTTGACTTTAGCTGATGAGATGTCTGTGCAAACACAATTTGACTCGCTCACCCAAACTCTCAGAAGGCCTGCAAACAGCAAAACTAAACGAGGGAGCGTTCAGCTCTTTGCTGCTGGGAAACTCAGATGCTTGGGTTTTTCTGAGGCTGTTGTAAGGTCCCATTGAAATAATTTGCATGAACGAGAATCTTTTTCCTTTAGAATTAAGAGACCCTCATGTCAAATTAAAAGAGAGAAGTTGGAGCGTTGGCAGACCATTTAGACCACATTTATGCTGTAACTGATCTGCCTGTCAGCAAGGGTCACAACCTGGAAAAAGTGAAGCCAGGCAATCGACACGTCATGATAACCTGCAGTAAGTGGACCTGACATCCTATACCACCTGCCGACACCTGAGCCAAATCTGACTCATTAAGCTGTTTACAGAAATGGTTTATATTACCTGTCTTACATAGTACACGTTCACACATGCTCACCTCACATACGAATGTGCAATCACACACACACACACACACACACAAAAACACACTAGCAGTTCAGAGTTAGTTAGGTGATTTCCATCAGCGGAGTGTGTTCTGCTCAAACATCATTAAGACTAAATCCAGCACAAATCCAGCTGCAGTTTGTCATGCTGGCTGAAGAGACTACTAATTTAGAGGGCACACGACAGATATTAATGGCTGAAATGCTGGTTCAAGCTGTGACCAACTAATTTTTTAGTTTTTTAGAGACCAGAGGCACAGCACAGTGCAAAGTGGAAAAGAGCTAAAGCAGAAATTAATACTTAGGAAGAGGAATACAATATCAGCAGGTGTAGTCAGGGAAGTTTTGCTAATGACCAGTGTTTGGCAGTTTCTAAATGAAGCTGGAAACCTGGTGGAGAATCCTACTCCACACGTCAACAGTAGCCTAAATACTGTATATTTTTGTAGCATCCCAATTAAGGTAAAAATGTCCTTTTAATGGATAATAGCGGTGTTTCTTTTATTATTATCAACCATCCTCCTGAAGAAACGAACGTCAAACATAAATTTCAGCTGTCTGATGGTTGTCCAAACAGTCAAGATGAATGACTACTATATTTTTTTATTTTTATAGTAGATCTATGCTGGGCTCACAGATGTGTCTTAGCTTATGTGTTTCCACTGTTTGCTTGTTTGACGAGCGAAGAGAAATAAATTCTCTCTTTTCAGGGGTAATTGTGCTCAGATATTTGATTATTGAACAGAAGATAAATCCTTAGTACACAGCATGATTATGCTATCAAATGTACCGTACAGTATAAACATGTAATCTGGTTTTATGATCATTTAGGGTGGGTAGAAAAACAGTGAGGTTTGTGTATCTGTTCTGTTAGATTGTGGTGATGTGGCACAAATGTAATAATCCATGTACACACTGTTTGACCTGAGCACAAATATGAGCTTCACATTGCTCAAATTTCTCACTATAGATGAAACAAACACATGATTCTTGCTGCTGTATAATAGCAGTACTCAATACACATATGGAAATACCTTATGCAAAACATTGAAAATTTGCTTTAAATGTCATCTTGATGTGCGTGTCAAAGTGTTTGGGTATCTGCTAACTAAAGCCTTGATAACTGCACTTCCACCTCTGAGCAGGTGGAAATGCAGCTTAATGCCAGAACAGCTGCGTCACTTCACTCCCACCCTCTTTGTTCATTTCTGCTTCTTTGGACTCAAGATATAATCAGACAAACAAAGTTAGCCTGCCTAGTACCTGAAAGAAAGCTCCTAGGCAGATGTATATTAGACACGCATGCACGTATACACACGTAATTGAACCCAGATATTTCTCTGACCTCATCTCTTTCATCAAAGTACCCCTCCCACAACACATTGTCTCCATTAGATGTTGTACTTTCAAACTCTACTTTGATCACAGTGGGTTTAGAGGAATTGCATGTATCTACATGCTAATATTTTGTGTGTATGCTTGGGAGGGTAATCTTTATTTTCTAATAAATGCAGGCACACACACATAATCACAAGGCAATACCCTTAGCTACACTTGACCTGCTCATATAATTTCCCATAATTAAAATGATCTCACACTGTGGTTGTTTGACATTGCAGAAAGGCATTTCTTAAGCGATGGTTTAAGGAATGTTGTGCTCATTTGATCAACTTTAATCATAGATTAAGAATGATGCAAAATAAAGGTGTGGGCACTAGTGTAAATTAAAGAGAAGGGCAGCATCTTGGTGATTTAAGAAAAGATTAAGAGGATATGAGGCAGGTTTACATCACCTCGACAGAGTTACAGCCTGGCCACGAGCCCACTGAGAAGGCCAGTGACAGCGTTGCGGCACAGAAGACGCCGGTGGCTCTCTTAGTCTATTTGTCACGCTGGCCCGGCGTAGCACCCGTGAAAACAGCCACTCGCTCTCTTCCCTGCACCTCCCTCCATTCTCAAAGCTTTCATCACCCCCATCACTCTCATCTTTTCTCAGTTTCCTATGTGATTGCCCCACATGCTAACCTATTTCTCCTCCTGTGACCCTACTTGTTCTGTCCTCTCCTCCCATCACTCCACTTCTTTCCTCTTCCACCCTTACGGTTCCACACTTTTGATCCTCTGAACTGTTTCACCTTTTCCATCCTCAAAGTTAGCCTTTTTCCTATGATCTCTCAATCCCTTACTCATTCTTTTTGCTCTGCTCTCTACTCCTTGATCTGATTTACCTAGGCCCCCCTCCTCTTCCTTACTTTTCTCAGCCCCATTCCTTTCCCCTTGCAGAATCACTCTTGATATCTATTCGACTGCCAGAGGAGAGATGAAAATCGATTCTCCTTCCAGCAACTGCTTCTCTCTGGCTAAGGAGAGAGGGGAGGCAGTTAGCTGGGCTCTAAGTAAGGCCGTCCATCCATCTCCCTTTGAGGTCTGACGACAAGGCTGCACTGAAATCAGTGTAGCACTGACTGGGACTGGACAGAGATGAAGCATGAGGGAGAGGAGAGGCACTGAAGCAGCAGAGGAGCAAAGACTTTGGCAAAATAAATGACTTGTTCTTTTTCAGACAAATTGCAAAGACAGAACTTGCATAATTTCCTCTCAGAAAGCAGACTTTAACCACCCTAACCATTTCAACCACAAATTACTTGCCAGGAACCATGAAACTACCTTCTATGAAATAGTACCTCCTGGCAAATAAAAGAAAGTGAGAACATATGTATTTTATAATCTAGATTAAATTTAGCAGTCTGATTCCAAACACGGTCAGTGATCCCCAAAAAATGAAGAAAAATATGTTTCATCTCATTGTCACAGACTGCTTATATCTATGAGCTGTCTTAACCTCTACCAAAGAGGAATCTTCCTCTGTAGACTGTTTTATGTGAATACTTGTTAGAGAGGAGGAAGAGAAGGAATAACTATCTGGTAAAGCAGAGATTAGAGAACAGTCAGAAAAAAATGAACACATGTAGAACAATACACAGTAGAACAACTTTTTTTTTTTCTTTTCTAGATGGTTAATAAGAATTAACTATAATTTAAAAGAAAATCCCGATTAAAAAGTGTTTGTTTTTTTTACTGCTATTATTGATCATATGACTTTAATCATGACTGGACATGTCAGAAAGGGAAAATTTAGCTTGACATTAGACATGCAGCTGCAGAAAGAGGTAAGCAAAAAAAGGAGAGTGACAATGAGATTGCTGAATTTCCCCAAAGAGAGACAGATAGGCCAGACCACATCTCACCTCCCATCTGCTGGGTCAAGATACAGAAAGGTGGAATGAGTCCAATATAGCGATATGAAATATTCAGCAACCAAAAGCCTTCTGTTTATTTCACCAATCCGGGTCCCCAAGGAGTTTGTGTTGGCATGTGTGAGCATTTGTGTGTGTTTGTAAGTACACAGATGTACAGTATGTGTCCTGTGTATGTGGAGAATAAGGCACATGAGGAGAAAGCTGCTGACAGACACATACAGAGAGAGTGTGCAGGCAGTTTTCTTAACAGTGTCAGTGACAGTTTGTCATAACAAGCCCATTGAAGCTGTGTCTCTTTGTCTTCCTTTGACTGAATATTACATTTGCAAATGGCTGAAAGAATTCTGTCTTATAGGAAGACAAAGAAAGATGGACTCAGTGTTAACTAGGAACAGGAAACACTGAGGAACGCATCCATATCAGAAACAATGAAAGTGTCAAATAAAAACATGAGATATGATGAAAAGTTAGACAGAATCACCAAGTTCATCACAGTATCTGAGACAAAGTGCTGTCTAAGTGTTGGTGGCAGCCGTCAGATGGATGCAGATTCCTGCCATGCCAACCCAGAAGCTCTCGTTCATCTAGCGACAGAAGAGCTTACTTCTGTCAACAGAGTTCGGCTCGGGCATATTTCATGACGGGATCAGAGCAAACATGTCTCAGAGCTCAGAAATTGCTCAGAGCCAAGGCCAGAGAGCAGGACAGTACATCTCTATCTGACACTGGTCCAAGAAGAACAAATAGCAGGGCGCTGCACATTTTCATATGAGGGGGACGGAGCTATTTTAATAAACACTAATCTGAAAATTTATAGATTCATATTTGTGGCCAGTTTAAAGGAACGGTTACTCATTTTATAACAAAGTCTGTTAGATAGATTTAGAGTTAGAATTAGAGAGTTAGAGTTATTTAGATTAGAAATGTCACATAATTTATTCTAAAAAGTGTTCTACAATATTCTGTATATTTATATAATATTATATAATATAATTCTGTATATATTTATATAATGTGTAAGGTCTTAAACCTTACACTGTAAAGTGCCTTGAGATGACTTATGTTG
>JAUMHL010000021.1:10001164-10015297 GCA_032362345.1 Sandelia bainsii | reverse complement strand
TAGAAGTACATTTTTTTCAAAAAGTTACTTAAGTAAATGTAACGGAGTAAATGTAACTCGTTACTACCCACCTCTGGCTAGCAGGTGTTTTTGTTACTTTTGGACAGAGCCTGACTGTTTCTGGTGCAAAGCTAACTGCATGTGGGTTTTACATGTAGCTTCATAGTTAATGTATAATGTACATGGGAGTGGTCTCAATCTTCTCATCAGCATAATAACAAGAAAGCTATTAAGCATGCTAAGTTTTCCCTTCTTACTTATCAGGGTTGAATCCCTCCAGTTCCTCCAGAAAGATGTTGCTGTTGGTGACTGTGTTGTCCTGGTTGGGCATGATGAGGAACTTGAGGATGGTCCCTCTGCTCGATCCGAGGAACAGGACAGTTCTGTTTCTATAAGGCCCGGCTTCTGTATCCACCACAATCTTGTTCAGCTGGTACCTACACAGAGAGAGAGAGAGAGTGCGACAATAACACAAAGAGTTTAGGATTTAAGTACATTACAACTGATTGGTTTTGGTGTAAAAATACAGACTCTTGTGAGTTTAGATCATAATATGTAATTTTCTCTTGGGTCACTGCAAAATGCTCAACTGCTCACCAATTTGCATAGTAAACTAATTATGGCAGACATTCGGTCGTTAATAACACCAGTCAAGTAAATAGGCTTGGCCTGGAACAATAGCGGAGTGTTGCTGAATTACACATAATACTGTGTGTATGAGTCAATAGACGAGAACAGAAGCCACGTTGTGTCGGGTGTTTAATATTCCATATACATCCAGTCCCCATAATCCCCTGGTGACTAGTCAGCAGTGGGACTCCATACAGTAGTGGAAAGAGACACAGAGACAGAGAGAGTCATGCATGCAGTGAGGTGAGATATAATGTACTATACCTGCTTCCTTGCCACTACAGAAATTAACACCAAACCAGAAAATGTAGTACATAAACAAAATAAGAGTTGGTGTTTGATTGATTTGAGTTCAGTCTTACCTGACCATAGTTCTGACTATCCATGGTCTTTGTCCGAGTGATGGGATGGCTTCATCCATTAGCGGATGGGTCTTTACAAAGTTAAGCATTTCATCAGGGAAAGAATTGGATGAATTAAACCTCGTTCCTTGAACAGCGCAGCCACCGGGTCTGGGGACAACCAGTTTCAACAGACAGTTTTAAGCAGACAGTACAGAGGCATTCTCATTCCTACAACTTCAGGCTTCAGTGAAGATATCTTTATATAATTAAACACTCAAACAGTCCAGACTGTCACACTGGGATATATATACTTTTGTCAATAAGTGACTGATTTGATTTATCCAAAATAACCTCATATTTGAAAGATATGAAAAGTGATGGATGAGGTCAAGACATGCCTTCTGATTGAGAGAGAGGCTGTATCCTTGTGAAAAATTGATTTCAAACATCTGCATGAATTTGAGTTTACACAACAAAGTTTCTACAGGCTGTGATAGCATGTGCATTATCTTCCTGCTGCATTCTTCTTTACCTGTATATTTCAACCAGTTTTGCTTTACCTGGTTTCCTTTTTGTATGAAATCTAAACTCTAGACATGAACTGTGGTTTACAAAACACTAGGTCAGGACCATGGCTAACATCGTTGTTTATAAAACTGTTTTCTTCTCATAATTCTCTGACAACAAACTGAACAGAGGTGCATAAACTATTTACAGTCATCTGTACCTTGGCTTAGGGATGAGTTCATCTGGAACTGGCGTCCAAATAGACTCGGGTGATTTTTGCTCCTTGAACCTCCCATCAAACACTGAAGCCAGCTGCTCCATGTCAAAGGCACACACCGCTGAACCTGGGATACTAGAGAAATGGAGAGACAGAGTGAGACAGTGGACGATTGAGATAGAGACTCCTGATTGATAAAACACTTTGAGCTGATACAAAAAATGATGTCAGTCGTGTGTCAAGCGGGCTTTGCATTCAGACAGGGGTTCAGAAAGAATAAGTGACGGCAAAAGAAAAGATAAGGTAGATCATATTTTCCCTGAAAAATAGACAGTAAAATATGAAAAAGGAAAGAAGTTAGAATATAGAAAGTCAATTGTGAGCATGAGAAAGGGATAGGCACTTGTGAAGGTGACAAATTGGATTTGGGCTGTTCATATTTTGACATTCAATGCTTGAACACAAAGGAAAGATAAAAAAGGATAAGATAGACTCTGTGGGCGAAGAATAGATATGCAGCAGATGCAATAGATAGATTGGCCTATGAGAAGAACTTGGCTGGATTTCCTGGACTATAAAATAAAACAGGAAATTTAACTACTTGTGAACCCTGCAACCGGGAAACAGCACATCTGCTCCAAGAAGTGTCCATTGCCCACACACACATGCACGCAAACAAACACACACAGACAAAACCAACCAACAGAGAAACATTCATACAAAGTTAGACTTTTTCCTGACTGAGCCTGATGATACATTTTTGTTTTGGCTACAAAAAAATGAAGCACTACGGAAAATGGAATAAAGAGAGCAGTGTCAGGAGGAGATAAGGAATGAGTTTTTAAAAAACATCCCCTGTTTCCTGCTCTGAGACTCAACTCTCTGCTCTGAATGTGTCCTCATCAATGACTAATGGTGTGCGTGGTGTGCGAGCTAGTGACTAAGTGCTAATACTTCAGCAATACAGTACACACACATTGAATAGGAGAGAGACTGAGTCACCTGCAACCTGCTGCTACATGAATCCCACACATATCCCATCTGTTTCTTTCCTTCTATCTCCTCTTCCTTTCAAAAAGAAATAAACATCCAACTGGTGATTTGAGGGTCTGTGCCCCAGCGATTACGAACTGAGCCGAGTGGTGTTTCTCTTGAGTGCCCCTTTGAAAGACACAGAAGGGTTTGCTAGGCCCTGAAGGCAGGATTTTGGTAGCAGCGGGGATCCGTGCTCTCCTGATGTGCCATTTGATCAGGTTGCGCAGTCTCCCTCTGTACTTATCATTCATAGGCAGGGATGTGACTCAACCCCGGCCAGAGTGGTGGAGCTGCAGGCGTATCGGTGGATGGTACGGCATCCCTCTCTGGACTGCGGGCACCAGATGTTGTGTGTGACATTTCTGCCAGCTTTGCACCGATGCCAGCTTGGCTTCCTTTTTCTACCTTCTCCACCCCCTCAGCTCATCTCTTTCTCTCTCACTACAGGTCACTGGGTTTGCCCCGTGTAGAACTCTCTAACAGTAGTATGCCAAAAGGCCTCAGGCTGTTTTTCTCTGAATTCTCTCAATTATTCTCATTTTCATTCTGTAGTAGTCTCTCCTGCTGTTTTTTCTTAGTCCATGTGTGTTACGTTCTTGTACACAAATTTCATTTTCAATCATTGTCTATCCTCCACACTAGACACTACTTTCCTTTTTTAAATTTAAATTTAGCTTGTTTCTCTCTTTCTGTCCATTGGCATTTGTCCTTTCTTCACTCTTTCTCCTTGACTGGGGCTGAGTGATAGGCTGTCCAGACAAGATGTATAAGGTGTCCATCTGAGAGGGCTGCCGTGGAGTCTAAAGTACTTCCACACTATTTAACAAGCTCCCTGACAGCTTGGAATAACACAGTCCTTAAGGACACATGATGCCGCATAGGAGTAGATGAACAAGGGGAGAAGAAGGTAGGAGTCAAGGGAAGTTTCACAGCCAATCCTTGAATTAAGGAATTTAAGTTTGCTAAAACTTAAATTGTAGTACACCATCATTATAAATATATAAAATAAGGACCTAGAGCGATATAGATTGAACTAACACTGGGGCTGTATAATTTATATTGAAATGTTTATTTAAAAGTTGTAAATCACAAACACTTTGCCTGATTATCTGTTTACTACAGTTTAAACCTGCGTATTAGTGCATATCCTGTAGGTGTTTTTATTTTCTAAGATAATTATCATAATCAGTTTTTTTTCCAAAACACGTTTGAGTTTGATTAGATTTTTTAACTGTATTTGACTTGATTTGTATCAAACTTGGTATCAAGCCAGAGGGGTTTCAGATGCAATTTACCTTTTTCTTCTAGCAGAAATGTTTCAGTTGCCATGATGGAAGGCACAATAAATTTAACTTTGCAATAAATTAATGATCTTAAGTCTAATTAATTCAAAAATATTTTCTTAGTTCAGCAGAACAATGCTCCTGTGGCATTTTAAAGAAACAAACAGACATTTTGGGGAACATGCTTGTTCGCTTTCTTCCCAGGACAGGACTTAAAGATCAATATCTCTCACATACTGTACATGTGTAGGAAATATGCTGCTGAAACCAGGGGACAGTTAGTCACCTAAAGACAGAGGGAAAGAGCTAGCTCAGCTCTGTCAAAAACAAAAACGACAACAGCAAAAACAAAAACATTAATTTTCTTCTCCTTTGAACAGAAATCCATCCAACTTGTATAGGCCAAAATAAAAAACAAAACAAAAACAACAAAAATATCGAATTACGTTTTACCCAGTTTTTACAAAACACGTTACAAATATGTAAACTTTAATAAAAACAGTATCAAAAAACATTTATATTGAACGTTTTCCAATTAGGTCTCAAATTCCTGCACTACCTGAACTTCTAGCTTTTATCTTCACTTTTAATATTATTCCCTCATTTTTTTCCCTTTCATATATTCACCCACTAAACCTCAGGTATGAAGTGTTTTTACATACTTTTCTTCACCATTCACAACACGTCCCTGTGGGTTTTCTTTTCTCTCCCTAACCTGACTATCGATGCCCATGTGGACTAGTTAACTTTCTGTAACAACTCTGTATTTCTTGTGACATAGCTCTGCTGTCAACTACATGTGGTATGTCTTTTCCATACCTACTTTTCTGTTTCTAGCTGTCTACATAACTATGTATTTCTTTGCCTTTTCTACTTGCAGGCCTGGGGGGACTAGCTTGCACATCTGCACATCTTCCCCTGTGTCACACTAAACCTGCTCTCCTCCAGCTCCTTGTCCTCCTCATTTTCCTCCTCTGCTGTGTGTTCCCAGAAGGACATCCTGCTGTCTGACCCTGTCATATGGGATTCAAAACCAAACATGGCCTCCCACACTCAGGATGCACTAGATTTACTTTATTTTGTATGGGATGTTTTCCTCGCATTCCTGCACAGCCCCATTAAGCCTAATGAGTCTACAACAGCAGCAATTGACATTTTCAGCTGCCAAAACAATAGCTATGCAATAACAGAAATGTTTGTTTTCAATACCAGTTCAGCACAACATGATGAAGGTAAGCCATGTTTTTCTTGGTGCTGTTCTTCTGACATATACTGACTTATTTGAGTTGCTAAATAAAGTAGATACTTTCTTGACTCTTCTTCTCCTCTCTGGTCTCATAGTCATATGCTCTGTCTTTCAAGTTTGCTGTTGCTCCCTAAGCCTGCTTGACCTCACAAGCATTAGCAGTGTGAGTGCAGGAGGTGCTCAGTAGGAAATCCAAGCTCTTCTTATATTCTTCTTCAAGAGGAAGAGCCTGGGGCTTCAGAGGTGGATGCACAAAGGAAGGGGCAACTGGCGTTTTAAAAATTGTAAGCAGGGATTGATGGATGCTGCAAATGCAACTCACTAACAGTTAAGGAGCTGGTATGTGGCTGTAGAAGTATCCTGAGAGTGTGGACTCAGAAGGAGCTAACTCCATAGTTAATGCTTGACTTCATCTTGCTGTTCCCATAGAACAGTCCCATATAAGCTGCACAGGACTAAATGACAGTACAGAATAGCTATTCCTCCACTCACAGGTCCTTCTTCATGCTGCTTTCCCTGCATGCGGCCAGCCAAAGCAATTTGTCTGGCAAGCACTCAGCCAGTGTGGCGCAGTGGGCCAAACGAGGCCAGTAGGAGTTTTGCAGCTCACCTCACACATTCTCTCTTTCTCTTTGTGTCAATTTTCTTCCATCACACATGTCCTTATCCATCCATCCAAACCTCCCTTTCTCTCCACCAGTTCTTTAAAATAGGAACCAGTAGCAGTTCACCGATGCAGGGGTATGTGTGTTCAGCTGGTTCTCCTCTGTGACTTCCTGTAAATGCTCTTATCTGAGAACCATTGTTGGTGTGTTTGTGCACATGTGAATTCGTGTATGAAAGTGGGAGTGTGTGTGTGTCTGTGTGTGTGAAGTGTCCATCTGTCTCTGCAGGCAGTGCCCCCCTCTTGCAAACATTCAGATAAGATGCAGCTGATGAAACTGTTTTAGATCTCAGAGAGCAGGGGATGCACATGTTGTCCATTATTGACATTACTCCTTACGTTTCTCATCTGTCTCTCCCCCTCTTGTTCACCATCTTCCTTCTCCTCTGTCTTTTCTCCTTTTGTATTTCTTTTTCCTTCTCTTACAGGGAGGTCAGGACCCCACTGTTTTGAGACACTGCCCTGCAACTGATAAACTTTTTATATTCTAAGAAACAAAGAGTTGATATTATGCTGGAACCACTGACAGGTGGTAGTTAATGCTGCTCGCTGCATTTAAGTAAGAGACTGTATTGATTCCAGACCTGAGTCAAATAGCAGGCAGTTGCAAGTTTTTCTAAGTGTCTGCCATAATGTGCTTCCACTCCCAGACATAATAAGTGGTATCTGAGCCATTCAGAGAGTGTATGGAGAATGGACCATCACAGAAAAAGTATGCTGAAATCTTTTCTATGGTTTGAGCCACTTACCCTGCAATATGCTGCAGCAATACTTTCTTTTAAAGCCTTGAGTATCTGTTAATCTATGTGCAGTCTGCAGATTACATACAGGAGGTTCCTTCAAACACACATACACTGCAATGTCCATGTATTCAGTATCATAATCACATTTTTCTAAAGTTGAAAATATAATTACACCATAACATTGTCTGTGTCAGTATCTTCACACTAAGCACGATAAGCAGATTACTGTAACTGCATCGGAAAGGAGACATGGGAATCAAAAAACTCTCAAAATAAGGAGAATTACAATTTTCGCCCTCATTTTTGACTGAAAAACATAAAAGTCAACACTACAACAGTGCATGGTTAGGGCTGAAACAATCCTATATTTGGTGCATTTAAAGGCTCAGTAACATTCTCTCATTTGCCGTTCGTCTTGTCTTTTGCTTTGAAAAAAACTTCTCACTCTCTAATAATCCCGCATTTACCAGCACCCCTCATCTCCTCTCCTTTCTTCTCCTCTAATCTTTTTTCAATTTAATCATGTCTTTCAACAAACCATGCGTTTGTCCTCAATGAAAGCATCACGTGTCTTAAATTACTCTGTACCCCACAATCTTCACCTCTGCACACAGCTTCTTTCATGTCATCTGGAGCTTTCCTTGGCCTGTTGGAAGTGTTGCTCTTTCCAACGTCATAGGTGAAGGAATCAACTATTGTGGTCCTCAAAATTCAAATGTTTCTTCTGTGTTTGCAGCTATACACTGGTTCTCTATTCCAGTCTCCATGGGAAGTATGTAAAAATGCATCCCTACATCTGTTTAAGAACATGGATTTTATCTCTTCACTTCAACCCGCACAGTCACACATGTATATGCACATACACACAAATAAATCTTCTTAATGTTAAGTAGTGATCTGTATCAGCTCAAATAATTAGCTAAAAATAACAGAAAATTGTTTAAATGCATGTATGTCCATAAGTAATGGGTAAATGGTCAATTTAGAGCTAAAACTGCTAAACAGTTTAAATAACAACAGTAACAAACATTTCAAGATAACAGATAGCTAAAATAAATGGATAAACAGTTACACCAATGATTAGTTTCAAATACAGTTATGCACAGTTAAAATAGCGGTAATTGGAAAATGGTGAGATAGCCTGTAGCTAAAAGTAGTGATCATGTATTAGAAATTTCAAAAAGGCAGGTTGAAATGTTTACATACAGATAAAAGTTGTTATTTCAAATAGTTAGTTAAACAAAAGTTGTGGAAAATAGTTAAAAATGTTAAAATGGTAAAGCTGACATACATAATGTAACTTTAAGCTACTGTAAACACTGTAAAATATAATTAAAAGATTTACATGTAAAAATGTTAGTTAAAAGTAACCGGTGGTAAATCAAATTATTGAAATAAATGGTGGTGTTGATGAAGAGGCACTTAAGTTCATGGCAGGGCTGTGGGATACTGTACTACTGAAAAAAAAAAAGTTGTAGACTGCTAATCTTGAGTGTCTTTGTATGCATATTTGTGAGAGAAAGTCATATGTTGTACCTGTTAGCTGGTGTGGAGAACACGCCCAGGATGATGTCCCTGCCATGCATCCTGATGATGGGACTGGTGGAGTGGAGCAGGTTAAAGTAGAAATGAGAATCACCGGGCACGGAGCAGTTCAGACGGGCCTTCAGGAATGATGTCCACTGCTTCTCAAGGACACGCTGAGAACCCCCATGGTCCCGCTTACACACCCGAGCCACTCGTGACACCACCACCTATGAGTAGTTTGCACAAGAAGCTGAAGTTGGCATAGAAAATGAGCGTGCAAATACATTTGCAATATACTGACAGGTATATCCATGCTGCAGCTCACATATAACTCCACTGAAAAGCTGGGGACTTATTGTAAAAAAGTATTTCCCAGGCTCTGGGTTTTATCTTCAAAAAGGATAATTTAAAAGCTCTTTTCAACTCCAGGGCGATCTCTAAAGAGTCATTTGCATGCCATTTGCAACATGGAAACCCTGTTTTGACAGATCATTGTTTTATAATGGTAAATTTGATATCAATTATTCATGAAAATGTCAGTGCATTTCAAAATTACTTCTTTGAACCTCCTCATCCACAATGATAATGCTGTTTAAGTATCAATTTACTCTGCTCTCTGTAAACATGTCAAAGCCAGAGAGACCTTATGCAAGCACTTTTCCCCCAAATGTCAATTGCTACAGCAAGTTATTAGAGTAACAGGTTTCCTGATGCTGATGTTTTTTTCATAAAGATTTATCCCCAGCTCTGCTAAAGGCAGGAGATATACAGAGTAACACATGAGACATGAGTTGTTTGTTCAAGCTGATTTGTTGGATCAGATGTGCAGACTAATACAAGAATGAAAGGTCAGCATAGCTGTAGGAAAAGTGTTGATATTGACATTCAAATAATAACAGCAGGGAGATTTTAGACTGCTTTTCATGGTGTTGCATTTTAACAACACATTCACATGTTCCTCTACAGTCCTTTTAAAAGATGCTCTGAATGGACCAGCAGTGTGTCTGTGTGAATACAGAAAATTCAGAGGGAAAAGAAGATATTTCATCAGAATGACTCCTATACCTTCTCCAGGTAATTGAACTCCATGGCTATCTCTCTGAAGAAGAAGTAGATGTGAGGTCCCCACTCCACAGCACTGACAAAATATGGCTCTATATTGTGAAAAAGAAATAGTGAGAGGCAGCAGAAAAAGGTTGAAGTACTGTACATAAAGCATGAGAAGTGCACAGAGAAAAAAAGTCTGATGAAATGTACTGTAGAAGGACCATGAGAAAGCATATACCAAAGATTCTTTGCGAATGCATCATTCACTCACACAACAATGAGGTAACATGAGGGCAGTGAGAAAGAGGCAGAGGCCATGCTTAATTTCATTACATGGTGAAAGGGGATTTCACACCAAACAATAAGCACATTATGACTCCTCGATGTTTCTGAGAAATGAGTTTCATGCTATGCATTTTGGCGTTATTACCCTCGGGACCAGCTACAACCTGTATGTCTTTCCAAAGCTGCTATTTGTTGGCAAGAGGACTAGCAAGTTTCCAACAAATAGCGCTTTTTGAAATTCAGTCACTTGGATGACAGTCCACAGACAATGTGTGAGTGTATTATATTTTTTTAACTGTCCCATTGTCATTGTTAGGTTTGACTGCAGACTGACCATGATGTGAACAGTCCATTGTGTCAAGGAGAAGTAAGTTTGACAGCACCGTGTTCAGTGACCTGAACATAGAGTTGTCAGCCTGCTGACTCAGCCCTCTGCTACTGACACATGTATTGATCCTGCATGCTCCTAAGTAATGTAGACACACTCAATGTATTAGACTGACAGCACCAACAACAAATGTGCTTGAGAAAACTGCACAAATGCAGGTACACTGGATAAAACACAAATAAACACACTTTGACATGCATACAAAACACCCACCCACAGTCACACACACAAGCGCGCGCACACACAACACATTTGTCGGTACCTCTGAACCACTTGGAGTCGTGCTTGACGGTGCGCAGAGCAGGACTGTCCCCAAGGCTACGGTAGATCACCGCATCAATGGCCAGGAAGTCTGTCACTGTGGCTGTAAACAGATTCCCCTCTGACACACAAAAAACACACACATGCACACAATAGTGAGTTGGACAAACTGCCAAGACTATAGCATAAGCGCAAACAATTACAGCTAAAGTGAATGTTTTCTGAATGTCCTGTGTCATAAACATGACATGATTGACCAGTCAACAATGTAATTGTCGTAGCATAATTGCACCTTCACAGCACTCCCACACAAAAACAGCATTTTTTACTGCTAGCTAATATCAGATAATGGACTAATGGCTGAACAGTAATGGCTCCCTACAGTTTCAGCCACAGAAAACTGTTGATTATAGTGAAGTGTTTAAATCAGATGAAGTAAACACGATGAATAAAACTGTGGAATCACAATAGTTCTGTTTTCCTGGGTTTATCTAACGTATTCTAGTAATTCAATCAAAATGTCTTTAATGGAGGAACAAAGTATTCCTCAGTGATATATATTTTTTGTTGCAGTAACTAAATTGTAATGTGGGACAGCTCATAGTGTCACACCTCAGCGTGACCCAGGCACATATGTAAAGATCCGAACAAATGTGTCTTACCTGCAAACAGAGCTACGTTAGCGTGTTTGGGGTCGTAAGGGCACCTCGCCATCCCACTGACTGTGTCTCCTACCATCTCCAGAGTGTCTCCCTTTTACAACACACACACACAGAAACACACACGGATGCATGCATCAATCAGTAAACTCCAAAAAAAACAATATGAATGTATCTGCAGCAGCATCATGAAAACAAGCCACAAGAGAATGGCAATTAGGGAGTGTTACGGTAAGTGCAAACTAATGATTCACTGGTGGCAATTAGCCACAGCAACAACAACAAGAGAGTCACATTCTCATGCATAAATAAAACTGATAAACACACACACACACACACACACACACACACAGACAATTACAGTCACACAGAGGATGGCACACTCTCATAAATTCACACTCTTATAAATTAATGTTGACAATTCCAACTCTCACATAAACATACATGTACAGCACATTCAGTGAACTCTCTGCTTAATTCTCTTTGTCATTGAAACGAATACATGCAAGTAATAAAATGTGAATTACATGTTATTGCTTTTGCAGTCACCAGATCTCAACCCAACTGAACACCTTTTTGACTGATACGTTGGACAGTGCTCTCCACAAGTGTCATCAAACCATCAAATATATAAATATAACTATTTATACATCCTGTATCACACAAAAACATAAATCACATAAAAAAGAAACACCTAAAACCTGACTTTTCTTGCCTTCCTTGATGCAAAGTCAAGTCAGTAATCAGTTATATGATCATATGAAATCAGCCCAGCAATTGCATGATTAATACTGATGACAGCGATGCCTCTAGGCAACCAGAAATCCAAGTGCAACAATATATCTATAAAAATGTATATTCAGTGTTGATTGAACTGGTTTATTAGGTAGTATTTCCAGTGTAACTGATTTTATAAGTGTACAAAGTTCGTGGATCTCTTTCTGAAGTCAGGCTTCGAGATGGGAGACTTGAGGTGACATGCAACCATTCCACCCTCCTCCCAATCTAGTACTTTACTTCTGAGTAGGAAACCTTCCCAGGCAGGCATGATATCATTGATGTGACCTGCAAATGCACAACAGCAAAAGGTCTCATCCCTCCAGTAGATTTCCAGAGACTTGTAGAGTCAATGCCAAGAAGAGGCATTAGAACTGTTCTGTTGGGTTGTTCTTTTAACAACTGACTTTAAAAGGAAGTAGCAAGCAAACTATTTCAGCAACACAGGCTAATTCTCATCCTTGGTTGAAAATGAAATAATTTATTGGTGTCATTTCATTAAAACTCAGCTATAAATAAAACATTAGCTGGCATCACTAACTAGTCCCCAGAGAAACGACCTATCAGGAAGAGACAGGTGTGTTATACACTGTTGAAGCATGTCATTAGTGGCTGACAGATAATGGGCTAGCTATGTCTCCGTGTTCCACTGTTGTGCTATGTTTTCAAATGTGAGAGACTGAAAATAACACTTAATCTGAAAAAGCCTTTGATAGTGAAAGGATCTTTTTCTCTTTCACTCTCAAACTCCAACTCAGCCTTCATCCCTCATTTAATATTCCTGCAGAGTGATGTGAAATCAGTCGAGCTGATGATTAATATTTATGTGTAGTTATTCTTCCACAAGTTTAAAATTGTTAGTGTAATTGTGCGAGACAGGGATTTGTTGGGAAGGAGTAGCTGCATGCTGCTGAGCTGCATGGTGGAGGATTCAGATGAGTTGTTGCTGGATGTGTACGAACCTTCAAAGACCATCTTTTTGGAAAGAGTGGAGGATATATTCAGAATACACTGTGGTTTATTGTCTGGGCACTCAAAACTTTCACTTGTCTCTCAAATTTTTCCTCAGAATGGGGAATTGACTTACTTTTTCAACCACTAGCAAAAGAAGAAAAACCATGCCGGCAAACAAGTCACATCTCCACCCTTCTCTTCCTTTTCTCTCCCCTTTCTGTTCTTCTTGATTATCTGTCTCTGACTTTAAATGATAACAAGCTCAACAGACCACAAAGTTTAACCACTGAGAAAAAACAACAGTTGTATCTCAGGAAAACAAGGCACTGGAACTGCCAGACAACAAGGATAAATAACTCCTAGGAAGGAAGTCAATACCGCCCTGAGAGCTGAATGAGAAACTTTAATCAAGCTGTAAATTTTCACCTGAACAGATGTGCTAATTGTGCTATTGAAGCGAGGCTCCTCTTCTGGAAAATGAGTTGAACCCCTTATCAATTACTGCGCGTCAAACCAATCATAAATACTAATGCATGGATGAACCAGTCACATGTTCGGGACAGCTACGGATGAATAGGAAACGTGTTTATCTTTACTTACAGTATAGTTGGCACATAGCGGGTTGAAGGCATTGGTCCCGCACACAAACAGGCCTCCTTGTCTGCTGAGCAGAACCTTCATGAAATTACGGCATTCATCCTGCAGCAAAGACAGAAAGAAAAAGAGAGAATTTAATATGCAAGAGGAGTAAAACTGAAGAGAAGAAAGGCAAAGCAATGGAGTGAATGGAGGAAAAACTAGGTTTATTTTTCAGCGAGTGATTATCCAAACTGCTCTGTGAAATGAAGCTTTTCAGTTGCCTGATGTGTTGAATTATCACACCATTAACGCTGTCAATCATATTGATACAGTCTAAAGAAACCTGCAGAGACTTTAAGTGTCTACCCTCTTCACACATGCACACACATACAAAGTTGCTCTTGATTGACAGATGAGATTTAAGGCACATTTCTTCACTGTGAGGCATCAAACTACATGAAGCCCACTTAATGACTAAATAAAGCCGAGTCACAGTTTCATTCTACCACGCTCGTTCTTTGAAATGAGAAGTTGTGTAGGCACCACATGACTTAATAACTGCTTTTGCCCCACAGTGCCAAATAATAAATGTTGGTATAAAGAAACCAAGGAAATTACTTTCAAGTAAATCCCCTTTCTCAACAAAGGTACAATGCAGCAGTGTTGGGAGTTCTAGAATGGCGTCTGTTGGGTGGCAGCCTGTTACAGCAGCTCCTCTCTTTGTGTGTTGCTTTTGTTAGTTTTGTGGAGTTTTTGTCGTCTATCTTCCTCCAACTTGTGTTTTGTGCTTTTCTGAGGTGATGAAGTGAACTGACTGGGATCTTTCTGATCTCCTGTGATTGTGAGAGGATTTTTGGTGACTTTCTCTGAAGGGAACGCGTTACCATGGATACAGCATTGTTTTTTTACATATGGCAACAGCTAGCCTGCTATTAGCTACTAGCTACTAGCTCTCCAAAACACAGGTCTGGTTCCAGGAGGAAGACC
>JAUMHL010000021.1:9969712-9992347 GCA_032362345.1 Sandelia bainsii | reverse complement strand
ACCTTTTAAGTGTGACAAATATGCAAAAAAGTAAAAAATCAGGAAGGGGGCAAACACTTTTTCACACCACTGTATGTATGTCATGTCCAGAAAGTGCTCACCTTACTGTAGAACATCTCATCTCCTGCAATGATGTCCAACTCCACACGGTAAAGGTCATCTCTGGAAAGAAAGAGACAGTGGCCGTCAGCCAGCACAGCAATATCCAGAGCTAAGAGTAAGGCAAGACACTACACTAAGCAAACCATGAACGCTGGTTCCAGTGCAGAAGTGAAGAACAGCTCTTTGCAGGTCAATTTAGATTTTCTTTTGGATGAAATCCAGGCCACATATTTAATACAAACTCTGAGTATGTCTATTTCCATTATAAAGTGTATCCATGTGATTTTGCTACTAGACAATTCTCCTGTACCCAGTATACCTTCTGTATAACCTTGCAGTGTGTGCAGCTATGTGATGCACACATTTCTCCTTTGCTATTTGCTTCTGCTCATTAAACATGACTTCCTGCATAGAATTTGCTGGTGGGTCACTGAGTTTGGCTTATCAGTAGTGTTCGAAAGCCAGAAATTAAATTAAAGGATTATTTAATCAAGTTGTTATTCTGATATTTGGACACCCACTCGTCCAAAACCTAACATCATGCATGTATTCATGATATTCCAAACGTTACTTTCTCGCGCTGCTGATCTGCTGATAAATCTGCACTAACCTTGAACGTTCCTGTGAAAATGCAGACTAAATGAAAGTTGGACTAGGCAGCTAACAGCTGATGTTTGCATATTAATCAAGGCCTTGGTATCTGAAGCTCGGGCTTCATCTAAGCACAGGTTCTGAATTGGCTTATCTGTAAGTCTGCCATAGTCGTATTATTGCAGAACTATCACTCCCGTCTCTGATCTGCTCTACCTCCCATCTGTGCGGCATCTTTTCTTGGTCTCTCCTTTGTCTTTGATAAGAAAGGGATTATTTTGTGTGTTTGCTCATATGAGTATTCATACCATTTCAGTGTGTGTGTGTGTCTCTCTGTGTGTTTGTATCTGTTTTATTTTTTTCTGACAGAGAAAAAAAATAAAACTGATACAGAGTGTTCTTGATGAGAGTGCAGGTAGGCCATCAGGTTACTCCTCTCCTGAATTATTCATTTTCACTTCCTGTTGGTGTGTTAGAAGATTCCCTGCTCTTACTCGACCTTGCAGAACAGGATAACGGCTGAATGGCAAAGAAGTGCGAAATCACCAAACACTTGCTCGGTGCGTCCCTGCTTAATAGGTCAGAGTTCAAGCGTTCTCCAAACAGTGGAGTGTGAGGAGCAATCTCGACCGGGCTGCTTCAGCGTTGTCTTAACATTAACATAATGAATATAGCAACAGGCCTCCTAGTCAGAATGGCTGGCAGCCAGCGCTGTTGCCTCTGATAGTTCAGAGGAGGGGGAATTATTTACACTGCTGCTTGTCGTTCTCTCTCGCCACCTCTTCTGTCGTCTGCTCCAGGTTGCTTGAATGATGCAAACCCTGTGGCATGTATGTTTTTGTTTGTTTATATATGTGGACCTTTGAGGATTTGAAGTGTACTGCATGTGGCAGAAGGTTAGGATTCAAGGTAAGGACAAACATGAACTGTGCAAAGATTACATTATTCTTTATGTTGCATGATGTGCACAGAGCCTTGAAACACCTTGGTATATTGGTTAATAATTTACAAATCTGCCTCAACTTACAAAACTATGTCCTAAAACAACAAATCATGTCTCCTGTTTCACTCCCCTCGTCTGGCCTCGTGTATCTGTGTATATATGGGTGTACAATGTGCGCGTGCCTGAGCTGTTATTCCATAAAGGCCTCTGACCCTTCTGGCTTGACTAATACAAAGTCAACACAGACTCAAGAGAAATTGTAAACATTTGCAAAATTTCTTACTTGACCAGTTCATGAGCATTCTCCTTTTGGATAGCCAAACTAAAGCAGACTCAGGTCAGGTCAAACTCTCTTCAACCTCTTAAGTTTTCCTATATTTAATTTCAGTTTCCTACCATTCTTCTTGCTAGCTGCAGTCTTGTGGTTTAGCGTGAGTCTTTCTGAGCCTGCAAATTGATTATGCAGGAGAAGCTGCACCACTGGATGAAACTGAAATAGGAAGATTTGAGCTGGCTACCTAGTTATTCTGACATGTCTGCTGGCTTACGGACGTCTGTGTACGTGTGAGAGTGTACCTGGGTGTCCCAGTTCTCTCTCTAAGCACAAAATGTTAAGTGATTGCAAAACTGAAAAGTGGTAGTAAGCTTATGCATCCTGCCTGCATTAAGCTGATTACGAAAGATGTTTTTGTCAAAGACCTTCTTCAAACAATATCTGTTTACTTGAGCCTAAGGCTGCAACAGCCAATCAAAAAAATCACAAACACGAAAGACAACATCTTAAATAATTGATTAAATACCAGGAGAAACCAACTACAATATACTAGAAAACAAAAAATACAATAGAAGCATTAAACTAGATATAACTTTTTCTCTCATGGCACGTTGCTGTCGGTGTCTTCTCCCTGACTGTTTTGCTTCCTTTGTACCTGATTCATAAGTCGCTTAAGTAGCATATGCTAAAAGACTAATGTAAATTAAATTTAATAGTCATGATGTCACAAGTTATATTTGTAAACAAAATGGTAGAAACTATAGGTTTCAACTTGTCAAATGTGGGTGTTGTCAGAAAGCAGAATAATTTAAGAAGTAAACATAGGCATTTTGACTTTTTTTCACTGTTTGTTTTCAATGTATATCCCAAACTATTTATGAATTAGTCAAGAAAATAACCAGAAGACAAACTGATAATGGGTATAATCACTAGATGCCAAAACTGTTTCCTATGAAGATTAGTCTCAGGTCTCAGATGTATATTTTATAGTACCCATATATTCATGTGTCCATGTGGGTGTCTCCCCACATAATTATCTTTGCCTACATGCTAAACTTTACATCCCAGACTCACTACAGCTGAGCAACCTAGAAGCTTTACATCCCAAGCCCCCCGGTCTCTGCCACAGCTGATGATCTCCATGTACGTCTGCCATGTGACCTGGCTGTGACCGCTGTGTGACCTCTGAGGTCAGTGTCTGCGGGCCAATAAACCTCCAACCTGGCAGTAAGTCAGGATACTTTCCCTAATGCAAAGCGTAAACATAAATAAGAGTCGGTTGTGTTCCATTGGCCATCTTGTCAAAAGGTAACCACTCTGATTGGTTTATATTTGTGTGGATTAGCTCATTGGATCTTACTGAGGGCTGAAGACCACAGGATCCACAGCTGCTCATCTTGACAGCAGTGAAATGGGGCTTAGCACAGCAAGGCGCTTACTCCACCTGCCACCAGCCAAATACATAGTTTACTTTCATTTAGCAAGGATTGGAAGAGGACAGAGAGAGGTAGCTGCTCTCAGCAGGCGCTTGGGGCATGGATTTAGCAGCGCTTGCAGTCTGAGGAGCAGCTATGCTAATGGTGACAGGATTTGGGGATGAGTGAGGCGTCTTATCAGGTGATGCACTCTGTAGGTGCTTTTGGCAGTCACACCTGCCACCACAGGTACTTATTTATATATTACACATTTTAAAATGCTGCCTTCCTGCTGGGCTGTCTCTGGCTCACACATGCATTTGTACACAGATATTTCTCCTTTCCAGACTGATCATTTCCTGTCATGAAGCTGCAAACGCTATTAGCCACTTATAATAAATATATAAATGTACTCTTTCTCTGTATCTCTCTAGTTGTCATCAACACCCCTTGCGTCTCTCTTCTTTCTCTCTGTCAGTCTCGCATTTCATTATCATCCGGTTAGCTGAGACATTCATATCAATTTACCTTACTATTCATTAAAATGTTCAGTAGCTGTAAATTTAAATGAATGTTATTTTAACCGCTGTGTGACTATAGTAATATTTTAAAGCAGACATTCAGACTACAGTAGCTGTAGTTGTCTGTGTGTAGTTTTATTATCAGGCTGTGTCCGTGTGTGCTCATAGACCCCCTCAGTGCAGACAGAATGGCTGGAACCATGTTACATACTTTGATATATTTACTACCATGCCTCAGTAGTTAGACTGGACCAGCTGGAGGCCAGGGACTGGGTCATTTCCTGGACTACTGTGGCATCTCTTATTGGAAACCACTTCTTTTAGACTGCCACTACAGCATATAACCAGCAACATATGTGGAAACTGACTGCGACTCATTTTTAGCATGTTTCAAGATAAATTAATTTTTGGACAACATGGGTAGTAAATCTTGAGGTGTATGTTTTTTGTTAGCTCAGTCTACTTCAGGTCAGTTAGTGAATAGCTCCGGGCAGCAGGAGATTTAGCTTTACATTGTAAACCTGGTGCAGTTGAGCAGGTTGTCCTCATCTAGCCCTCCTGACCATCAGGGCTACTGTCTGTCCAGGAACAGCACATTCAACAGACTGACTGACATATGGGGAGAATCATCATATGGAGAACAAGCTAGAACATATTTGTCAGGCCAAATATCAGCCTTCAGATGCAGCTACAGTACCAGACATAAGGCTTTGCAAAAATAATTTTCACACAAAAAGACAGTTTATGAAATGTGACCAGATAGCACTGTCTTAAAAACTATCACAACTGACATCTAAATGTTTTAACATTTCTAAGCCATACATTTCTATGGTTCACCCACACAGGACTTATTAGTTACTTTGTTCATGTGATTAGGTGGACATTTAAATATTGTGCCTGACTGATTTTGATAGTTGACTGGCATGTTGATGGTCCGACTGTATGTCGTATGGTAGCAGAAGTATTTCAGCAATAACAAAATCTGAACACAAGGGGTTTTCTGGACTCTTTGAAGATGCCTTTAAAAAAACAGTATCATTCAGTTTGTGTAAGCAGGGCTTCCAGAGCATATTCTTACATAATGCATAGCCAAAAATGAACATATCAATTATATGTGTGTGCTGTACCTGGCTCCGATGTATAGCGTTCGATTGACTTGGAGTACCCTCTGGATGTGTAGAGGCTCTTGTCTCAGCCATGTTCGGTGAGGTCGGCCCAGAAACACTGGGTATCTTCTCACCACTGTCAGTGAAGAAAAGACAGCAACACACAATGAATGATCTAAAAGTGACAACCGTCTTTGACAAAAGCAGTCAACATAACAGTTGTTTTAGTTTGTTTTGACAGTTTGGCAGTCACAACAGACGTTCAGGTTGATGTGGAGACAAAGTTTCAGACCTGCATTTGAAACAGCAGCATATCTCCTACATTAAGCATACAGAGACACGGAGAAGAGCACAAACAAATAATCTGAAAATGAAAGATGCCTGAACCAGACTGCATATGTCAATGTTACATTCACAAGTTTTGTTCTGCAGACTGATTGAGGCTCTTTTTGATGAATTGTTCATTTACATGCTTCTTTTTGTTGACAAGTTTGGCAATACGTGTTGAGCCAACTGATTCAGATCATTTGGAAAGAGAGTCACGGAGGTAGGTGACATAAAAACATCAGAATGGTAAAACAAAAGATTCACAGTGCTTCAGAAAACAGAGGAATCAGAGATAAAAAGTGGTGGAACATGGCTAGCTACTTTACATCACATTCAACAGATGAACAAAGGGACAGAGTATAAAGATAAAAGTGAAGCAGAAATTACAGTAACATATAAATGATATGGGTTACTAATGGAAGATGAATATGTCTTTGACCTCGACTGAGGTGAAAGAGTGTTTTCATCAGATATCCTTTCATTGTCTCTCTCACCTTGGCATTATTACTTCTTTACATCTCACCCTTTACTATATTGGTCTGTTACATTTTCTTATTCACCTCAATGTCCTATTCGCTTCTGCTTTATTTCTATTCTGTAATTTCTTTCTATAGTACCTACATCACTCTGTCCTCTGATCTACTGTGATTCATTGTTTTCACTCCTTGTCCTCCGCCTTTCTGTCTCTGTCCACCTCCACACTTTCCTCTATTTGTCTTGTCTGTCCATTCTGATGAGCTAGTGTTTTTTACTATAATGTATACCTGCTGTAAACCACAACTGATGAGCCGAATGCAGCCGTGGCTCTCAGTAGCCCGACAACCTCTGCACTCTACTGTTTGGTGGTATTGATACATGGAGAAGTATCTTGACTCACCTCGGAAACCTTTGATCAATATTATTGAACTGTAATCTATCAAGGTCGGGCTTGAACTGGAGACTGCCATGCTGATATGGAGACTCAAAGTCTGAGTGTGTAAGGAGCTCTGTCTCTTGAGGGCCTGAGTGTGTGTGGGAAAGTCATGAATGCGAGAGTCCCTTCCTACAATCTGCTCTCATTCCTGAGTGCAACCCAAAGCCCCCCTGACCTGGACACCAATCAACACCCTTCGTGTGAGAGCCTGTCTGACCTCCACAGCCTACACCATGACCCTCCTCCATGTGCTCCCCCTGCCTACTCACCACCCTGCGCATTAGGGTGAGACCCCACACCTCACACATCACGACATGAGCAAGAAGAACACGGGGAAGTAGGCGGCTGGAAGGCGAAAAAGTCACGAGGTCAATACCTTCGGTTGGGATGAAGTTGAGGGGCCCTGGTTCCTCTGGGAATGCCGAGCTGGTCGTCCGGAGGACCCAAAACAGCAGGAAGAAAGACGGAGGGGCCACGGTCGCCATAGCAATGGAGCTGTAAAAAGTAGCTGTGGAAATAAAAAAAATGACAGCAAAAGGAGAAAAGTTTAGTTTTTGCTAAATGAAAGCGAGGACTGAGACATGCATAAACATACATAGATTTAGAGATATTCACTCATTCAATCACTGACTGACTAAGTGATTGGCTCATTTTCTCAAATGAAGCTTTCTCTTTGTGTTCCCACAGCATCTCTATCTCTTCACCATGATGTGAGGAGAGATTAAAAAAAAGCTGCTCACAGAGAGGGATTAAGTCATCCTTTGAGGAAGAAGTGTCCAGTCAACTCTGAATGCAGCCAGATCACTGTGGCATAACATCACCACATCAAACATCACGCCACCCATGACACATCTGAAAGCGATGAGAAGGAGGCATATGGACGAAAAGAGGGGTCGACGTCTTGGGCAAGACGGAAGGCAAGATATAGGCAGAGAGTGAGTGAAAGGATCAATAACACTCCAGACATCAAGCATTATACAGAATGACTGAGAGAGAGAGAGTGAAGTGGAGTTTACTTAAATTAAATGCTCACCAGCGACACAAATCACCTCTCTGTCGGAGGAGCTGAACTGAAGGTATTTTTCATCGGGCAGTATTACGGCACACGCAGCTGTCGAACGTGTTTCATGTAGAAATACAAATGATGCCCAAATGAAGTTACCCTATATGATCCATCTAGAAAATGGCTGAGGCATTGTGCCTTGTAGGAGAGCTACACAGAATTTCTACTGACTACAACCACAAACCTCAGAAAAATGATTGGGTCGGCCGCAACCTCTGCGTGTTCATGCTGCAATTTTGCTGCTGTAGCACATGTGTGGTGGAATTCAATGTGCCTCCAACACTTGCGCTTCTGTGTAGGTTATTATTATCTTGAACTCTGGCTCATCTGTGATAATCTATCATTTTTCTCTCTCCATTCGATCTTGGCAGGAAACTAAGTGTCATAGAAATTTCACAAACACACCGTAATTTACAAAACCCCTTAACTCTACTTTGATCTTGTCGCTATCTTAATGTTGAATCCAGCAATGGGTAATTTGCTTTGAAAATCCAGTGGAGAGGCCTTTAATCCCCAGCGCTGCAAACACAAAACATTTTGGCAGTTCTTTCAGCCATGCACAATTGCAACATGTCAAATTTGAATACCCAAGGTTGGATTTTTATGCAAAACGATAAGCATTTTACTGTGGTCACAGATGCACAATGTGTAAAGGAAACACTTTGCTGAATGTACTGTATTCACTATGCACCCTCCCTTTGTTTGTCAGCCTCTCTTACACTCTCTTTAAGTATTTTTCAGTTCAGTTCAAGTCAAATTTAAATTACATGTTGGGCTACTATGAACAACATTTTTAAATAATTTATACCAATAAACATAATAAAACGTGAAGTATGATTACATTAAATGAGTTGTAATAAACAAAAACAAAGAAAATAACAGGTGCTAACATGCATCAAAGTCTGTATATGAATATTGTTACTGATAAAATCAAACCAACTTTCATTAATCTGCTGCTGTAACAGCCTCCACTCTGGTGGGGGAACCTGGCTGTAGGGATTTGTTCCAATTCAGCCATAAGATCATATGTTTGTAGTTCATACTAAAGTGTTGAATGGGTTTGAGTTCAGGGATCTATGCAGGATGATAAACCCAAACTGAGTAAGACATTTTTTTAAGAGAACTTTTAGCCTTTAACTGATTGTTTGACAATCTTTGACAATGAAGAGGCAGACAGGAAAGAGGGGGGAGAGAGAGAGAGAGGGTGAGTTAGCCAGACTTGAATTGGGGATGCTGCAGTTATGTGGCACATGCTGTAATCATTTGGCTACCAGAGCACTACGATTCAAGTCATTTCTATATTGGCCTTGCTTTGTGCACAGGGTTATTGTCATGTAGAAAAAAAGCTGACACAAAGCTAGAAGCATCTTGTTAAAATCATTCTATGTCATATGTCAGTTAGTTATATGTTATAACACACCACAAAAACTAGGGATATTGACACTTTATTGGATTGTAATAAATACTATAACACAAAGAGTCATTAAGTCAGGCCATTCACTCATTAATGTCAGTGACACACCAATATCCAGCTATAGTTAAATAACATGAATACATCTGTTTTATTCTTTAAAAAGTTAGTGTTGTTTTAATTGCCTGCTTCCCTGAATTGGAAATAAAAGATCTAACTCATGATTAATAACCCCAAACCAAAAAGAAATACCAAAAATATTAATGTTAATTAAAATTAAAAAGTAAATTACAGAAAAATATACAAGAGAAAATGAACAAATAAATTAAAGCTGACATAGTGTATGTTATAATATAGTGTATTTATGATACCAGCTTCCTTTCCAACTAGATTCCTTTCTCTCTCACACGCTCCCTCTCTCCCCCCAAGGATACAAACAGCCATTGTGTAGCCCATCTCTTTAATGGAGTCCCAGACATAACCTTATCAGGACACAAAATCTTTATGGGACATTTCTCAAATTCCCTGCTCTGACATCAGAATAAAAGTGGGAGGCATGCTAATTACGCAACACCCACAAGCCAAATTACAGGAGGTGAAGGAGAAAGAGTCACAGAGGATAGAAAGAAGGTCACGGGGTGGAGAGATGGAGTGAGAGATAACTGAGAAACAGAGTGAGAGAGAGAAAATGAGAAGTCAGGAAGTCAGTATACCCAATCAGAGATTCTATTGTTTCTGCTATTAATAATGTATGAATAAATGTCAGGCAGTACGCATTCGATTAGTATAATTACACACCCTGGGCTATACAATTTCATGAGACCTCAGAATAAGTAGATACACAAGTATTAAAATGAGTGCGTATGTGTGTGTATTGTGTGTGTCTGGGCCTGCAAATGGTTCTGAGCCAAAGCATCTCTGTAATTATGACAAATGGCTGTAGTCGACTCCATTCAGAAGCCTCACTGCGTGGCACAAGCTGTACAGTACTATGCCATTATCATTGAACGAGGAAAGTCACGTATACATTTTGCTATTTGGAGGAGACACTAAACCAAAATATTCAACCCCAGGGTGCTATAGCACTTCATGTTCAAAATTGAAAAAGGCAATAGATGTCACCTGTCACCACTAAGCTCTATTTGCTTCAACAGAATTTACACAGTATTGTTAATTGTTTTTAACTGCAGATCAATATGATTATTAGTGTTTAGATGGGTAATTTTCTCAATAAAGTTATCAAGAACTCATTTAGCTGCTGAAAGGGTGGGAGGAGATTGAGTGTGGAAGATGCTATCTATCTCACAATGGTGACACAATGGTGATCATTTTTAGGTGCCTAAGAATGATCATCATTGTGGCCAACTCAGATAACTTAGTTAAGAAATCACCAGCAAATCAATAATGTGTAGTGTCTTCAACAAAGCCCTATTGAGGACAGATACTGTTCTGATACAGAGTCAAGTCAGGCTAAACAACAGGCTTAAAAGAGAAGAGGAAATAGTTTGATGGTAAAGAGGAGATGTGAGGAACGCCTGCGATGCTGAATTGGATGCTGGTTATACAGAGACAGTGGCCCTGTGCTGCAAGGGTTTAGATACTTTGCATGCAAATAGAACACCTAATCAAATGAAGTAATATGCTCTGAAATGTTTTTGTAGCTTATTACAGTTGCCATGGCTATCACTCTCTCCTCTCCCCACTCCCTCTACCTTTTTGATTTCATGATCTTGTTACATCTTGGTTTCTCTCTTGCTGTCCCTTAGCCCCAGTATTGTCAAAGCACATTTCAGTGTGTTTTCTTTACAAAGCTGTGAGCTACTTGTTCTGAAAATTGGTTGACACGGTTGAAAGAAAACCAAGATTATGCATGTCCTTTATATAGGGAAAACGGTAATAAAATAGAGCACCATTAATGAGGACACTGTAGTGGTGGTTGGGGTATTTATAATTAAAATATTTATTATGCAGAAGTGTCTGTACTGGTAGAACTCAGTACTCAAGCAATGGTCTGATATAATCCATTTTCCCACTGTTTGCCCAGGTTCAAAAGCCTGCATGGAGAAAGAGAATGAGTATAATCATTGTCTATTTCCACTCCAATCCATTTATTATCATTTTACAAGGGGAATTACATTTTCTGTCACCATTTTTTTCTGTTCCTGTTTCTTGTATAATTTGCAGGTACTGCATATAAAACCTGCACTAGTCAAGTTTTTATACTAATGATTACATGACTTCCTGTATGTGTAGGTATACTCGTAAAAGTGTATGTGTATACCTACACATATGTCCTACAGTTTGTTCTGATGGTGAACAGAAGAAGTTAACAACTAGACAATGAACATAATGGAACATTTAGCAGATAAAAAAATCCCATTGGTTTTTGTGGAGCAGAAAAACTGGTCTGAAAACAGAGTTAATACTGAACTTGGACTCGAAACATGATTTGAGATTTATGATAGTTTTGCTCAACAGCAATTTATCAATAAATGCAGGTTTGGTCTTCTGTGATTCATCATTGCTACAAGAAGGTCTTATTACAGACATCTTCAAAAATATCTGCACTGTAAAATACTTTCTTTCATCATGTCTTTTAACTTGTAACACAAATGTATCAGTAGTTCTAGTAGAATGAACTCTACTAGCAATAGAAGATGACATAATGCTACCAGGCCCTTCTTTTGATTCAGTTCAATTCACATTTCACAATAATGCTCCGTAAAAAAAATAACAATACTGGAAAGGGGCCAACAACAACCAGAGAAATTTCAAGCTCTAATAACCTTCGTTATTGTAAGGGAGAAACACTCAAAAGTACCAAAAGACTTTGAGCTTCCTTAAAGCATATTTTAGGATAAATTAATGTTCAAAGAACTACGCCTTTGTCTCAGGCACAAGGGTAAGCTCTATTTTGTCCCACTTTTATTTTTCCAGATCACCAAGATGACCTTCAGAGTTGACTACACAAGACTGTGGGGAAGGATATTAAGTAAGCAGTGGGAGGAATTTATGATTGTTCCATTTTCTTAATGCAGATTTAAAGATGCTCTATACATTTCCCAGAGACTGGTCTAATTGTCATATTAGTGAGATAGGAGAGGCTGCTTTATGGAGTGTGTAGAATCAATGACAGGTGATAGCCTGATACGGCTTGGATCTCCTTCAATCAGCAAAACCATACGTGCTGTACTTGCAGGGATGTGAGGAGGAAGGAGAATAAAGAATAAGATGTGCGAAGGATGGTTGGAAGGGAGGATTTAAGGAAAAGATGAGAATGAACACAGCAGGCTATAAAAAACTGAAGTGGGAGAGTGTGGAGAAGACAATGCAGGACAAAGAAAATGACAAAAATAATGCACTACAGGGAATAATGAAGAGAAACAGAGGTGAAAGAGAGACAAGTAAGGCATTCAAACAAAGAGGGGGAGTCTCAACAGATATATGGAGAGTGAAGCCAAAGAATGTCCGGAATGAGGGAGGCAGAAAGACAGACACAGAAGAGAAGGAGAGTATACAGTAGAGCACTGCCAGGTCTCCACACTGAGCCAAAAGTCCACTAGTGGGAAGGACCTCCTGGCTCAGTACTTGCCTGGTTTGCAACCTATTTAAAAGGATGTAATTTCTCTGAATATTTCTGCATGTGGGAAAGTGGAGTCCCTCAGAGGTCAATAACTGGTCCATTGCAGTTCAGCTTGCACATGTTGCCTCTAGGCTTCATAATGCAGAAACACTGCCTTAATTGCCATAATTACACCGATGAGACACTGTTATACAGTATCTATCATTGTCCAAAGGAAACCTCAACTTTTGATTCTTACATTGGAAATTATTGTTAACCACTGTACATAAATATAGTAGTGTGACATTGACCAACACAGTCATCATTTTTAATGATTGGTGGACTATAGTACAACTACAGAAATTCAAAACGTGGATCACGTCAACATCATACTTGTCAGATCTCTGCATTGGTTTCCAGTTAGTTTCAGAGCTTACTGCAAAATTTTACTTCTTGCCCATAAACCTTAAATTGCCCCTACCGCTCTGACCTGCTTATTCCACATACACATATACTGTTATCAGACCTATCACTACCTAACACAGACCCTCTTTTTCGAGGGTAAAATCTAAAGTTGACAAAACAGATTTTGGTTTTTGCAGTCTACCATGCCAAATTGTATTAAATGTGTTCCAACATTAACAATATTAAAAAAGCTGATGAGAACATTTGCTTTCCTCAGTGCTTTTGATTAATTTAGATGTAGTGGTTTTATGTGAACTGCATCTGATCGTAGATTGTATCTGCTGGAATAAAAGGTTCTATATGAATAAACTCTTTTTGGTTTACTGAAAACCACATCAAATGTGCTCTGCTGACCCCAGACAGACTCCCCTAATATTGATGCACATATGCATAAGGACATTCTGTTTATACTTTGCACACATACGCACACAACTAAGTGACAAACACACACATCTCTTCTGGGCATTGGGCCTTCACTGATGCCAAACCACAGTTTTCCCCCCCTTTCGCTCGCAGGCTTGATGTAAAAACAATGTAGGGATTCCCTCAACTACAGCAAAATGCACACATTATTTCTCCCTTTGCTTGGGACTTGTGTGACCTAGGGCCTGTTTACTAGATATTTGCACCACCACAAAAGCCTAGAGTCTCAATAACATAGCACACATTTAAAGAGAGAGAGCAAAAGAGAAAAGGTTGAGAGAGAAAAGAAGGGGAGTGCACAGTAAATGAAAAATGAAGAGTGACCTTTATGCACTGAACACTGATTTTCCCATGCATAGAGAAACACCATGGATTTATGTAGTGGAAAGTATGTGCTGCTTCTGCAATAGGTCAAAACATTTCTAAAACACTCTTCTTTTACCAGAATCAGACTAGGAGCACATGTCTGCCGTCTCTGTTACCTAACAGTGGGGCAGTTACATCAGTTAGTAGAGTATCGCTTTTACACAGCGACATGTGCCTAATGGATCTGTAATTTCAGGGGATTTAAAGGTTGTTGCTAGTATAAAATAATCTTTGACTCCTTCTCTCTGCAGTGGATGTACTCCCATTAACTGGCAAAAGGTAAAACAACTAAAGAGAGCTGAATGACAGAGCACTAATGTAATACCTGTAATAGCTTACTGTTGATGAATGGATATCTTTTAGTAATAATGAGGTCTTCCTTGGAGTTGTGTCACTGTCATTAACCTTCGCAGTCCTCAAAATTTCTGACACTCAGAGAAACTATAATTGCAATCTAGAAGGAGGAGAACAAAGATTTTGCAGCATTGTCTCCATGAGTCTGCAGGTTAATTATAGATCTGTGTTTTAGGAGGAAGACTCTCCAAGAGCGCTGATATTTTTTTTCCTGTATAATGCATGTCTTTTATTTTTAACTCTCTTTATTATTTCTCCTTGTTTGTTGCATCTCCTAATCTTTAACATACCTCTCTTTTTGAACAGTTCTGAGTATGATTTTGGTCATCAAAACAGTGGTATGTGCGACAAGGAGAAACATCACGTCACCGAGCAACAGCAGAGATGGGCTTGACCTTTGGCTTCCCACCAGTTTACAACCATCATTAGCAGGGCAAAGATCGGGGGCCAAGGCCATAAATCACACTCATTCATGTAGGAGGAACTCAGTTACACTGCAGTAAAAATGAAAAGAAAGCACACTCTTACATTGACGGGAGGCTAAAAGCAACTCCATCCATCACTGGCTGGAGGCTCCATAAAGCCAAGGAAAGGAAAACACACAAGGAGATAATCTCCAGCATGGTTATAAATAATACAGAAACCTTTCTAATGGCAATAAGGGCTTCTGCAGCATGGCAGAACCCCTCTTGATGTGATTATTCAGCTAAAATTCCCCCAAGGACGTGTATTATCTTGCATAAATGCTCAGGAGTAACTCAACAGGGCAATATGTTCCCATTCAGAGACTGTTTGCCCTTCTTGCTTGTGAATCAGTAGGAGGAGAGATGGATTTATTGTAATGGCAACAAGTGACTGTCAGTGGGGGCATAGGGTCAGGTGGCAGGCAAAAATAGAAGAAAATAGAATATTTGGGGGGAAGTCGCAGGCATCAAAAACAGACTGTACAAGAAAAACGGGAGAACAAATAAATAAAAGAGTAAATGGTTAATCTGTGGAGAGATTTTACCTTGATAATTTTAATCCACACTTTCACATTTTTGTAAGAAAAACAAAACAATGAGCTCTAAAGTGTTAAAACTTAGTGTGATATAATAATATTTTATATATTTGATATTTGATTTGGACTTATGTAGTTAGTTTTTTCAAATTCTCTTATAAACTGGCCAGTTAGCTAGTCCATGAAATGAGATGTCAAGCACTATTACAGTTACCATATACCAAGATACACAAGACAGTTACATATATACAGCTGTGTACTGTGTTCTTGCAGAGAGTTATATAAGAAGATATTGTGGTGGGTTTTTTGATAAATATGAAATTTAAGCCAGGAATTGGTTGACCTAGTATAGCATAAAGACTGGAAATGGGTGAGCTCATAATTTAACACAGTATCTCTTTTGTTTAATCTGTACAAAAACCGTGTGGTTTTACAAAATCGTTGTGGTATTACGAGGGCTTGTATGCTGTACTATTCCTTGGCCAGTTAATTTGCACCGTGCCAAGAAATAGTCCTGCAACTAACCCGTCCTAAAACAAACAAAGCGTAACACATTAATTTGTGAGCTTTAATGGTGATGAAAGGCATCTTTGGTGATGTTTTGCCTTGTTGTCAATCTGTACACTAAGCTAAGCTAACCAGCTGGCTGCTGCTTTGTGATTTATTTAACAGACAGGTATGCTCATCTCATCTCATCTAACTCTTGGCAAGAAAGCAGAGCGTGTTCCCCAGAATTGTTACTACTCCTTAAGATTTAAGCATTGGCAGGTTGCCATGCAGAACAACAAGTGGCCTAAAAAAGTGGTCTATTCTCTTGAACACAACAAAAAGTAGTTGAACAAAGCATTTACAAGGTCAGATTGTACAATATACAGATACTTTTGAATAACACAATGCCTGTGAAAGGGCAGCGTGAAATTGTCCATCTAAGCGATTCTGTTTTGTAGGAGAAAAGAGTCAACAGGAGAGGAAGATAGTGAGGCAGAAGGAACAGGGAGAACTGTATACATTATGGGCTTCACAATGACATCTCTGTATGCTAGTGCTGTTTATCTTTTGTACCTTCCCCTTCCTTCCCTTCCTACACAATGCATGAAACTATATCAAATGAAAACATTGTCTGGTTTCCACTGTCATTATCAGCATATTCCCTACAAAGGAGATGGTGAAATGATGCACTGTGTGCAGAATCTCTAAATCAGCCACAAACTAGTGTGTATGTCATTCAGGAACAGTATGTCCTTCCAGATATTTTATTTATACGGGCAAATTTCACAGGAAAATCATTCTGCCAAACGTTTCACTTCGAATGCCCCCATCATACACACACAATGTCTAAATGCAATTTACTCTTTCTTGACAGAGACAAGAAGGCATAGTCCCCAGAGTTTGATTTCACACTGACACTAATATACACATGCAGCTGAGCCATAGATGTGAATGAAAGCATGCAGACACACTAATACTGAGTATATTATCACCATCCCAGACTCAAACATGCATCTCTCTTCCTCCTTCTTTTCACCATCTCCTCTCACCCTTTTTTTCCCCTTTCCGTTCTATCTTCTCTCACCACAAATCAGCCACCTGCTCATCCAATTTAATCAGATAAATTCCACCTGTATCACTTTCAATACAAGTTCACACACTACAGTAACTCTGGGATCCCTTTTCTCCCTTAAGTCTCCTGTGGTATACACACACACACACACACACACACACACTCTCTCACTGTGGTGTCGATCAACAGACGTCTCCAGTTGACGACCACACAAGGCAGCTGTGAACAAAGACACATTCGGCAAGTGTGCTGAGCAGTAGATCCAAACCCAAACAAACAAACAGAAATAAACACAGAGATACACACACACACACATATATATATATATATATATATGTATATATATATGTATATAAATATATGTGTACATCCTATCATTGCATTGCAGGCATAACTCCCAGGCTTGGCTGTGTGCAAGTTTGATCCCTCTCTCCATGTCTGAGAAGCATGTTAATCAGTGAAGGAGGCTGCCAGCTCAGCCATATATGTCTCTATCTTTGTTGCTCTCACTCTCTGTGTCTCCGTCTCTGCCTCTATCTGCATCTATTCTCTCCAATCTGTCTTTGCTTGTGTCAAACCCTGTATCTCCACCTCTACCTCATTGTATTTATCTCACATTCCTCTCCTTCTCCTCCTGCTCTTGCTCGCGCTCTCATCCCAACACAACAAATCATGTCTTTCTTTTTGCTCCTACATTTTAATGCATCTCCCCCCTGGGTTAGACTGATGGGATTTAAGAGACTAAAGGCTGGATGGTTTATTTAGAAGGCCTTAGTGAAGATATCTCACTTTTACCCACCAGCCTGACATTTTATTGCCCTTTTCTTTCCCCTCCTCCTGTCACCCTCCACTCCTCTCCTGCCCCTCTTCTATGAGGCTTTGGGATCTGTTTGTGCCAGTGTTAAAGTGGATTTGGTTATGGTGACTGGAGCAGGGTGGGGGGCTGTGGGATGCTGGATGAGTTTCACAGGAGTTTTAGAGAATGAGCTTTGAACGCTGAAGGGCAGAGAAAAAGAGGAAGGAAGGATGGGAAAGGTGGTAAGAGGAAAGTTGTGCAGAAAAAGATAGCAGTTGTTTACAGAGACGGTTCCTGAGGAGATTTCTATCCCAGCGCTCAGTCTTAATTCATGGGGAGAGGGGTGTAAAGGGAGGTGGTCATCTCAGTGTAGACAGTGATAACAATGGTGAGGCAGGCGACAAGGGAGTGAAAGGCTGACAGAGGAGAGTACATTGGAAAAGTAGGAGAATATGAAGAAATGTGGTGAGTGCACCATTCAATAGATCCACATATGTAGGGTGCAAGCACAAAAGAGGCCTACTAGCTTTATTAAACAACAGTGTAAAGTCGAGACACAAATTAAGAGATGTTGCTTCATTGACCTGAATGACTCAGGCAGACGGTCAAAGAAAACGTGTTATGGTTGACAGCTTCTTTTCTTTATTTTACCCCATGGGTTTGGCCTCCATCCGCTGCGTCGCACTTAAAAATAAATGCATTCACATGACACACTTCAAAGACAACATCTCAATGGGTTTTACTCTGCTCAGTCACCCAGTAACATCCATTCCTATTTGCATTGCTGGTTTATGATCAACAATGTCATTTAGTACCTGGCATCTCATGGAGCGGATCAAATCAATAAAAGCCATTTCCCTTGATAGTCAATGGGCCCCGCTCTGGTTGTCAAATTAATTCAATAGAACCAGAGATAAAATAACAACCACAGAGAAAATGTACATGAGGTCTCACTTACACGATATGGAACTAACAAGAAAAGCATTTACAGAGGTGCAACTTAGGTATGGTATGCAGGACATTTGTTCTATTGATTATGAAGACTGGAGTACATGCTCAAGGATATGTTGGAAGTTGAAAGGCTGTATGGGGGATCTGTTCTCTCTGTGTTACCTGTCATGAAGTCAGTGGAGAGGAATAAAGCACATAACAAAAACAAGGATCCAACACACAGCTCCATCAGCCCTCTCTCTCAGCTCCCCATTAAAGCACTGGTCTGGTACACAGATTCTTTGTGCTCCTTCCACTTCAGCAGATTGGGAGCTACAGACATTATTTTGTTCTCTGAATAACAGGGTAAGTGGCTCGTTCAGTGATTGGTCTTTCTCTGGGCTTTTGAACAACAGGGCCAAACAGACAGGAGACTCACCCCCTGCTGCAGCTGTTGACAGAAGCTGGCATTTAAAAATACTGAGAAGAGGACAAACAACAAATCACTGAGGAAATTGACCAGTTTGGTTTTGCCAGAATCTTTCCTACACCTTTAACCTGCTGTAATATCCTAACAAATACTCTTGGTTTCTAAGTTTACCTCAAAAAGATAAGAATGGGGAATGCTTTAGGGGATTGTTTTCCAATTGTGCATGAAATGAAAATTCCTATTTTGGATACTCTTACAGAGTTGCATATCCTCAATCTGTGATGTTCAAAGTGTTCCAGGAGCTGTTTTGTAATGAAGCAATTTGCATGCACCCACTTTTCTTAAGACCTGCCTGGTCTACTTCTGCTGAAGTTTCCCAAGAGTGACTCTGATCAGCCATGAGCATATGTAAATATGATGCATTTAGTGGGTGTAGGAGGACACACCAAAAGTATTTCTGTAACAAAATGCTCCAAAACACAATATGGCCACAGGCTGCACTGCTTTCTGGACTATAGAGGCTACTGTCAGTGGAGGAACTAGTACTGCTGCCACTTTTTACAATGTATGTCTGTATCCTGTATTAGTCTACGAACTCAACTCCTCTCTTTTGAATGCGACTGACACAAATTCATTTAGAGACATTCGTAAAATTGTTTATTACATATGGAAAATAACATGGTTAAGGGTTTCTTTAGGGTTCATTCAGACAGTCATGATACTGAGCAAAAAAAAAAAAAAAAAAACATCGTTGTGGAATTGATTGAATTGAGCTAAGTCATTATATCGTTGTTCAGTGCTCATCTGTTGCTCAGATGAAATGTAGGTGCAAATGCGTGCTATATCATATGTATAAGTGATAATGATAACAAATAATCCACAAATAGGTAGCAGCAGCTGTGATCTGTTCCTGCCTGAACATACGCTATAAGGCACCATTTGACATTTATGTTTTTGCTGGTTGATTATTTCTCTGCTAAAATAAACTGCTGTAAAATATGTCACTGTGCTGCTGATACCTTGATGTTTTCTACTGTACCTGTGGCCAGTTATCTGCAGCAATTTGAACAAAAAACAAAATTACAAAGTAGCAGCTGCTCATTTAGGATAATTTTTTTCAAGCACAATCTTACAAAAAGGTACAATCACAATGTAGTGTGAGGTTTTAATGATTCCTCATGCAATACAAAACAGTGCCTGTCTGAAAATGAAAAAACTTTCCTGTTCAGCTAAAAACACATGTGAGAAGTGCTGTAAAGATTTTGGCACACATGAAAGTAACGAGCATGTGCTGTGCTGTCAGTGCACATGGCAATTAGAAGTGAAGCAATGCTCGGGGCATTAATTGATCCTGCAACAACAACCTGCCTGTTTATTGACAGATCTCTTGGGTTTCACTGCAGCAAAGATGCCCTGAGGCCACTTTGTTGGGCTCCGGCTTTCCCTTTCCCTTTCCCTCTCTTTGTGTGCCTCTCTCCCATGCTCCCTGTCCTTTGTGACCATGTGAGAAATATTCAATATTGCCTCGCCAGTGTCCAGCTTGGTTTGTCAATCAACAAAGGCGTCCAGCCTCAGAAGGTGAAGGCTGGTATTATTTAGTTCTAACAACTGAAATTGAATACAGTTCCATAAAGACCTACCTTGCCTCTGGAACCATGGATGTGTTTACAGTTTCTTGACATTAATTCAATGTAATGTCTGGATATAACTTCTTGCATTAATATTACATGCAAAGTGCATCTCTGACACAAACTCAGTGCAAATGCAATGGGAGCAAAATGTGGACCAAGAACACACACTTGTATTTTTCTGTTTTATTATAATTTGCCTGATAATTTCATAGTTTTGGTAAATTATTATGATGGATAACATCTTAATCATCAGAGTACATTAAAGTACAAAAACAACATCTGATAGGGATAACTGATGAATATGAAAAAATGGCAAGCTGCATGGCTGTAAAGACAGCAATGTTGTGCGTTGGTTTGCTACTTTGATTGGGACTTTAGATAGCTAAACACTTAATGGATGCATGACCATGAAACTGTGTGTAGATATTCACTGTTCCTATTCTGATAACTTTATTGTAAGGCTTTGAATGAAATGTAGAGGATTATGTGATGAAATTTGGTAAGTCCACTGGGTAATTTATAAAAACTTTCGTAATTCCCTGACCTGTCATTTAGTGTTGTCCTCAAATTAAAAATTTAAACTAAACTAAAAGTAACTAAATGAAATGTCCCATCAGTGCACAGGACTATCTAAGAGAAGTATGGCAGGTGAACCATGTCAATCTGAAATCTATGTTTGACAACAACCTTACCATCTGTCTCTTCCAGGTTTGGCTATAACTGGTCATCTGATTGCTAACACTTCTTGCCCAGTTTGATGTCTTTTGACAGATGTTTCTCTGTTTCCAGATCTGAGCAATAAATCGTTATGCATCAGACCAGGAGTTCCATCATAGCAAATGCAGTATGTACTGGTATAACCAGCGCTAATGAAGCTGTGATGAGGACATACAGTAGCTCTATTTAAACAGGACTCAAGTCCCGCTTATCCATCTGTATCCAGCATGGAAACATGCAGCTGAAAGACAACTGTCAAGACTGGAACAATTTTTTGAAATGACGAAAGAAAAAGAGGCAGAAAATGGATATCCATCTGGAGTTGAGAATGGGAAGAAAGGTAAAAGAAAAAAGAAAATTTAGAGAGCGAGCAAAGACAGAGAGGGGAGAGCGAGGAAAAACACATAAATTAATTTTAGAGCCAGAGCGAGATGACAAGGGGAGATAAAAAACAAAAATAGGGGGTTGGATTGGAACGGCTAGAGACAAATGGAAAGATAGTGGAAAGGCAGCCTTGTCAGTAGTTTGGTAATACCATGCTCTCTTGCTAAAACAGTTTGGGTCACGACAAGATAAGGACAGCAATCACAACTTGAGCCTCTATTTTTACTCATCCTAAGTGGTACCTGAATAAAAAAATGTTTTTCCTACATCCCTTATCAGACAATAGTATTTTTCAAGCACAAATGATAAGCCATTATAGTGGCATTAATCAGAATTGTTTTAAGCATTGCAAAAGGACAGCCACAGTTCATCAATTTATGTGTTTGTGAATTAGATTCCTGCCTTTATGAATCCAAAGCCATAATGACTGGTTCATCTCTCATTCTTTCCTGACCACACAGAAGAGGACTATGTTTTAGGCTGCGTATGTCTTAGCCTCTGTGAGCTTTGAAATGGCAGCGCAGTGTTAATCAGAAATTCTGATTCAGAATGAGTCATGCTGTGAGAAATCTGTCAGAGAAATAAAAACCAGTGAAAGCACAGAGGGACAAAGGCATGAAGGAATTGACAACAGAGGTTTGAATTATCATACATCAAGCTATATAGTTGTTAATTAACCTCAACATCTACCCCTCACTGTGCTTTCACTTATTTCTTTCCTGTGTATTTCCTCCTCTTTATGTCTTGCCCTCACTCTCCATGTTTCTACAGTCAAGCCTTGCTGTGTCCCTCAATGCCAATGGGCGCTATGGCAACAAGACATTGACTATCGTACAGCAAATCAAGATGCGTGTGTGTTTCTGTCTCTTTGAATATATGCATTTTTCACCTTCTATTCAGGGATTAAGGCCCTGTCTTTGTGAAATTGCTTGGTGATGTAGTGACTACATTACTTAGTGAAGTACTGTAACGGTGCGTTCATACAAATTCCTTTGTGTGGGGTTGTAAACAACTCTCTGCTTCAGTTTCTCTTGCAGGGCTGTAGCTTGCATTGCGTTAGAGGATAATTGTATAACGTTGATCCTTTCTCAACTTTTCCCTGTAGTGTATCTGAGTTCTTTTGCATCTGTGAAGCTCAAAGGGGGAGAAACAACTGCAAAGCCAGGTCTCACTGATAATGACTTTTATGCTCGCTTTGAAAGAGACAACAAACAACCCGCTATCAGGATCTCCCCCTCAACCGACCACTCACCCATCATACTGGCCTCCTCAGATGTTTGCACTGCACTGAGCCGGATCAACGCGCGCAAGGCTGCTGGACCAGACGGCATCCCTGGGCGCGTACTTAGA
>JAUMHL010000021.1:9912639-9968347 GCA_032362345.1 Sandelia bainsii | reverse complement strand
TAGGGAAGGTCACATTAAGTTCACCTGTAAAGGTTATAGTGCATTTTAGGTTCATCCTGAAATTTCACCCAAAAGCCAAATATCCCTAAGTTTTTGTGAGTAGTGTATGTTCACATGATACCAAAATATGTCTGGTTTTAGCTTCAAGTGATGTTAATATGCAGTTGCTGCTCAAGGTGCAGAACTGACCAGATGCTGGGATGCATTTTGCATTAGCTGGTCTTCCTATAAGTGGGAGATGATCTGGTTAGTCGAAACGCACCAGATGCGGTTTATAGTGATCAAAGATGCTGAGAAAACAAGATGAGGAGACAGCTAGGGCAAAAAAGGTCAGATTTCTACCGCTTTACTTTACTTTAAATATCAAAGTGTTAAAGCAAAAGCAAGTGCAACACTGATGAGTAAGTTGGCAGCAGCTAGTGAAATAGTTTAGTACTTTTGGCTTTGACACCTTCCCTGCCCAATCAGACAGTCATTGTGATTTACTTGACGGGTAAAAACAGTAAAAGTAAAATGAACTGTGCAGAACAGCAAATATTTTGATTAAAATGCCAAAGAACTAACAATATGGCCTACGAATAACCACCTCAAGGTGCTTTGCTTTGTTTCATTAGAAGTGTTATCACACTTACAAAGATAATTAAGAGAGGAAAGTCAGCACTGAATGCAGCAATTTCAGAGAAAATATTGAGAAATATTTCAACAACTAACCGCATTCTTTTCATTCTCACTGCCGGCTTCATAACAGCATTTATCCGTCGTCTACAGGTGTTATTGATAATTATTACAGAAAACAGCTATAAGATCTTTAAGAGTATATAATATAATATAATATAATAAAATTGTGTATAAATCATTTTGTGTGCGTGTGTGTGTGTACGTGTGTGCGTGTGTGAAACTCACGTTAGTCTAATAGCAAAACTTCTGCCTTCACTCAGGAGATTAATCTGACGCAACTTTACAACCAGCCCCAGTTGATGTGAGCTTGAAAGTCAATTCCAAAGGCAAGTAAAATTAATTGAACTGGAAATATGGGTGAAAGCTAATTTCCTTTCATGCTTCACCTGGATGTAAGGATGGTTTGTGGGGTTTTTTTTAATGTGAGAGTGCGTGTGTGTTTGTGATGAGCATGACAGCACCATCCGCCCACTTTTATAGCTGCTGCGTGTTATAAAAGTGTAATCAGACATGGTGTCAATTAACAGTACCAGCACAGCCAGTCCATCAGAAAGCTTTTCACTGCACACTTGGCCCCAACTTCAAGGCTACTGAGTGGGGAACATGTGGGAGGGCGTGCAAGAAGCCCATATGTTTAGAGAAAAAGGGTGTAGGTGAGCGTGTGTGTCCTGGTTGAGAACTGAGAGAACAAAAGAGAGTCAAGCGACGGAGGCAGAGAGAAAAGGAGGGCCAGAAGAGACAGCGACAGGTTTGGTACTCTGGCGCACTGGCGCCCTGGCATCGGGCCAAGCTTTTGGTCTGTGTGGGCAGTGTAACGATTTATGAAGACTGATCGCGAGGCTTTCCCACCATGCTGCCGATGTCACGTGAAATGTTCACACGCCAACGCATGCACCAGTGTCTCACACACACACATCTCACATTTTCAACCCATCCAGGCACTTTTTAATGCTGTCACATGAAGCTCAAAGCAAGGGAAGTGCGTCGGTGGGGCTGTCTCGCCTTCTTTCCCTCATCTGTTTGTCTATCTATCTTTTTCTGTCTTTCCTTCCTCGCATTTTGTTCATCTGTTCTGCCAGTCTCTAACAGGTCTCTATTGATCATCCTATTTCCTCTTTATCTTTAATCAAAAGGCTGGGAAACTCTGTTGTTTAATTGATGAGTCTCTGTGAGAGGCCCACTCACTGGCTCCCACAGAACCCGCTCTCATTCATAATTAATACACTACTGCTAATTATCCAAGCGCCACACCATGCACGTCCTATATCCATGTATAAAGGGAGGAAAAGAGAGGAGAAACAGATGACAGTGAGAGGGAGGAATGAACGAAAACTGGCTGGAATGAGAGGCAGAGTGGAGATGTAGGATCTGCAAAAGAGAGTTTGGATGAGAGGGAGGAGAGGATGAGACCTGTCACCTGTGGCTGCCATCCACATCCAATCTATCTCCATTTCATCATCTCTCTCATCTCCATCACATCACACACTTCCTCTCCCCCTTTTCATCTTCTTATTAAAGTGCTCCAACTTTTATGGGCTCGGGGAAAACAGAAAGACAGAGAGGGAGGAGGTGACTGCAAAGACAGGCCCGTGATAGTGAGAGAAATGTGACTGATTTGAGAAGGAATAATGCATTAGAGGCTTATATATTTATCCTTATATGTATCTCTATGCCAAAGTTCTTCTCCTCAGCGTTAACTTCCAAAATATTCAGAAAGTGTTTTAGACCCCGTCGGAGGGGGGTTCTTAAACTTGAGTGAGTAAAATCCTGGCAGAGGGCGAGTAGCTTGGATTCAGATGGATGGAGCGGCTGTCTCTAATATGAGCCCATCTGGAGGTGGATTGACCTGTCTGCCTACCTACCAAAGCCTAATGCCGATTGATAAATGGACGGTGAGGCGCTGGCTGTGGCTGAGGAAAGGCTGCAGGCAAGGAAACTCGGATGGTAAATCATGTTCGGATACAGAACCTGAGTCACTGCTGCTCAATGCTGCTGGGTTTGGATTGTGTGTGTGTGTGTGTGTATGTGTGTGTGTGCATGAGCAAGTGAGGAAAAATTTACATGAGGAAATCTATGGCAAGCTTAAAATCTTGATTGCCTGGACTGGAGGCTTCAAAATCAATAAAGTAAACAGAAACAAACACATGCACTCACGCGCAGAGACTGAATAAACTCCAGAGCTTCACTCAATTAATTGGTCTCTTATGTCTGTTAAACCAACAGATGTGTCTATTTATCTAATTTAAGGCAACTCTAATAGTATACTTTGGCTGCCCAAACAAATTTAACGATTTACTTGTTTTCCTGCTGCCTATAAAACTCTTTGTAAAATGCAAAACTCAACTTCAGGAATATTTTATCAAGCCAAGATACAGTTTTATTAAATTACATCATAAGATTTTTTGACAATGTGGACACCTGTCTATTGTCATATTCTTCCCCCTTCATACTTGCTCTTGCAATAGGTTTTCCTCCATCTCTTCTTTGCTCCCCTTCTCAGACAAAAAAATAAATGTGTTAAAAGAGGAATAAGCTAATGTGATGGGAAGCATGCACACTCAGAAATTCTTGACTCATGCATATTCAGCTCAAATCACACATAAGCTACATTACTAAGTGTTGTAAAAGAGCATAAATGGGAGATGCCCCAAACCAGATGAACTTTTATACACTTTTTACAGCTATTTTAATTGACTCTGGATTTTTTTTCCACTCACTCTAGCCTGGCTGCCAAGCAGTCCCACTTTTAATTCAGTGACCAGAGATTAAATTACAAACCCTCACGACACATATCTTCCTCCCTGTATCATCTTGGCTCTGTTCCATATCTTTCTTTGCCTTGGGCAGGTTAGACTTCTACTAGCCTGCATATCCCCAAACTCTAGCACAGCCTCCTACCTCTCTCTATTTCTGTCTCCTTCACTGCCTGCAGCCTCATACCTCCCCTTCATTACCCCTTTTCCTCAACCAGGGGCCGTCACTAACACCCCGTCATTTTGACTTGAGCTCCCTCTACCCAGAATGCAAAGTGTCTTCATTCAAACCCCTCAAGTGACAGTGACCTTGGCTTTTTGAACTGAAATAGGACATAAAAAATGGCTGACCGCCACCCAACCCTGACACCACCCCAGCCTGCCCCCTCCTCTCAAATTACACTCTAATGGTCTAAATGGTGCATTCCCCATGAGCTCCACTGCGGACTGTAAGCAGGGTGAAGGGTCCAGCTGACAATTTATAAGTCAACTGAAAGTCACTGGTAAACCCTGCACCTCAGTTAAGCCTAAGCTTCACTTAGCAACAGTAAACACAGCACAACTTGTGCAGCAGTTTAATCAAATCTATTCCAACAGATTCCTCCCTCACAAGCATGAAGACAAGTTTTCGGAGCACTGCCGTATACATCAAACAGGTCTGTTGCAATCTGCAGCCAACAGGCAGTGCTGGATAAAATGGTATCTCCTATGACATGCTGTGTTCCCAACTGACTCATTTGCTGTTTGGCAACAAAACAGAAATAGAGAAATGCACAAATCAACCCAGTGAGTGGATGAAAAACACGTTTTCTGAAGTCTGCTGTAAAAACAGTGCTCTTTCTCTATGAAATCAAAAAGAGGCAAGGTTGGAGGTCACCCTCTTCTTCTGTTCTATGGGGCGTTTGCAATTGAAGCAGGTGGTATTATTTCATTACGACAGAGTCAATATGTTATAGTTATCAGGGGCTATCTGCTTTCCCGCCTTGGATTACTATTGTGAGCGAGGCTCTCGTTCTGTTTTACACACTGGTGCCAGCCTGTAACCTGACTGACTCCCATTCAAGTTAATCTTAATGTCAAAATTGAAGTAGTGAGCCTAAATGTACCTAAATGTTCAGCTTGATTTACCTTGCAATTTATTTCACTTTCAGAACAGAAAAATGCAAATGAGTAGCCAGGTTATAACAGTCAATTTTATTTTGGTTTGGTTGAGTGATATCAAATATGTAAATGCTTTTTCTATTCAGTCACTACTTGGACTTTCATTGGCAGGGTCACAACAAGACTCAAGGAAGTCACTGAGAACAGCTAGGGTTCAGACATGAAAGCGGTATCAATCTTCTCATCGAACTCGCTGTGTTTCCCAGAATGTCAAACTAGTCCTTAACAAATCCTCCTCATAGTTGAGTAGTAACAAGTAAAGACACTGGTTGCCAATACACTACTTTTTTCTTTAGAAAGTTAAAGCAATGTCATTTTTATTATGTTCAGTATGGTGACACAGCATTTTTTATCCCAGAGAGCAGTCCAAGGTTGAACAGTCCCGAAACTCTCACTTGTTCCTGTTTTTTCAGCCTCTCCCTCTGGGTATTGGTTCTTTTCAGACAGACAGGCAGGATACAGAGATACAATGGACCTAACTTGATACATAGCAGCCAATATTTGTTGTGTGTTCAGAGACAAGCTGTGTGGATCAGAAAATACAGGAAAAGATGGAGAAAAATTACAAATAAATAGTGTCTTCTTCACTCCCTTGTCAGTAGCAGATTTGTATCTAAACATACTCCAAACTAAAACAATTCTGCTTAACTGTTTTGGTGTCAGCCAAGTCAACATTTAGGTATTTGTCTGACTGTAAAACAGTATGACTGAAGTGTAACATCAGTAGTGAGTTAGGGGCATCTTGCAAATACAAAGAAGTCACGTGCAGTTTACACTTATACAGGCCAACAGATGTTACAGAGATGACAAACTGCAGGGCGGCTTGTATTTGTGTAATGCTGAGATGCATTACCCAGCAGGTCAGAGACATCTCTATGATTGGCTGCATCGTCTGAGCAAACACTGTTAACACAGTACGCCGTCTTCAAACAGATGCCAGTCTCCCTAGAGACAGCTCAGCCAGTGTCCAATCACCACCCACACACCCACTGTTTTTCTTGGAGCCCCAGCCCACATTTGAACACTTGCGCTGATGCAAACCCACTCACAGCTCTGAGCCCAAACCACTGGTCTCAAAATGGAGCTAAATATAGGTAATGAGGTAGGGCTATAGGTAGTTGTCAGATGAGGCCCCATTATCAACCTCTGACTGTGAGGCTCTTGTGTTCTTCCATAGTAACCAGCCACTGCACCTGTCTCTGTGCTCAGCCGCCTCTACACACGGGCACTCAGGTCAGACTAAATATAGCCGTTGCCCCATGCTGCAGTGCACCCTATCCTCCCATCCCCTCTTTTAAACCTCTCATTCGGAGCAAACTAGGTACAGTGGCCAGGCCTATATACACACTTACACTGTCACTCTCTAAGTTCATCCCCTTTTATAGAAGCATGATGACATTACAGTGTGCAGGAATAACAAACAGAAATCCACTGGCACCAGAGAGGTCACCATCAAACATTATCCCCATCTGATTACAGTGCATATGAGTCTATCTTTGGACAGCTAGAAAACTAACTTGTGGAGGGTCACTGCAAAGCGGTAACACAAAATTTTGGAGAATGAGCTTCATGTTGGATCTACAGTTTGCAAAGAGCAAATTACTTATGGTGTAGTAATAAACAGGTGAATCTTATAGAAATAGATTTTATAGCCCAAAGATGATAATTTAACAGAATGTTTTAAATTATTATTTTGAGGAATCTCACTGCACAAGCTATTAAATTATTATAAATTATTTTAAACCATCGCTCATCACTATTGTTTACTGTATTTCATACACTATCTAATTTCAGCAGAACACAAACATGTTTTGAACATTTGGTGAACTTTTGGTTTAAGTTTCAACAGATATGTTCCTTTAACACTTTATGTTTTTGAATTCTAAATATTACAAACATTTCAATAGTCCCACGATTGTGGAATGAGCTACCTAAGTGCACTTGCTCAGCAGCCTCGCTCCCAATATTCCCAAAAATTTGGGAGATAGAACTCTTCCACAACTTCTTATGCACTTCAAGAACAAAAAACAAACAAGCAAAAACATTTATTCTCTTGCCACTTTGCCTCAAGTGTCTTCTCCTTGACTTTGATTTGTTGCTTGCTTTGTACCTCACCTGTAATAATAATGATAATAATAATAGTAATAATTGATACTTTATTAAACCCCTTGGGGAAATTCTTGTGGACAGGCTGCCCCTTTGAGGCGCCAGGAATTCAGGGCTTAGTGTCTTGTCCAGGGACAAATTCTGGTTGAGCCAGGAAACAAACCACCAACCCTGGGGTTCTTAGACTACTGCCCGACCTACCCCCACCCCCAAGTTGCTCTGGATAAAAGCATCTGCCAAATGTCTAAATGTAATGTAAAAATACAACATACAGTATATTCCAAAGTTTACCTAAAATTTATATGATTATTTGAACTCAGACAAGGCCTCATTTTAGCTTCGCATATATATATTAATAATTTGTAAAACATTTTTGCACAGAACAAGGGAGACTATCACTTTCTGTTTGTTGCTAGGAAGGGACTTTTTAGCCGACACCATGAACAGAAGAAATTATGATGTTCCAAAGCACTTATGTATTGGCAGTGAGTGTTGTTGTGAGCAGTGTTTCAAGGCAGAAAAAATGTATAACTGAAAATGTGATTGTGGCTACATTTTAGCTGACATTAAGTCAATGAAATGCACATGATTTCACGTTTTATTGCTCTGACTGATGTTTGTTTCCCTGACTCTGTGCAGTGGTTGGTCAGAAAACTCTAATACTGTGGATTCCCAGTGATTCAACCTTCAGTAATGCTACCTTTGGGGTAGAATAAAGATTTGGCAAAGCAACATTTTCTTTATGCAGTTTTGCAGACCTGTGAGAGTTAGTCGTAATTCTGTTCTTGAATATTAATTCCTGGAAGCAAAGTGAGAATATTACTGACAGTGATATTATGGTCTGTCTCCTCTCCTCTATTCTGACACTGACACAATGCCCAATACTGCAGGCAGCAGAAACATCTGCAGTGCCAGCACCCCAGAGGAAAATGACTTTCCAAGGTAACAAAAGATGAGATGGAGTGATTAGGCAAATGCCAGTGAAGAGCTGTGAGGTATTCCAGCTCACTCTTATTCCTCATCGATGCCAGTCAGGGTTTCTTGTGACAATGGACAATGAATCACCTGCTCAACCTGCAGCAGCTAACACAACCACTTACCTCATTCCGAAAGAGTAAATGCAATCACATAAATTGAAAACTGCAATAATGTTTTGACTGATAGAAACATTGCTGTCCTAGAACTTCATCTCCAAACCCCAGATTGCCAGCAATGCAAGGCAGCATGTATCAGAAATGGGCCAAAACATTCTGGAGATAAAATTGACTACACCACGGTGCACTCTGTGGCCTTCTCTTCCCCGTCTCTGTTACCCTGGAAACTGTTGTCCATGTAGGAAAGCGCAATTCTATTACAGCAGCTGGGCCGGCCAGCAAATAGAACTATAAAACATGACTTAATAGTTACAGGGATCGAGAGGAAGCACGGATAAAGAGGGCCAAGAAAATGCAGAGGACAAAGAGAGAAAAAGGGACGCAGGAAGGGAAATGAGAGCAAGAGATGAACATAGATTAAAAGGAGAAAGGGGGGGTCAGAAATACAGAGACTCAAGAATATTGAATACTTCTTCCAGCTGTCCAACCTCAAATCACAGATATAGGTAACAGAAATGTAGAATTTGCTTAATAACAATATTAGAGGAGACTGCGAATGCGCACTTGGCACAGTTATGATAATGACTGCTATCGAAGTACGTCTGATTACACAGAGACAGTGTGAGAGGACGGACTGTGAGGGAACAAGGCCAGGAGCTGTAAGCTGGTTAAGCAGATCTAACTCTGCTTCCCTACATCTATTCACATCCTCTCAAAGCCTCGTCTTTGCCATCCATCTCTCAACCACCACTCCTCCCCAACTCATAATGGATCTATTCAGTCACTCTATTTGTCTTCCATCACTTGCCCAAAGCCAAATCCTTTCCTTCATTCTTTCTTTTTTCTTTCCCTTTGTTTTTTTTTTCTCCCCCACACCATCTCCATCAAGAGTAAGTTATCACACCCATGGCAAGAAGCAATGTTTGAGCTCCGTGTGTGTGTCTGTGTGTGTGAAGACAAGACAGACGGAGAAAGTCAGTGTGGATCCTGGTGGGAGGCACAAGAGAGGAGTGACTAGAAGGGATCAAATAATAATTGATACTGAACACACACTCTCTCTCACAGAGGCCTTACACTTAACTCAGCCTTGTCTCTTTCACACTCTCGTGCCCTTCAGAGGATTGGTGTGTGTGTGTGTGTGCATGCATGTCTCAGGTTTCTCTTCTTTAGCCAGTGGTGAGGGAATGGTCTTCTCCAGTGTGACATCGCCTTTGAGAGACTTGTTCGTGTGTGTGACCCCCAGATGCCTGGGAATCATTGCAGGGTGGATCGTGTTACCAGCTGGCTTAGGCCTGGCTTACTTTGTTCTAAGGTAAACTACATGAGCAAGTAAAGCCCTGCAGCCCTGGGCTATGCTATCTGACAGGGGTCAAATTACTCTTCTAAATCCATTTCTGTGCTTTTGTGTGATCGTCTGAAATTGCACAATGGAAATAAAAGTCAGTTAGTTCTAAGGCTTTAAACACACCCACCTGCCTGTATCTTCAAACCTGTTAAAGATACAGGCAGGTTGTTTAAAGATATTCCTCGAAGATATCTGATTCTAAGATAAGTGATTTGTCAGCCAGCACACAGCATTTCAATTCTACTCATTAATGTGAACAAGAGATTACTTAGCTATGCGTTCTGAGCTTACCTTACTGTACTTACTTAATTTCATTGTTTTAGACATTTCTTGTCATTTTTATGTAGTATGTCATCATGGGTCATCATAGTAGTAGTGGTTCCCAAAGTGCCACAAGGTGCCACAGTACCCTATTACATTATGTCTTTAGGATTGGCTAAGGGTGCTATTAAATTAGATTAAAACTTTTTTTGCTACACATTTTTAACGATAACAAAAAGTATGTAAAATGTAAAAAGCAATAAATATCAAATATCACTGCAATCAAATCTGATGGCTACAGCATATGGTTGCTGGTTGTCACACTTTCCAGCACACATTTTCCCAGCCGTCAGAAGTAGTGACTGTCAGAGTAAAAAATGGAGTTCAAAGAAATCCTGTTACATTCAAAGTCTGATTGAGACCAAAACAGTCTTGCATTAAAACAGCCAAGGGGCTGCGTTGGTGAGGGCATGCTGTTTAAGGTAGCAGCGAGACATACGGAAAGTTGTTTTAGAAGCAGAAGAATGCATTTTAAGTCTGACACCAAAACAAAACTTGCACAGCATTTTCTAATCTTCACACAAAGGTTCACAGACATATGAAGGAAGCAACTGAAACTAGTTTTTGGCACGAAAGGTAAACACCAAAAATACTGTGCCTACATTACAAAGTAATCCACCAGAAATGCATGTATTTGATTGGCCAATGCAGAGCGTTGCCTGATGACATCATGGTACAGCAACAGATGAACCAGGTTACTGTTGTGTTGGCATCCCCTCAGTGTCAATAGAGTATTTCCATTACAATAAATGAGAAGGCACAACGTTTACGGAAAAGTGACCAAAGTGCTTATTCAGACATGAAGTCGACACATTCAGATGCCGTCAGATTAACGAAAAGAAATGCATGTCTGGAAGAGGCTTTAGGGTAAACAGTCCCACCTCATCTGCAGGCCATCACTGTCAAATGCAAAGGTGCCAAGTATGGTCATGACACACCTTCAGACAAAATAACCCTGTTTAAGCAGCATATATTTCTTTGGTGGTACCGTAGAATAGTCTTAGTACAGTCTTGGGATCCACTGGTACAGAAGGTCTAATAGCAGTAATTTTTGTCTAACAAAAGGTTTAGGAGTTATTTTCTTTCTCCGGATAAAAATACCTGCAATATCTGTTTAAGACGTTGCACAAAATCTGTTCTGTGTAAAATGTGTTATTACTTGCTTTAAAATTATTCTAAAGGGTAATCATCTATCTTGTCTGTCCTCAAATCATAAAAAACATTATTATAAGAAAAATGAACACAGCTGTAACACAGTTAGAAGTTCTAGATCACCAAACCCTGCTCTCAAATATAATAGTTTCTGTTTGTGCAATGCTTTGTTCATATGCTGCCAGTTAACAGGACTGGGGACACATCCTGATCTCCTCATTGTCTCTCCATAAGAAAATGGAAAAGCTGGGTGCCAAAGATTGACAGAGTATGGAAATTTCAAGGAAAGACAAAAAAATACCCCACGCTGGAGTGAAGGATGGAAAAAGACAGAGGGAAAAGAAGGAGGAGGGAGTGGATCGGAAAAGGTTGCATAAAGGGAAGCGATGTAGAACCAAAGAAACAGAGAGAGGAGGTAGAATAGGCTTAATCTGAAGGTGAAACTAGATTGTGGTATATCAGCACCCTCACCACTCACCATTTTATTCTCTATCCTCTTTCTGTTATTTTACCTTTAAATTGAGGATCCTGTATATGTGTGTGTGTGTGTGTGTGTGTGTGCTCTTGTACTTGCTACATAGTGAGGACCAAAAAAAGTATAACTCACACTGTTAATCACATTGTGGGGACCAAATCACTGAATTTTAGAGTGGTTGCTCTCGTACTAATGGACAACTATCTGTTTCTCACCATCTACTTCAATCTCCACTATCTACCGTGTGCTCCACATAACTACTCCACGCTCAGCTGGCAGTTCACCCCACCCATCCCTTTGGCAAACGCTACCTTACACTGCACTCTGTCATATTAACTACCTATCCTGTCATTTCACCTGCTGCTGCCTGTCTCTTACACCCTAAACCAGGTCGCCTTCCCTGACTACGTCTACTATTTCTGCATCTCTTGTCATATGTGCAGCCAGAAATTCTTATCCACCAAGTGCTGGAGTTTGAATAAACTCACTCTTAGGCAGATGCAGTTAATCAGTACCAGCTGATTGAGACAATAACATTTAAATGTGCCGGCCCTTTCTTATAGTAAAATGTTATCCCTGCTGACAGCTTTGCACTCCCCATTGACTGTGAGCAAAAGTAATCTCAGCAAATCGATGGCCTTGTTTTAAAGAGTCTCTACAGTCTGTGACCTTTCTCCTTTGTTTCTCTATTTTCTGAATAGTAAAAATTTAATTGCTAAATGTCAGACATTGTTAAATGCCTCTTTAAGTAGCCCACAGACAGCTGGGAATTGATATTAAAATAATCATATTGAAATAGTGGATGTTTGCGGGGGCTTTCAAATGCTCTTGTGATTTTGATTATGAATTTTGATTACTTGTTTAATTGATTGAGAACATTCTGGTTTGCATGCATTATACTTAACATTTTGTTATCTTAAGTTTGTTTTCAAATAATTATTTCAAATAAATGAATTTAATGACTAAGAGCAACAAGGCAACAAGGTGTAATAAGTTACAACTGCGACAATGATTTTAACATTTTTCATCATCGTCATTTTGAGAAAGTCCACAAACTCACTAATATACACTAAGAATTAGGTCCACTCTGGGGAAAAAAGCAAACCAACTTCAATTAAAAACACACAAAAGAGATTTGATTGACTGGAGTGAAATTTGAAAATGCCTATGAAAAATTTGAAAAGTCGTTTTTTAGACTTTTTTTAACTTAAAAACTAATTTCAACTTATTAAGCACAAACAATGTAATAGTATGGAACTAATGTAGTTAATAGCATATTTAGATTAACTTAACAAACCAAGATACTGCTGACTATTTTCCAACTCTGAAGACGCAGATGCAGATTAAAATAATATGCTGTAGGACACTGTCTATATCACACACTGTGTAAAACCTCAGCTGTCTGCACCAAGTGAATTTCAAAACTGTAATGTAGAAAAGTAGTCAAAAGTAGAAAATGCACCATTTTGGCAAAGGTGAGGTAAAAATATTTGTCATGGAAGAATTTGGGTCTTCAACCTCATCATTAATTACAAATGTACTATACTATATAATGTAAATGGTAAAGGTAAAGTAATGTGATGTTAAAGTACCATACCTGAATTGACACATTAAATCACACCAAAAAGTGAATTTCTGATGATAGTTAAGCAGGTATAGGATATACGCTTTTCAGTCACAACTTTAAAACAACCTGGCAATGTTGTGGTAAACAGGGGGTCGGCTCTGACCTGTCTGCAGCTACACAGCCCTAAACACAGCAGGCTGTGATGAACTGTGTATTCTGACACCTGGCGATAATGGCCAGCAATAAATTTTTCCCATGCTGACCAGTGTACGCCACAGCATGTGCATTTCGTTGCAGGTGTTGCTAGACCATTCGATCTGCTACAGTATTTTTCAAATAGTTTACCACTTCTTGGTAAGTGAGCTAAAAGTCTCCTGCCCTCACCTCATCCACTTACCCCTCCTGCTGCTCTAGCCATCTTCAGTTGTTCATTGTTATCTTTCCTTCAGCTTTACCTTTAGGTATGTCTATCTACCTCTCTGTCTGTCTCCAAACAGAGAGAAATAAGAAAAACAGAACTATCTGCTGCGCCACAGTACAGTCCCCTAATCAGGGGCTTTGCAGGGTCTAAACAAAACTCCCACAGCATACAGAAGAACAGAGGTAAGATGAGGCTGACAGAAGCAGAGGTAGAGAGAGATAGACAAAGTATGAGAGAGAGAGACCTAAGAGGAAAAGACACCATCCTGGCCTATAATCCCCTGCTATCCCACTCGAATCCTGACAGCGCTAACCTGTTTTATTGCAGTGAATGGGAAGAATACCAATGGAAATGCGCCTAGTATGAGTAAAGAGCACTTAACTGCACTGCTGCTAGTCTGCTCAGGTGGCTGCTCCCCCTCTGGCTGCACTAATGTCATTAAATTATTCTGCCTGGTAATCTACAAATACATGTCTCAGAGTCAATTATTAATTTTCTCTGTCAGTACAAAATCAGTAGATTATAACCTGCTTTTCTGATGCATTTTTGTCAAACTGAGCACAATGCAGCTGCAACTATTGGACATTAAATGCATGATGCTGAAAACTATGAACGGCTCAATGAAGATTGACAGGTGACAGAACACTTAAACTTACAACACAACATTACATGCGCATTTCTTCCTAGTTCTGTCAGTTTATGTCTGTAATAGAAGGTTTGAAATGTCTTCATTTACTCCAGAGACTTTGTAATTGTCAACGTGCAACCTGTTACAATTAGTCATTTCCTTACATCATTACTTCTGAAATAGCCTTCAGCCCCCTGTAATCATGACAAGTGCCAATTTCTATTCAGTTGTTGAAATCATTTCTCTCTGTCACGCACACATAAAATTGAGCTTATTGGTAGCTAGACATCTACTGTAAACACTTGCTTACAGTTGATGTTGACTACACTAAATATATTATCTATTAACAGGCCTCCCAGGGTGGACTGAATTTGGTGAGCGATAAATTAAATTCAAATCAATTTGCAAATTAAGAGTTTACTAAATAATGCGACTGCTTTTTAAATGACTAAGAGAATTGTGAATAAAGTGTGTAGCTCAGTGCCACTCAGCAAGATCTCACTCTTTAATGTGATTATTCGGCTCAAATCCTAAAACAAATTATGTTTAATCCAATTAAACAAAGTTGCATTGAAATGTAAGTCCAGGTTGATTTTTACAAATTAGTGACAAAACAACATGTCTGTGGAAGAAAACCTCATATTATGGAAAATGATGGGACAAATAAAAAGGATATTACTGCAATTTTCAGGTTTGGGCAGGTTTCAGACTCTTTTGTTTTCAGAGAAGCTAAATCCACCCAAGATTCCACCTGCCTGCCAGCCATCTCTCGCACTTGACGCCTGCTTCTGAGCGTGTCAACAGGATGCATCATTTCTTCGGCTGTACCGAGACGAGCCGGGGATGAAGTGTGTGACAACGCGTGTTTACTCCACTCACAATCACCGCATGAAAGAGACGGAGGGAAGGGAGGTGACGTGAGAAGACGGCGCAGGGTAGCATAAACGGTGACAAGAACAACAGACAGAAAAGAAGATGGAGAGAATAGAAAAGGAAGGTGCTGGGTGTGTCATTGTTTGGCTAGACTGTGATTAGGTGCATATCTGTGGAGGATGTGGTATGGCTGTAAAGAGAGAGCGAGTGAGGCAGAGATAGACAGAGAGAGAACGGGGAAGAGAGGGATTGGTAACCGTCATCTTGGAGATCAAAGGCCTGTCTGCTTATTCCGCCTGCAGCCCTCCTCTTCAGTTTGGAAGAGGGGAATAGGGTAGTGGGAGGGAGGAGTGGGTCTGCATCAAGAAGCTGACTGGAAAAACTTTTTCTTGTTCACTTTGCTCTTTCCATATATCCTGATGCTGTCTCCCTCATTTACAACAACCTTCCATCAGCCTCTCCACATGCAAGCAAACAAAGTATACAAATAGACCAACAAACATGTACACACTCTGCACATTCACACACACACACACACACATACAGAGGGAGGGCTACAAGTGAATTATGGAGTTAATGAAGCAGAGGTCACCCGCTTTCACCCGAACAGCCGGGGGGAATCAGGGCTGTGCCCTTGATCTGTACATCTCATACAGACCACTTTCGCCAATCATCTCTGCCATCGCCTCCACTATTCACTTTGCTTTATTCTCTGCCCTCACTCATTCTCTTACTCACATGCACACGCACAAAGATAAAGTGCTTCCCCTGCTTAACCTGAAAGAGGGATTAAAGGGTAAAAAATTCATATTCTTTATAATCTTCACTGCTGAGCTCAGTCGAGTTGAGGATTGCAGCGTCAAAAAGTAGTTTGCTGAAAGTTCTCTATGAAAAGTTTTTCCTGTTGACTTCGACTGCTAAAAATCACTGCCTGAAACTGCCTGCACATTTTTAGCATTCATCTCAGAGTCGAAATCCAAACAACTGTTCATGCCAAAACACCACCAGCAGACCACGGACGATGGCCAACAGCATTAAGGTATTTTAAATGAGCTCTGGGAGCAGAGTAGAACCAGAGGGAGAAAGGGAAAGTGAAAAACACATGGGAGAGACTGACAGAATTGGAAGATGAAGACAGAAAATTAATTCAGGGTACAGAGTCATGGCAGTATGGAAATCAATCATGACAGGCCTTTATCATATCAGAGGAAAGGCATTCCTGGTTATTTTACTTCTCCCACAGTCATGAAAAGACAAAGTGAAAAAATGTTAGCAGAGAAATGCTGTGATTTCTCCACATTCGCCAATAGTTGCTTAATTTAAATGCTAATAATAAAGTTAGCTTGGGTGTATATGGAATTATATGAGTAGTTAACAGGTAACAATGCCACAATACAGAGTTAACCTCTGCATGTATGGGAAATGTGCGTGAGATGCCGAAAGAGAGAGAGAGGGTCTGACCGACAGCAACAGAAAAAGAGTGAAAGTCGATGTGATGCCGCGTCAAGTTCCCTTTTCTCCTTCCCTGGCTGCCATATATCTCCTGTTTGACATGACATGTGGGAAATGGAAGGTTTGCTGTGTAAACATGACCTTTGACCCCTGTTTATCCAATGTTCCATCAGAATGACAGTTGGGCAGCATCTACCCCTCAAACCTGCGGCACTAATAAGAGAATTTCCATTAGATCTTCTCAGGCTGGAGCTGTGGCGGGTCACAGTAGATGGAGAGGGGAGAGATTGAGGTCTCCCATGTCTTACAGCATGACAAACAGCTAAATAAAATGCTCCTGAAGGCTGGCTGTGAGATGAAGAGCCATCTGCTGGAGCCAACTCCTCAGAGATGACTGGATGCTCATGCAAATCGTTAGTCAGGGTATTTCTTCAGACGGGATAGGAAGTGGAAAAGCTTTGCATTAGTCTTAAAATTTCGGTCACAACCTTACTCAAAAAAAGTGGTGCTGTAGAGGAAGGCCAGGAAAAGGTGGGCCATCCTGAATCCTAGTAATATTGTCTGTGTCCTTTTGTACCCCTGGCAGTTTGAGGCTGATTCAGTATCCTTAATCAGAAACTACTCTGCCCATAGGGTCCGATACTAACTTTGTGCAAAGTAAAGAAATGGAAGGAAAGAGAAGGAGATTAAGTTAACAGGACAAATGGGAGTCATACAGTTTGGACTGTTGGGCTGCATGGCCAAGCAAAACACACGTTTGAGAACTTTGTTAAACAACCGTTCCCTCTCTTTTGGCAGTTCTCTAAAGCTTCTCTGGTATTTCTTTGGCATCAGTTCTACATTTCTTATCCTTGTACGAAGGCCAAACAACACAGTCCCCATCCTAAAACCCACATACCAGAATCTGGCCTCATCAGCACGAGTTCTATGATCCCACTTGATATTACCACAAGTAGTTATAGGTCACAAGTAGTAGCTTCGCTAGTGTGTTGTGAGGCAGCTCTGTATTGTTGTTTCTATGCTGTATTTTCAATAAGCATACTGTGTCTACACAAAAACAACTTTATCTGGAGCATCAGATTTGTGAGCACTTTGTAGCTTGAACCAAAAAAAAAGCTCAGTCTCTCTCTCTTGCTGAGCCTGCTAACATCAAAGCAGCTCATATGAATGCAGAGAGGTACAACATAAAGAGGAGCATAAATGCAGGAGGCAGTCATCAAGTTAAATGAGCAGATTTGGACCCAAGATTCTGCTTGATAGGTCGATTAGATCAGCTGACGCCTGTAGGAAAGGGCCCTGTTTAGCATTACATCAAGATGCAACGTGGGTTTTAATTTAAAGACAGCACATTACAATCTTGCTGCATTCAGTCCATCTGTTTTCATTCGAGACTTCCTAATTGTTGGAGTTAGACGTGCTGTAAATGCCTGCTCTCTTGCCATTTTAATTACTATAACTCAATCAGGAACTGTCTACATACCAGTCTACATAAAATTCAAAGCTCTGGGTTAGACTATAAACACCCACACCAACAGATCATATACTCTATTGTGAGCCGTTCTCATCAATAATGGCTTGCTTTGAGTAACTAGTTAGGTAGTTGATGGAACTGAGGCATGAGTTGTTAAGCCTTGAGTAAGAAAATAAAATAGAGGAGGATATTTAAAGAACACAAACACCCTAAACTTGACTTATCTCACAGCTATAAAGATGTGTTTATGCATTTATCTCACCTGAGTCATGTTTAATAATGAAAAAGGGGCACATACAAAAGCACTTACAACCTGTCAAACTCTCCATGCCACTGGAGTGTTTTCATACCACTCTCAATTGCACTGGGATTTAAGTGGCAGGGACTGTGTATATGCATGTGTGTAATACCTGTTTAGTGAATAGAAAGGAGTCCTATATTGAAGCACCCTCTACCAGTCTCTCTCATCTCCCACTGTTAGGGTGAGATGCCATCAGCAGATGCTCCGATGTGTTTGTAAGGGGACATGGAGTTAAATGAGATCAGAGGAGAGTCACATAGTCAAACAGCACCTTTCTGTGTCTGTCTCTTTTTTTTGCCTCACTCTGTGGTGATAATTTACTGAGGGTTGGATGTGGTAAGCAGATATATGCCTTTTTGGAGGTGTGTGTGTATGTGTGAGAGAGGCATGGCACCTTTTAAATGTGTTTTTTAGAGCAGGTCTCTAAAGTGAGTCAGTCCACAGTGACAGAAGAGAAGTGAAAAGACTCAGATCTGTCAGACGCCGAGTATATCTCATTATCAGTCGACAGTTTGTACAGTAGATTTCTTTAGAGAGGTGGGGCTGGGCCGCAATCTGTCTGCACACCACTTGGCAGGCCAAGGCACTACGTCTTTACCAGAAGGCAAATCAAGTCATTTAAGTGCCGAGACTGTGAGGACTTCCTTTGTCCTCTGTTTTATGCTACTTTAATGTACAACTGAAAGAGAGAAAAGCCAAGGACGGAAAAAAGACAAATGTGTGTAAGGAGAAAGCTGGGTCTAGTTGTCTGCGGGATGCAGTGGCCATGTTTCTGTGCGCATTTGAAGTTGTGATGTAATCTCCTCTTTTTTTCCAATGTTGCCTTCATAAAAGCAAGACTAATATATTTCTGTGTTATCCCCTGCTGAAGCCCAGGATCAGCAGTTGTACTGCCAAACTGCATTGCTGACATTTTGAATCAGAGAGACAGGACACAACAAAAATGCAGGAGAAAGAAAAGACAGCAAAACGTCACAGTCTTGCAATAGATCAAGAAAAAATTTACAGCAGAATTCTTAGTGTACCTAATATGAATGTAATTTTAATTCACAGTCCCACTCTGCAGTTACACCAAAGTCTAACAGTCTTCATTAAGAAATATCAAGAGAACGACACTTCTCACTTCACTTTTCCTTCAATAATGCACTCACGGATGGATGATGAATGGCACACCACTGGCCTCACCCTAGTTATATCATTACTTAATCCCCTCTGTAGCAATTATGTCCAAGGGGAACAAAAGCTGGCACCGGGCAACTATGGCTGACATGGCAGCTCAATAAAAAAAAAAAACACAACTTGGTTTTCTATAAAGACAATCTGGCAAGCAGTTTCAACAATGCCCAGTCTAATGAAGGGAAATGTTTAGATCAGCAGACTCAAACCACAGTCACGCAGACAGGAGCTGAACATCTCTGCATGAAGTGAGATGAAAAGAGTGGAGGAATTTTTGAACAGGGAGGCATTGTGGTCCAGGGTGGCAAAGATGCACTGAATGTGGAGGAATGAAGGGGCAGGATGGGGAGATGGGGAAGAAAAAAAAAGTGGGAGAATAATCAAATGTACAGGCAGCAATTAACAGCAGGAGAGAGCACAGTAAAAGGGCACAAACTAGCCATTTGAAAGAGCCATTGTGAAAGTAATAGATGCAGTTTCACAATGAGAAAAGACAGGTCAAGATGGAGAGCAGAGCTAAAATGTCAGGGCACAGGGTCCAAACGATATACGGGGCTGGGATAGAAAATTTCGTACAACAATGATGGGACGAGGGGTCATAGGATGTCTGCACCCTCTGCAGGTTCTGTGCAGGAGTCAGCAGTGACACAGCAGTCATTTTCCCAAGCAACGGCCTGGGCATGATCTGTCTAAGAAAACCACAGAATACTGTTTAGAAAATACTGCTGGGAAAAGGAAGGAGGAGACAGACAGACACTGAGACGGTTTAAATCACAGCAGGTAGAAATATTTTGCCACATCACACACCTAATTTGCCAGCACTCAAGCACAAGGGAAAGAAGAAGACATGAATTTGAGGATATTACCATAAAAACTGTAGACTGTAATTAATATAGAAAAATGTTAAAATGATTGAGACAAAGCGTTTCCTTTAGAACAATTATCTACCACCTTCCTTCCCCGAAGGAAAATGAGGTCCCCAGAATGACAGTGAGAACAAATGAGGTGGTGGGGAAGCGGTCGGAGTTCGTTTAGGGACGGTGCGGATGTTAATCATTTCCAGCACTGGTTTACAAGAAGCCAGCATGCTTTGCCTGCCAACGCTACCCTACCATTTATTTACCTCCACTCATCAACATTCTTGTTCAACTATAAAAAATGACTCACACACACAAACGCATGCACAACAACGTGTGCACACACACAGATACATGGGTGCAGTTCACCTTGGATTTACATGTACATTATGTCTGTAGATGCAAATACGAAAAGCCTAAAAGGAGTCTCCTATAAAAGTGCAGCCTTTGAAGAAAAAAAAACACCCATAAATGACAGATAATCCACTGAATGAATGTGTATCAAAGAGTGAGGGGATATGAAGTAAGAGCAGTGATTTATGATAAGGCAGATTTCTCATCCTTCCACATGAAAAAAAAACCTCAAATGATACTAAAATTGATACCTCCCCTCTTTCTTCCCAAGCCGATAAGATTCCCAGCCTTTGTTGCTGGGAGAAAAGCAAACAGCCCGAAAGAGCCAGCAAGATTTTTGTCTCCAGAGTTCCTCTCACGAGGAGGGGGAGCGAAGATGTTCACCTCATTCCGGCTCATCAGCCTGGAGAATCAGTTATTAGTCTTTTTGGTTAATTAACGAAGTGGTGTCTCTAGGACCTTACTGCACATCAGGTGCCAAACTCCATCAAGCCACCCAAGTGTCTCGAACAGTCTAACTTCAGGGAGACCGCCCCTGGTCTCAGGATGATAATTGCAAAGCAACAGGGGGGAGAGTACATTCACACACTGAAACAATTACAAACATGCAAAGGGGGAACATTGCTTTGCCCTTGGCTCTTGTTTCCTTCATCCCTCACACCCTCTCATTTTGCTGTCTTCTCAATTTGACAGTGGTTTATTCTAATTTAATTGAGTTTTCATTTTTCAAGCCTTTCTCCTTGTCTACCTTTATCTTCCTCTCCTCTGCTGTAATCCTGTGGCCTTTCCATTCTACTACTCAAAGCTCCACTACATCCCAGTCTTGGCCTTGGAGAGCAGTAACAACCTTACTCCAAACACCAGCAATCTCTCTCATTTATTCAAGCTTATTCTCCTTCTCCACCTCATGCTGTTCTCTCCACCGCTCCAAATACTTGAATTTACACTGCTGGGCCTTGGCAAGAGGGGACCATGGTCTTCCTCCAACCAAACTATGATTGGCCCTCTTCAAGCTCTCACTCTAGGGTCATATATTTATTTTCTTTCCTGGCATGTACAAAGTTACATTCTTCCAAAGGCACTTATGCGGCAATGGAAATAATTTTGGAAGTGACCCAGGTTCTTCTCCTTTTTGTGCCCCAGCTGACGCCCACAGAGAAAACAGAGTGGACAAGAAGGAAAAGAGGAGAGCAGAGGAGAAACTTCTTGTAGTATCATCTTTGAAAAAAACTCCAGGTCATTTGGACAGCAGGGCAGAAAACTCTACAAAAACACACACACTCTCAAACTCATATACAAACAGAGGCAAACACTGTGTTTTGTTTCTTCTGGAAACACCACTCTGCTCAGCTTGAGATCCATAGCTTCTCTGGCTGAGCTGGTCTTCTTCCAGCTGAACTCACACACTAGAGTAAGTGAAGGCCATTACCCCTCATTCACTCCCACTGACCCGAGACTTAAAACTGGGATACTGATGCCTTCACCTGCTCCACTGACTCTATTGACACAATCCAGATAATTGTTTCTGATAGCCAGAGGATTCAGTGAGGTCAAAAGTGGAAAGACAGAGGTCAATGACATAAGAGAAAGGGCTCCAGTCAATGTTTTGGATGTGGGCTGACTCTTACCCTTCCACCAAAAGTTCAAATATGTTATTTCATTAATTCCATTGCTTTCAATGTAAAGTGTGTCTTATACGTGTGAGAGAGGCTATAGGTGTGAATGTTTTATTTACTGCCTTGACTTGATCTGTCACATTTTGCAATTCAAGATCAATTTAGTTGTATTTTGATTAAAACACCTGCATTTTACTTTCAGTGGCTTTCCTGGAGAAGTTTCTTCTCTCTGATTTCTACCTGAACTGAAAATATCTCATGCATGGCAGAAAAGAGTGACTATAAAAAAATAAGTGTTATGATTGTTTGCAGTTTGGTGTAGTCTTTAACATAAGATACTGTTGCACAAACTTGTGCAACTCTAACTTAATGAAAGCAGACAAAAAAAATGTAATTTCAATTCAGGTTACTTACACTTTTACTACCATATTTCACCCATTAGGAACTTATTGGCTGGTCTGACTTAATATATTTATAATAATATAATATAATATATTTTAATGCAAGTTTTCTGACAGAAATTATGACTTGAATTGATGGTTTATTTACCATAAAAATCATCAACAGAGAATTTATTATTTATCCATTTAAGTTAAGTTAAGTTATCCAGTCGATACACCTTTATCTTATTAGAGTTCAATGGTTCCCCCATGAGATTTGTCAGTGTTGTTGATATGTGGGTCTACAGATATGGAGAGTGGGGCTTTATAGTGGTCAAGCATGATCAGATAATATCTAGGTCTGTCTCACAAAAGGTTTCGGCCATCCAAAGCAGAGGCTCTATTGTTGCCCAGTTAAATCGCCCCTCTGCATTTCACACACTGACACACACAATTACATTAGAGAGGGAGCCTGGTCAATTTGCTCCATTTTCCTGGATTAATAGATTTTTGAAGCTTGATACTCAGGCTAGTTTCAGTGAAGCCATTAAAGGCATGATTAAACTATTGATACTATTATTACTACCTTAAAGTTTTAATGCACTGAATTTCATTTCTTTGTTGTTCTTCTACATTTCCAGGGGTCAGAGTCTTTTTTAATATAACATTTAACTTACTCCTAAATACATGTACTGTAAATACAGATTGACTTGAACTGAAATAGCAGATGGGATCTGTGTTCTATATTAAGCTTCCAGTGCAGAGTGGGTGGCTCCAGTGGTCTATATAAGTGCCCACCAATTAAAAATACACCAAAACACACAACAGTAGTCAGGCTCAGAACAATTTTCATTTTTGTATTCTGAGCGGAACTTACACAGTTTTCTGAGAAAAAAAACAACAAACTAGGCTATGTTGTGTTCCAGTTGTAATGAAACACATAATGGCTGTAGTTGGTACAGTGTGATGTCTATGGGGCTTTGTGTTTTCCTTTCTTCTGAAGTCTCTGTGCACAACATCTAATTATGAACAAAAAGGCTTATGCTTTAAGTGTTATTACTTTTTTCACCCATTCAGGGATACCACTTAGTTCAATGAGAAGACCAAGTCATTTTCTAGTTTACACATATATTCTAGTTTTTTGTGTGTGTGTCATGCCTTCTAGTGAGATATTTTGTTTACTTTTGTAACCTCTGTCAAACAATAAACACAAGAACTTGCTAAAAGAAGACAGAACTTGCTACAAAATAAAAACCTTTTATGTTGCTACTTTTACATGGTCTCTGCAGTACCTGCAGATGCATTAAGTTGTCCTCCATCACATTTTAATCAGAAGGCAAGAAAGGTTAATCAAAACGCTGAACAACAACATTGCGTTCACTCTAATTTCAGCAAAAGCTTTCGTTCATAAGCATAGAAATAGCACTTCAAAGCACAGAAAAGCTGACACAACATACCAACTCACAGGCACAACCTAAGATAGGCCTGCTAATTTGCTAATCTAAATAAAATGTCAGAAATCCATTTCTGAAAGAGAATCAGATGACAAATGTCTGTTTGCAGCCATCAGAATGATCTAAGACTTAAATGACTCAATACGAGTGGGCATTCTGATTTTTCACACTTGTGTGCCAGCAAACACTCTGGCCGGTTGGCCTGAGACAGTGGCCCACTCTTTCCAAGTGTATAATCAGTCACATTAATGAGAATGGTAATGTGATGCAGAAGAATTAGTCCAGGTCCTTAGGGTTGAGTCTCAAGAGGTCTTGGAAGAGAAACAAGCTGCCTTGGCTGTAGACTCACTCAGCTTTAAAAAATAAGCAACCCCATTCTGAGCTTTCCTGAGCAAGGCTACTGAGACGCCTGACAACAATAACAAAATGTCCTGACGTATACACAGACTAAATAACATATTTTGCCTCTGAAACCACCTTGGCAAAATCAATATTGCTCTCCTGTTAATCATGCTGATGCAAGCTGCTTCAAACACACACACGGTTTCCATGAAACAGGAATTCTGTTTATGAACAAAAAACCCCTGCTGTTTCTATAACTACTCTCCCCTGTGTGTCAGTGTCCCCTAGCACTCAGATGAAAGAGAACTAGTTGACCAAAATACAACGACAGCTCAGGGAGGGTGCTCTGTTTTAAGATTTATCACTACATCCACTTAACACAGATGCTTTTAAGTCTAACCAAATATCAGCTCCTCAGTGAAAACATGAGCAGCTGTTAGCTGAGCTGCTTTTACAGCCAGCTGTATACGCAAGCGCTTACGCTGAAGCTTGCATGCATGGTTGTGTGTTCTGGTTTCTTTATTCCGTTGGATTCACACTTCTGATTCACATTCTTTCTCTCACTCTTTTTCTTCAGGCTCATCATTAGTTTGTGCATGGATACTAATGACTGATACCTAAAACTTGCCAGAGGCTCAGCTTTACTGCTCCTCAGCCCAGAGTGGGCCATAGTAAGCATCACCTCTTAGCTTCTGTTTTTGGGTTGGCTCACTGCCTGGTGTAGCCGGTGGTGCTAAGGTGCATTAATGAGCCACTGATCCAACCTTTATGTGTGTGTGTGTGTTTTGTGTATGTGTGTGTGATGACTGACGAGTCCTCTGGCTTCCACTCCACACTCCCCACTCCTCTCCTGCTGTATCCACTATCCAGGAATCTATTCATTTCAGTCAGGTGTGTGTCCCAGCAAGAGTCCTTGATTGCTGGCAGAGAGGGGTTCTCCACAAACACACACACACACACACACACACACAATCAGGCACATGCGCACCCACATGCATACTCATTTCCCTATCTGTTCTGTTTCACACTTTTACATTTGTAATCCTCGCTCATTTGTAATTTTGCTTCTGCCTGTTAGCCTCAAGAGAGAGAAACTAATTTCAGGAGTGAAAAGGGATTATCAGATGCAAACGAAATCTCCCCACCTCTAGACAAAGATATTGGTGTAGACTTTTCATGGAAACAAAAAGTGACTAAAAGCATGCTTCAGTCTGGATGGCTACTCTCAAGGAAGAAAGAAATCAACTGACACACTGGCAATTACTCCTTATCTACACTGGGGAGCCAACTTGACAATGACAAGAAAATGCTGAGCTGATGGCCTGTAAAACATGAGCTGTAGCGACTGTGGAGAGTATAATCAGCTTCTCCTTTTTCTTTTTAGTAAATTTTGTGAAATGACAATTATATAAATAAGGAGTGAGGTAGACATGGCTCTAGCAAGGCTGCCATTAGGTGACAGTGTGCATGCACATGTCACATAAGGAGTGTGAAGCGTGCTAGCTGTTACAAGAAGGAGTCTTATATTAATGAAGACTCATCACAGCGGTTTGCTGTTATCTTCTAACTCAGACCTGCCAAACAAATAATCCCCATCATATTTTCACCTGCCTCGTCGTATTAATGCCAGGCCGGCTTGGGGACACTGTCATATTAACCTGCCCACATACCCTCACACAGAAAACAAAAGAGGAAACAAGCTGAGGAAACCATGGAGACACACGGAAGACAAAGAGACAGAGATGAAGAGACGAAAAGCATCTATGTTTGGAGCCAGCTGGTTAAAGCCTGCAAGGCAGTAAATTAACCATCTGATTAAGGTTTGAAAAGCAGCAAAGGAAATGAACATAATGCATCTAATTAACAGAAGAGACAGCAATAAATACTGAGCTTCCAGCAGTTGCTACTCCCGCTTTGAAAATAGCAGCACAGAGTGATGATTTTACTGTCATACATTCACCACTTTACTGTCACTTATCCTGTGTAGTTATGTTGCTGCATTTGTAGACTTCGCCTTTAATGTCACAGTCTGGTCAAACAGAGATGAGAGGTAGATGAAGAGACAGAAGAGTAAGTGGTCCAGATGTCTTTACAGCTTTATCTTATGAAGGGGGACAGAACTCTGAACTAAGGAGCAAACAGTGGAGCCCCTGAGCTTTCCCTCCATTATAGTTTGAGCCTAGAGCTTCCCTCCTATTACAGCCTAAGCCCTGCAGAGCTTCAAAGCTACTTTGTTGTGGCCCTTAATGGTGCTGATGACAGCAGAGAGCATCTCTATGCCAGGTGAAGCATCACGAGCCAAAAAAGCACCGAATTTTTTTTTTAAAAGACTGCTCACTAGAGAGGAGTGTTTCTGTCCGGAAGGCAAGCAATAAAAACTAAAAAACCTCACTCAAGAATAACAACTATCTTTAACATTTGGCAAGAACAGCAATCACCAGTGTTTCTCAGGCTAGCACAATTAAAGACATGCTCACTAAGAGTAATCCATAACATAAAAATTTAGGAGAAAAAAAAAGTTCCATTACATGTTAGGCACATACTGAGAAGACATTAGGCAGACCAGAAAGCTTATTCACTGGCTGCATGTTTCTATGATTATTTGGGTTGTTTTGGCTGAGGCCTCTGTTTACTCACTTTTAAAGCAACAACATGGTTTTTACAGCTATTCTTCTCCAGCATGCACGCAAGTAGAAAAACTTTGTCCATTTCCCTTGTACAGCATCGTTAATGTTTCATGGTAGATGACATGTCTCAGGCCTACAAAAGCCAGTTCTCAGGCATTTTCTCTCTCTCTTGTCTCTCGACTCTCGGATCGAGTTTCGCCCTGCTACTGCTGCAGCGAGCCTGGGGAGAGTGTGACTAGTTTTGAAATGAAACAGACAGAACAAGCAAGGCTATTTATAAGAAGCAAGCAGATAATTGTTGAAAAGGTTAGAGCAGCCACAACAGGCTGTCGAGTGCACAATGATGACGTCGCCAACTAAGGACAGGGTTGAAAAGAGCAGTTGCTGAAAGGAGAGTTAACGATGAAGAGCTCTGTCAAAATCAATATACTGTGAGTTAAAAACAAGCAGATAGCTACCACCAGCAACCAAATTAGAAGCAACACCTTAACATTTTGGCTTTATTAAAAAGTCAGCGCACAGACATCTTAATCCCAAAAGGAGCCACAGCTCCTCTCCTCATACTATATTTAGAACAGCCAATACACAACTACTGCAAAGAACACATAATAACAGCAACAAACCAATGTTTCCATAGTGTGCAACAGACAAACCATCAGTAACATCCCATAATTTTGATAAAACAACTGTGAGCTCAAATGTCAAGGAGGAGGATTACAGAAATGTTTGAAGTGTTCTCACATCAAACACACATCAGCATAAACTGGGAAATGAAAAACTTTTAGAGTAAACTAGTTTGTATATACACACAAAATTTTCCCACACTGGCAAAGACAAACTTGCACTTAAACAAAGACGCGGTCAAATCAGGGGAATACTACAGCAAGGCTGCAGCAAATAGAAGGAGCACCAAGTAGAGCAGAAGAAATGAACAGCAGAGCCTTCTGATTATCTTAACAGACATGTTTAAAATAATGTCAGTTCTTGGCATAAATACATAACCCAGCAGTTGTGGAAATGAATATTTTGGTATTTTATGTCTTCGGTCACACAGTACATTCTTCCTTTTCCGACCCAGTTCATCCTTGAGCTCATTCACTCAAACACTCATTTCCTTCTGAGCTTTGTTGTCCCCTGACGTCCGCTTTGCACAACTCACTCAGAAACTACAGAAACCAAGCTAGTCAAGCTCAGAATCCTAAAGCGCCATGTATCATGTGATGACAGTGGCTGACAGATGCCTGACAGACTGCCAAACCCCAGGATGTCCTACATGAGTCAGGCACAAACACTCCTCCGTTGTGCCGATATGCCTTTGCACATGTATCTATCAACGCCATGTGGGAGGTGTGTGTGCGTGTCTGTGCTTACTGTGTGCGTCACGTTAGTGTGACCAAGAAAAGCCTTGCAAGTGTCCATCTCAGTGGCGCCATGGGATGATGGAGATGGCCAAACTCCAGGCTCAAGGGGTGGATGATGAGGTGGAGGATGTAGGATGACAAGGTCTGATTAGGATGTTTAGAGCCAAAGAGTGTGACTGTGAATGTGATTTAAATGATCTACTGTCTAGATATTTTATTATTGCATAAACACACACAATAAAACACCCTTTCCTTTTGCCTTCTGCTTCCCACTGAAACAAACATGTGAGCAAACAAGCAAATAAAAGCGAACAAAAGAGTGAAGGCTGGCCTGAGCTCTGAATGTCACAGTCTGTCTTTGCAGCTTCCCTCTAAGCGATGCAGACAGAGAGCCATTCTGATTGCCCCACCAGTCAAGCCAGGAGGTGAAAAACATTTACATGCAAATACAAATGACCCACTAGCTACTGTGAGCACGCTAGCTATGGTATTCTGAATGCACAGCAACCACAGAAAACCCGGCTCAGAAGACTTGCCAATCAACAACTCAATTGTAACCACACACAGCTGTAGAACTAGTTGTTATGTGTGTAGGATATCAATTATTTTTGCTTTTATGGCTTATTGGTTTGTGACTGCTATTGTTACAACTCCTTGTATCAAGTGAAATTAATGTTAATGAATTCAGGCTGGGACATAATGTACTGCATTAACATATTTGCTGTGAAAAAGCTTAAATCCTTTCTATCATTTCCACATAACTCCTCAGTATACAAACTGACTACCACCCTCCCCGAATCCACTCATCTGTGACAGCAGCACTAATACCATGTAATCAACATCCACTTTCAATTTGAACAATTACAATCCATAACCCATCATAACAAACGTCTCTCTGTCAAACTGAAGTAGTTAGTATCAGGGGACAGATTGCTGGTGGACTGGGTGGTCTCTGCGGGTCTTGGACAAGGGCAGACCCTTGGCTTTCTTCCTGGCTATCACCCATGGCTGTCAGACTTGGATTGGGGACCCTCCTGCTGTCAGACCTGTTGCCTCCAGATGGGTCCTCGGTCTGGTTTTGTGATTCCCACCCTCAAAGAAGACACTCTCTCCCTCTTCCACTCCTTATTTCATGTCTTTATCTTCTCATTCCATCATAAGTACATCAAACCAGACCTTCCCTTCATCCCTTCACCACTCATTAACAAAGCCCAAATCACCATCCTTTTATTCTTTAACCTTGACATTCAGCTTTTTACTCTGTGTGACGCTTTCATCTCTCACTTACTGGCTTCAGTTTCTTGGCTTAAATCCTGTGTGTGTGTGTGTGATGGTGGTGGTGGGGAGGGGTGCGCGTACGCATGCACACAGGCTTGGGAGATGAGCAGACGCACTGCACAGCAAGACCTCTTTGATTCGGCACAGCAGAGACACACAGTGAGGCTGTACATTAATTGGTGCTTCTGAGCCGTTAATTTAGGTGAGTGTGTTCAAGAACCCACTTTCCTTCCACTTTCCAACAGCAACAGAGGCTGAACAACCATCCACTCATGACTCCTTCCTTTACGTTCTACGTCTCCTTCCTTCTCTCCACTCGCAACGTTCTTTCTCCTCAATGCTTCTCTACTTTTCCAAATTACTTAACAGTTCAGCTTCACCCATAAACCATCAATGTGTTGATGCCCCCAACTTGCCTCTCTTGCCACTCTCCATTTTCTCTTCACTTCACCATCACAGAGTGAAAAGAGACAGCAGGTCAGTCTCTGCTCCGTCCCTCTACTTCGCCAACTGCACCGTGCCCTGTGCCAGCAAGCCAGAGTTTTCGTTTTGTTTTTTCAGCATGACTGACTCCCTCAGGTCACTGAACATATTAAGCTGTTAATTACCTCAAAGCACAAAACAAGTGGTAGTTTGGCAGCAAAATGAACAGACCATTACATTTAGACATTTACAACAGAGTTCCCAAACTTATAACCAGAACACCAGTGAAATAATCTGAGACCCCAGCAACAATAGCTGAAGCAGTAAACAATTCTCTCAACAGCAGGGACAGAAAAGGCCAAGGAGAACATTCACATTTTATTTTTGCAGTTTCTCTGTGACCATAAAACTACAGGATAGAACCATAAGGGCTGGAAGTTCCCCTAAGAAATGAATCAGCTATAAAACAGCAGCACGATAATACTAGTCTGGCCCACGGGGCAATAGTTTCTTCAGATTCATGCTGTGCTGATGCGGGAAATGATTCAGGGTGTGTGAGACCATGATCACTTCAACAAATGTCTCCCACCATTCAGTAGTTAAACTGTATCTTATTAGTTAGCCATGTAGCGATTGCAAGAACCCCACATGAGGAATAAAACCAAGGAGGTGTACAATGTCTGTCTGTAAATGCTATAATGGAAGTAAGTGTTGCTATTTATACCATGTCAGAAAAGAAAAATAATATAATTGCAGTATGGCTGCTGGCACTAAATATGCCGCTCCAGGCTTTAGGCTTGTTGTGGCTTGTTACTTAGCTGGGGGGGTGTGTATGTGTGTATCTGTGTATGTCTGGTAATAAGCAAGTCAGTCAGTGAGCGTCACTGTACCAGTATGTATTCATGAATTCCGAGTGGTACAAGATGCTCTCCCTTCCTGACCATGGCCCCTCATTAGTCTCATCTCTTGTTAACAAACTGGGGCTCAGTTGACACTGAGACTTCACAAGACTGTGAGACAGACAGGCAAAGCGTGTGTGTGTGTCTGTGTATTTGTGTGTGAGAAAGAGAGAGAGAATGGGGAGAAAGCTATGTGAACGCAACTTAATGACAAGCAAAAAGGCCATGAAAACTATTCAGCTTACACACAATGACTGTTTATTCATGTCCAGGAAGTAAACGTTGGTGTCTGTCTCTGTCATGTCTGTCTGTCTTTTCATCCTGTCTCCCACAGTGTCACTCATGATCCGCTGCCAACTGGATGGAGTTTAAACTAAGTGAAATATCTCTTTCTGCTACAGAGAATGGAAGAAACCCCAGTGTCTTCTCTATTTAGGAATAGGAAAGACACAAATGCAAAAACACACTTCCCCTGTGGAGGTACAATAAGCCTACACGGAATGCCAGTTTTACCAACGGGAAACATCTTTATTCAACAGCCACATGGCCTTTGGTGATAGCAGCTGCATACTTTGTTCCTGTCATACTGCGCCTCCTCAGGCTTACACAACATGATACAGCTCCAACTTCTCCAACACATTCTGTCACAGTTAAAGGACCTAGACATAAAATACTGCAATCATACACTTTACAAACTCAGTGGAGAGGCTGGCCTGTGGCTGCCAATGATAGCAACCATACAAGAGAGTTTTCAAAGAAAAATGAAAGAGCGCTTATTATTGACTATATCAGACTTCCTTCTTTGAACTCTCTCATTTATTCTGGCTGCCTTGGCATTGCACTGGATGTATAAGGGCCATGAAGCAGACAGGGAGACTAAAAGGAAAAGAATACAGGAAAAACCAGTGATTAAAAGATAAAAGGGAGAGAGGAGATGATGAGGGAGCAGCCGTGTGTGATTAAATGGTGGAGGCGGTCCCATTGGGCTATACCCCTTATTGCATTTTAATGGGGGGCTGGATGATCCTTGACCCTTTGTGAGGCAGTGGTAGCACCTTAGTGCAGATCAAACTGCTGGGCTTGACGAATCCCCCTGGAAGGCATTTGGGCCTTGAAAATGAATTGCATTTGTGTGTGTGTGTGTGTGTGTGTGCGGGTGTGAGAGGGCTCGGAGGGTCACAGACAAACGTGTTTATCCTGCTGCTATGGCAACCCAGCAGTAGCCTTGGGCAAATAACAACAAGCAAAGCTGTAGTGTGTGTGTGTGTGTGTGTGCACAAGAGATGGAGAATATGTGAAGAGTGGATTTAAAAATACGAGGTGTCTTATTTAGTATAAGACATGATTTCATATATTCATATAAGAGCCGTCCTGCCCTCTCTCTCTCTCTCTCTCTCTCTCTCTCTCTTACTCTCCTTGTGTGGCTGGCCTGCCCTTCAATCATCAGGCCCTCTTTTTCACCTTCTCTTTCTCCCAGCTCCACATGCTAAGTGGGAACATTGTTACGGTCAATTTGTCCCATTCAGGGTCCCAGTGGGCAGTGTCCCTGCCCTGACAGCCTGCAGACAGAGACCACACTGCCTGAAAGGCCTTGACATCAAGGTCCGGAGGAGATGGAGAGGGAGGAGGCAAAAGTGGGGGAGAGGAAAGTGAAGGACGGCAGGGGAGGGGAAAACAGGTGATGAGACGTAATCAGGGGAACGGCGGTTTGGAGGTAGAATGTATGAAGGAAAATAAGTGGGGAGCAATGCTGAAGAGAAAAAAAGAAATGGGGGGCTGTATTTTCCAAAAGTATGTCAATCACAGACTACGCTGATGTATATGGCGACAGCTCTGCTCCCAAAGAGGACACTACTAATACATTTCACTGAGCTGGGCTTAATCCCAGAGAAGTGCGAGAAAGCCTGGACAAGCTCATGGGAGTGAAAAGGAAACATGGGTGTTCATGCACATGTGTTTGGTGCAATATTGAAATTACAACATAAAATGTTTACACTTAGGACTCATTTGAGTAACTTGAGCCCGTGGGTCAATACAGGGTTGATTTAAGAAATCACATTTTCTTCTTTACCTCTGGAAATACTGAAAGTTTTCTTTGGAACAACTTTCTACCAACAAAACATTCTTAATGAAAACTGTTGACAGCGAGTTGATTGTCCAGAGTAACGGGAATACTGCTCGGAGAAAGACATGTTACATCTGGATTTTTCAAGTTCTTTTTACACCAATCAGCACAGCATGATGACATTGTATTCATCTCCATTATATTGGGGTGAAGACAGTAATCCCAATATTATATTTGTCATAACTCATAAAAAACTCATAAAACTAAAACAAGTTAGATACTGTAGCACTAAAGGTCATGAGAAAATGTTTTCTTGGAACTTGGGTGAGAAGAGCATACAGAACAGTAAATGCATAAATGATACAGATCAGGACTTGTCAAAGTCAAAGTATATTGATATCAGAGATACAGCTTGCTTTCCCATAATTCCTTACTTTGGAATAAACGTGTCTGGCAAATTAAGCTTTCTCTGACTAAACCCCAGGCTCACAGGTAACGTAACCCCCGGCAGAAAGCAGAGGGTTAGTGTTGAACAATGTGTAAGTGCACCTGTTATTTTAGCACATAGGGTGCAACACTTGCTCTGAGGCAAGGGGTGCAGAGCGGCTGTTGGCACAAACAGGGAATCCTTTCAACCAAAGCTGGGCAGTGCTGAATCACACTTGTATAAGGCACAGACAGACTGACTCACACACACAGTTCATACAAGACAGGAAGGCAAACAGACAAAATAAGACGAACAATGTTTCTCTCTGACAGACATACAAACTCTCACTCTGTCTTCACGCCTTTTCTCTTTAACCTGCACACACAAACAATTGTTCAAACTAATTGGCAATTCAGATCGCAAAGTAAAGACAGCAGGGATCTGTCAAGGGCATGTTTGTCCGGTGGGATGTTGCAGATCTCCCCAAATTAACTAACTTTATAATAAATCACTGGGCACTGCTAGCCAAGGATTAGCCAAGCTCCAGTGAGCAGTTTGTTAAGCTGCGAGAAGAAGCACTGGGGACAGAGAAAACACTGCCAAAAACTGACATCAGCACTGGGACCTTGGAGTGGTACAAACCCCCTGCCTGGTTTCCTGGGCACACATTTAGCCTTGTTATCTGAGTTCTCCACTGACACAAAATCCTGCTCCTTTATTAGGCTTTTACTTGCAGCTATTGTTTTTTCTTCTGCTGGGGCTTCTCTACTAATCACTTTTAGTGTTCGGGACATCAGCTCTAACATCAGGTACACTACTCGTTCAACTGCTTTCCTTATGTTTACTTTACATAATTCACTGTGCAATCTTGTTCCCTACTGAGTCATTTCTTTTGGCAGGAGTAATGCTTCCTACAGTCTGGTTATTTATATACTAACTCAAAAACATTTATCCCCTCTCCCCTGCCTGCAGAAAGAAATTAAACTCTTTTAAGGAAGCATATTATACATTCCTTCAATGCCATCAAGAAAGAAGTAGTCTTATGAAACAACTAGAGTCTTGAATCTTGAGAGAGTTTATATTTCTGCATTGGCTACATTAAAATTAGAGTATGTGTCAGCGCAGCAGCTCCAAGGTCTGTCTCTTAATAATGTTGGCTCACCGGTCTCGTTCACAACCATGAAATATAACATACGTTTTATTTTAAGGTTTATTTTCCATCAAGCCTTTCTACAGATGACTTGAAGCACCATCAAAAACAGCTAATGTTTGCATTCTCCCAGCACAGAAATTCTGATCCTACCCACCCAGCTACTGTAGTTCTAGTCTCACAAAGGTGACTTGTCTTCAGCTCCTAAACAAATGAAAATTGCATTAGATCCAGTACAATAACAAGCAATTGTTTTAGACAGGTATTTCCTCTGTTACTAATTCATTCCTTCCCTGATAGCGCCTCTCTTGTAATTACTAGCGGCATGATGAGTCTACATGAAAATGTCACCACATGAGAGAAAAGGGTGCACCCCCCCCTCCCCTGACATGCCAAAGAGTTGACACTCAGATGATTAAACAATATCTTGTTTATGATCATTTCCACGTTCATCTGCCTCATGTTTCCTCTGAACTTCTTCCCCTTCACCACCTTCTGTATTCCCCTTCTGTTACTGTAAAAAAAAGTCTGGTTCAGTGCATTACCTCCTGCTGTAGCATCTGAGGAGCAGGGAGGAAAGATCTACTGCACTGTATGTGTAACCTGCGGCAGCACCCCTGAGCTGTTGGTGACAGCCCAGAGGAAGAGGAATTAAAGCAGCTCTTGTCCTCCAAGGCTGATTGACATGGTCAGAGCAACAAAAAGGTTAATGGAGGTGCTGGTATTCCCTTGGCTGTGTCTACTGTCACACTGGACAAGAAGCACTGTCTCACTTTCTTCTGACATGTCTTTCTCTCTCTCCGTCTTCTCTCTCACACACTAGAACTCATTATAGGAATGCTCTGACCCCCGAGGACTTCACTTACTTCTCTGTCTCCCTTTCCAGTCCACAAACCTTGGCGTTGGACAAAAGCAGCTGAAAGGCAATTTGAATTTGAAACGGGGGCCACAACAAAAACATGCAGCTCCCAAAAGGAGAAACTTTAGGAGACATGGAGCCAGCTATTGAGAGTTAGCGGTCTTTGCACAAAAAAGCAAAAATGTGATTCTGACACTATCCAGCCAACTAGCTCAATGTACTGTAAAGATCGCAGCTACTGCAGAGGGAGAGGGAGGGAGGGATGGCAGAGCCTGAAGGCTGGGGTAGTGGACACCAAGGGTCCAGCGGGTAGGACTGTAGAACATACACAGCTAGCAGTTAAAACACATCCATGCAAACACACAGACTATACAAACAAACAAGCACACATAAATTGTGAGCCGGTTTTGACCAATCCCATTGTGAAGAAACAGTCGTCTGCAGCTCTGCAACTTGAAAATGAGGTTTTCGAGTTGTGCAGTAAAACATTTTAATGAAAAAAAAAAAAAAAAAAACAGTTTCGCAATTAAACAGTTTATTTAAGGAAAACCTCTTCAATTAAGGTGGGTGAGTGACACCGAGGTGTTTAAATGGCATCAATGTAACTGGTACCATATAAATTATCTTTGTCTCTGCTCCTATTAGCTGTCAGCCATTTTCAGTCACACAATCTGAGTCGTGTCAATATCCAGTTAATACATGGACAGTGAAGCTCATCTTCAGGCTCCGGACAGCTGAACGCTGCTTGTTTTGTGCGTGGCTGCAAGCTACGCAGTATGAAATTGAGAATTACACAATGAAACCTAGTGAATGGCTAAGATGCGAAAGATCACAAATCAGCCCCACAATATGCGTTAATTTAGTTGGTTTTAACCAATCCCTCAAAACTAAATTGCTTCGTTTAATCAGAGGTAAGACAATTTATCCAAAGCGTCAAGGCGCGACACAGCCTGTGCCCCAGAGCGCACCACCACGAACCACAGATCTCCACATAGGACAGCTCATGTCACTTACCTCTGATTATCGGGGGAAAGGTGCCGCCGAGACAACAACAGTATGAGTCAATTGTGTGTCCCACTGGATACAAAAATCCGAGAGTGATGAGAGGAGAGAGGAGGTTCGTTAGTCCATTATCAGATCCTACGTAGTGCTTTGTAAACTACTCCCTGTCGCACCTGTCTCTGGCAAAAACTGATCCCGTGCGCTGGCCTGACATCCCTAAGACAACTGTCTCAGGGGTTGTGTGTCCGTGCCCCCTGCTAGTTTCAACACACACTCACACATACACACACACGGCACCACCTGTCCCCGGTGCTAAACAGCCCACAAAGAAGCTTCTATGTCGCTCAACGACACATGGCATTCCCCGTTAGTCTCTGCAGCAATACTCCCTCACAGACAGCCGCCTGAGATCCCCAAGTAATGTGGAAACGCTGGAAGCAGTGACTGATGAAAAGGAGAATGCAACAATAACCCATGCAGCACGCCACTGGCACCAAACCAGCTCCAACGTTTGTGAATTACATCTGCTGCTCTCGTTGTTCGCCCAGTTGTGTTATCAATCTTCCCTCCCCACAGTAGTTGGTCTATTTTGCCGCTGCGCACGACTGCTGCTCTGTCATTGCTGCGTCTTTTTCACCTCGGGTCTATATGAAATAAAAGACTTGTCCTTCTGTCTCCTTATGCGCCCCAATTCCAAACAAAGCCTGGCTCAAGATCCAGCGCTGGACAAAGTCCCATTCATCGGTTTATTGAAAATAGTTCCTGTTCCGTGAGCTGCTCTCAGGAGCGTTGCTGAGGTGGGAAGACCACGGCGTTTGTCTTCTAGCGGTAGTATGAGCTACAGCATCTCCAGCGCTGCTCCCTGCTGCCATCCACAAGAGACTCCTGAAGCCTGTTAGTACCAAAACCTGAAGCAGAATTACGCAGCGACTGGAATGGAATTGATTAATGGCTAATTGGGTTTTATTCTGAAGCGTCAATACCCTAAAAAACGCATAAACAGCAGCGTCCAGCTTCTCACTGTGGCAGAAACTTGCTCCTTGTGTGCTGACGAAATTTAACAGTGGCACCAAGGCGACTGAAATTGGTCATCTTATTAGACGAAGTCAAACTACACCGGCGGCGCGTTGTTCCACACACATCACTGCTCCCACTGGATGAACTTGTTCAAGGAACCTTTATCCTAAAAGACAAACAACAGACGGTTTAGAAAATGTCTGAAAGCTTACAGCGAACCAGCTTACAGCTGATTCAAAGCGGTTTCCCGATAATAGTGAGCTTTATTACTGCCACTGGATGATCAGGTGGTGGAGTAATGTGGAAAGTACCTGACAGAGACTCACTGAACGAAGATGTCACAAGTGGATCAAGAATAGCTGAGGTGATGATACATTTCGATGGTACACAAGAAGTGGCCTTGTGTAAGCTACTTTCAACCAGGACATTTTATTTAAATGCGTGTGTTTTATTTTATTAACAACACATGCCACATTTACAATATTTCTCATTTTCTTTGCAAAGCTGCAGAATGGACAAACAATAAAGCAATAAATGTTAACTGGAAAATCGAACCACCCTTTTTTTCAGTCAGCAGGGTCAGTAATGTGTCCCTCTGCACTTTATAATTTGATGTCAAATTAATGTGCATACATTTTTTTATAGAATGCACTTATTTAGTGGTTTAATTACAGTTCCTGAAAGTACACTGTAATTACGCAAAATGATTCAGTGAACTTGAAAAATGTTTTCTCCAACAGTGTGTGCATCTTCTCCTTGAATCTAAATTAACATAACAGAGGAATAATTTATACTCATTAAATCTTGATAAGCCTCCAGCCAAACATAATTGTGGCTCTACAATTTGGGGCTTCTGGTTGAAATAGGCATTAAATCAGTTGTGTTTTAGTGTCACTACCATGAACATTGTTTATCCTCATACTGACATCAAATAAGAATCTATAAGTTAATGCCAAAATGACTGTTTGGAAAAGCGTTTCTATATACAGCAGGTGTCAGTGGATAATATTGGTGCAGTGTTCTATGTGTTAAATGAATTAAGACTTAACTAGACCTACCTACTAGACCTCTCTCTGAAATTGCCAGGAGCTTAAGCCACTTTTCAGCTTTGATTCATAAATAATGAATTCCTGAAATAATGGCTTCTATAGGCTTCAAGGCTCATGTGTGTAACTCCCTCTTTAACACGTTAATAACTCTATTCCAGCAATTTGACAGCATGTTTTATGCAGTCTGCTTATCAGTGGTGCTAAATTACAAGACTTCTGATTGGGAGAGAGATGCAAAAATAAATAAATAAAAACCTTGCTAGTATGAAATGTAATGTAGCATAAGGTTAATTCACTCAAGATTTAATCCAAATATTTTGGATAGGAAACTTCCCATTTATAGTTTATGTAATTTTGGACATTGGAAGTAATTTACCTTCTGATATTTAGAAAATACCAGAAGGCTCTAAAAGGCTTTGTCTTCTCTCTCACGTACTATGACTAATGTGACACAAATTTCTTTTTTAAATCTGGCAACGCTCTGTGGAGCTTAAAATATGGCCCTCTGTTGAGTGACATTGATATTACTGTAGGGCATTGTTTTGGTTTGCTGGTTGTTAGCTTTTTTTTGTTTTTTTCTTATCTGAATTTGCACAGCCAACATTTGCCCACACAAGCACTGTAATACTTATTAACAGTTTTCATCCAGCTTACCACCTCCCTTATCCTCCCATGCTGCCTGTGACTTTGTAGCCTCTGCAATTAAACTTAAAAGGAAAGTTTCCTTTGTCCAGAGAAAACCTGCTGAAATTCTTTGTACAAGCTGTCTGCACTTACAACAGAGGACACTTTGACAGCAGTATCATTATTCAGGTAGAAATCGTTTCACCAATGATGAGTTCTACTTACTCATTTGAATTTTGTACCTCTGTTTGTCTCACACGCAAACCAAAATGTCTGTAAGAACTGGAATTAAGGTATTCTGTCTTTTCATAATGTGCAGTTAAAACGAAGGACATGAGATCTTTGAGTGTCTGGGATGAGAGAGCAAATCAATACACACTATAAAACATGTGAGTAATCCTCATTGCATTTCTGATTGTGCGTGTGTGTGTTTAGAGAGCTCACACTTTTTATTCCTCTGTCCGTGCTGCTGCACTGCACTGTATTCCACCTAAGGTCAGTTATAGAAACTGACCATGTACTGAACAGAAATTAAGTCATAGAAATGAGCAACATCCATTAATACTGCACTTTGTATCTAGAGTTTGCACAGATGAACTAACATTAGTCACCAAGAGGAAGAATGTGTTTCTTCTTACTAAATGTAGGTGTTTCACTTTAAGAACATAATTTAGGCACTTGTACTTTATTTGAGAATTTCATTCAGTTCTTTCTTTTCCACTAAATTTATGCATGAACTAGTTTACATTTTACTCACTAAATTTAATAGCTAGATATAGCTTAGTTACAATTAAGTTACATTGCAGCCACATTTTACATGCAGAACATGATTCATTTTTGAAATACAGTGTTTGCTTTGAAGTGAACACATCCACCAGTTACAGGATTAACATTCATTCATTTTCCTTAACTCTGTTTTTGCTACATACCAACTCCTGAGGGAAATATCTGGTTCGTTAGATGCTACATGCTATGTTATGTTGACCAGTTAGTTGCAAACTTTGCCTGTCTGCTGTATAATGCATTACAAGCAGTGCACAGAGGGTTTAGGAGATTTTGTGCAGTAAACATTAATGCTGCTCTTCCTTTGTCAAGTCAGTATATAGGCATCTGTTTGCAATGAGTTTGCTATACCAACTTTAAAGGTTACAATTTTGCGTTTACAGTTTGTTTCTTCTTAAAAAAGCAACTAATTGAATTATTTCAGGTTTAATTACTGTTTTTCTGAGGATTCTTCTCTACGCTAACTCATGTAAAATTTTGAATGGTGGACTTTTATTTGTAAAGGACTATTTTTGCATGGTTGTAGTGTTGCTTTTCATGAATACATCTTTCAGCCATTGACAACCCGTTTTATTTTGAAACCTTCTCTACTTCCTGTCAGGTCCTTCCCTTATCCCTGTCCTCTTCACACTCCAATCAGCTTGGTTGATTTCACCTGTGCTTCCAACTATATAAGCACCACCTCTCATGCTCTTAATTTTTCAGATTTTCTGCTGTCTTCCAGAAGCAACTATTCAGCCTGAATTTAGCCTTTTGACATTCTGCTAGCTTTTGGACTCCTGCCTGTTTCCTGACCTGAATCTGCATTATCCCATTCAACTCTGCCTGGTTCGGGGGTCTCTGCTACCTACCTCTGGCCCCTGTTTTCTGACTGTCTCTCTGCCATGGACTTCTGTTGATGTTTGGAATAAGGATTGTGTGGACCTGGATCTATTTACCCTCTGCAGTGTGATTGCCTGTCTTTTGAACAGTGCTGTTTCTTGGATTGTTGGATTATGGAGTTTCTGTCTCTGTTTGCAGCTCATCTGTCCGCAGGAGTTTACTGAGGAGGTTTAGGTCAGACTGTTACTACATGACAGACCTCAACTCTAGAGGCCACCATCTTGTCTCCTCTTGCTGATCCGTCATCTTGGTCTAACCTCTCTGCTGCTCCTTTTGCTCCTGCCCTGCTCCTGCCCTGCTCAAACCACCGCTTCTGACTCCACCTACAGAAGGATTGTTGATTCTACCTAGACTCTCCTTCAGAGAAGAGTAAGCTTAAATCTGTTAGCCCCCTTACCTGCTTTTGTTCCCTGTCTTGTTGATTGCTATACTCACCTGTGTCCATCTACCAGTCGGGTTGTTCTTGCACCAAACCCCTTCCGCTCTATCTCAACTCCACACCTCCCCCCCAACTTCCTTTAGGCACAATAAACATCTTACAACTTGTGTCTAGCATCTTCTTGGGTCATTATTCCTCATAATTTTACACTTGGTATACATACTGTAGGTACTGCTGATGGTATTCTACTCTCAAAGTTTTTAGTGTGTGTATTATTATTTTTTTAAACCCCAGGTTAGTTTTATTATTCTGGGTCCAACTACTTTGCATAGAAATGATTCATGGCACAAATTTTGAGCCATGTTCAACAATAGAACTTATGCCATTTCATCTCCTGTCAAAGTTTCTGTTGAGAATAAATGAAGAAATATTTGTTTTGTTCATTTGTTTCCTTTCATCCCGCTCAGTATGTCAGAGCAAGCAGACCTGAGCCAGATAAAAAGGAAAAGAGCTGCCACCAGAAAGTGAGAAAGCTTAGCAAAAGAGGGAAAGAATACAACCTTTGATGAGGAGTGCGCTTTTTAATCTTCTAACAACATGAGGAAAAGAGGAAGGGCAGCATGGCTGTCCTCCTCCTGAGGTACAGTAAGAAGGCAGAAGAGAACACTGTGTGTGTGATGATGCCAAAATTAAATGAACTTTTTGTAGCATTACCTTGTCTGCCTTCTTTTCAACAGAAATTTAAATGTAACATAAAGATTCCTCAATCGCTAGAGAGTATTTTCTGTCTCCCAGTAATCTTGTGGCTCGTATGATCAGGCCGCCCGCCAGCCGGCTGCAGCCACTTTGGCAGTCAAGGGCAACAGCATATATCCCTCTGCCCCTCAGTCACTCCTGTGTTCTTGTGTGCACTTGGGTCCACCGTTTTGTGATTTGTGACACACTAAAATTTACTTCAAAATATAAGTCCTAATTACTTATGATTTAAATAATCCAGGTGTTAAACAATTCAGTCAGTGAGTAAACAGTCTTGATCAGCTCTAAATTAGATGGTGGGTGACTTTTTTATTACTGTGAGGTACTGCGGAGGCAACCATCAATCTATCATTCTGACTGTGGGGCAGAGATGAAAAGAGATGTGGTATGGAGTGGGAAGAGAAGGCAGAGAGAGGGCAAGTACACTTATGCTATAAAGAGATTTGAAGAAAATAATATTGGCCAAAATAGTGGAAAAGAATAAAAGAAGTAAAATATACCAAAAGGGGTGGAGATCAATACTCAAACATGCTGAGATGTGTTTTAGACTCTGAGAGTAGAGAGGAAAAAAGCAAAGCAGGGTATTTAAGTATAGTGAAGGCATGTACTTTACCTCACATCTCCAAGTCACAACAGATAGCAACACATCAGGGCTTTTGTTTGAAAAGGGGTCACAGTAATGTGCCATCACTGTCAAAACTCATACAGTCAAGACACTAAAGAACCATAAATATTTTAGGCCCAGTCATCTCTTTCCATGCTTCCTATCTTTCACCACTGTGGCAGTTGACCCATTGTCAGGGCTCTGGGGTGAAATAAGCTCTCCAAAATAAACAGGGGAGTACCTGAGAAATGGGCAGCTGCTGGTATTCAAAAAGCGATGAAAAGTCATAAAACACAGTGTGAAGAAATTGTGTGTTCTCTACGGATGGAAATTTGAGGCTACCTGTTGGCCATGTTGTGAAACACGGCTCTGTTATTTGTTGCTTTTCATTTTGTATGTAGCATGCAGTAACCTGGCATTTCCCATGTTCTCTGACTGTGGCTACAAATCTTCTAGATTGTTTTTAAGGTCTGTTAGAGGTTCCCCACAAATCACTTTTCCAATATCCTTTAAGCTGAAGGCACAGTAGTCATAAAACGCCTGTAGCCAGTTAAGTTTTCCTTGCAGTGCAAGTTTACTCAAAAGATTAAAGACCGTTATTCTTGCAAAACGTTTAATGCATAAAGTTCATGACTTTTATGAGCTTTCATTTTGAGCTTCCACTTTATAAATGGACATACTTAACTTGCAATGTTCAATCTTGATACACTCTGGCGTACATGATTAGCTAAGTTTGTATATTTTGCTTTTTAGTATAGACAGATAAACCTAAGACCCAAAACTTAAGGTCATGTACATTACTATCAAACTCAAGGACATAAATAGATAAATAAAACATTGCATAGTTGCAGGTTTGTTGTACAGTGTTAGATTTTCACCCAGATCATTGGCTACATAACAACAGCATGTGTCGTTTTGGTTGAAAACCAATTGATGTACTGTTTGGAATATACGATTTATTGCTGTGATTTTGGTAAGATATCAGAATCATGACTGTCAGTTAGCTTAGCTTAGCATAAAGACTAGAAAAATCTAGCTGAACTTTGTCCAAAAAATCACCTATCAGTACCTCTCCACCTCACCAGCTGCATAATTAACATGTTAAATCTAAAAGAAAAACAGTTCACTGTTATCTGGGTTTATGAGCCAGACTATCTGGCAGGGCTGACTTCCTGGAGAACAACAAATGGTTGAGCAATAAACAAATTAGATGTAACATGTTACTTAGTGAAGTTTGGAGGTGCTGGGGGATGTTTTGAGTCTTTATGCTAAGTTAACCAGCTGCCAGCTCCAGTTACATCTCTACTGTGTTGTCATGAGTATCAATCTTCTCATCTGACCATCAGCAATAAAATGAATAAGGGTATATTAGTTCGTAAAAATGCCAGATTATTGCTTTAAACTCGTTTCATTTTGGTTCAAGATCATGATATTCAAATCTAATTATCCCTGTAAGAAGGAATGCTGATAATGAATACAGTGCTTGATTGCTTGTGACAAAGGTCAACATCCTGTTTCTTTATTATTTCAATATGATGGATTAGTCCTCTCACACAGCTGGAGCATTACCATGGTCCTGGTTATGCCTTATTAATTTGCTATAGGGTAGAATATAGTAAGGTCAAAGGTGCATATCCATTTTCATCCTGGAGATTGTATGTTACTGATACCTTGTGTAGCATTCCTTCTGAAATTTGTTGCAGGGTGCTGGACATAAGATTCCCATCAATGGTGTAATGCAGATGAAACCATCTATTTATAAATGGAGGATAATTTCTACAGTTTCAAGGCTGCTGAGAATGAAGAGCAAAAGGTGAAACAAGAGGGAAACCAAATGCTGAGCCAAAGAAATGTTTGTGATGTAATCACATTGCAGTACACATGAGATTTAGGATTTTCGGATCAATTTTCGGTGGTTTTGATGATTTGCTTGTTTGGGGGGTATGAACTATCTCAGCTATTGTATCTGATGTATACAAACCTGTTTGCTTCTGCACTACATGGCATTGCATGTGTCCAGTTTGGAGCATTGCATTTATTCTGTTTATATTATTTCTTATGTGCCATTGTAGTGATGTATGAAAGCAGCTGGTGTTTTTCTGTCCTCTTATGAACAAATGATTTGGAAGTAGGCTTTCAATTTACTGTGGAAAAGGCTCAAAATATCTTAAAGATAAATCTATATAAATAAGATTTATTCGTTCTGCTCTCACATCCATAAAATGTGGTCAAATTGCCAATTCTTTGCTCTTATCTGAGAGGTATGTCTTCAGGCAGGGTGGAAGGATAGTGGAGTGATCACTTTACTCTAAGGGATGAGTGATTTTCCTGTTATCTACTAATCTTCAGTTACTCAATAAGCAGAACAATTTTGGCCTCAATCAACTGACCCAGTGAAGCAGAGTTAAGAGTTAAGCAGGAACAGATGAGAACCTTTGGGGTACATGTTGCTAACTCTCTTGCAGTGGACTGTGGCACTGGTGCATGGATTTGTTTGTGCACCTTAGTAAAAGGTGGTTGAAAGAGTTTGCAATTGCTCTGTTATTCATAAACATATCAAACAATGACAGAGATAGGAGCCATACAACTGAGGTCAAAACAACACACCTCTCACAGCCTCAGCCTGATGTAATAACCTGTTAATGCAGTCTGGATTTTCAACTTGGCCAAAACAAATCTACAACAGGTCCCACACCATGAATTTCTGACAGCAACATTAGAGGTAATCTGTTTCCTTTCTCTGGAGCTTGATGCAGGCATTTTGGAAAATACAAAGGGACACACAATGAAAAATGTAATGGCTTGAATAATGAAAATCTTTTCTAAATGAAAAGAGGAGTTAATCGAATTCTACTGAGGATGATGCACAACATCCAGCACAGGAAGTCACTCTACTGACTTTATTGTAGGCTCATTCGAGATAAGCAAGTTCTGCGCAGATTTGATCACCAGTGATCAGCGCACAGTGCATGCTGGTTAGTTTTCTGTCAGACCTGATCCTGACTTGCTCTGACATCATGCACACATAAGCAACAATAACCTCGTGAGGCAAAGGCGGCCGCAGATTTAGGAGCCACGCGCTGCAGTTGCTCTCCACCGACTGCAACACCTCAGGGCATGATGGGAAATGTCTGGCTCTCCCCTGATCTAAGATCTGATTAGTTCAAGTGTTGGATCAACAACATGATGTCTTATAAAAACGATTTTATTTACTTTGAAATGTTTTGATTTCATTAGCCAGGGTTTTCACTATGAATATTGAGTCTTTTACAGAATAAATGTGACTTATCAGGAAAGCTGATGACTACTAAACTAGACTATTAAGTGAGATAGATTTCTTTTAGATTACCAAAATAACATCTGCACAGACGTTTCAGCCCTGACAGTCTAAATATCGGACAGATAAATAATCAAAATGTATAACTTGGGTTTCTATTGACTGATTCATGTTTTGCATTTGTAGTTTCATCAGCAAACTGACATGATGTTTTAACCAATTTCAAGTGAAATATTTGAGTCATGTGGAGGTTAATCTATAAACACACCATGTTCTTTGTAGCTTTTTGACAACAAACAAAAGTTACTAGAAACTGAGTACAAAATAACATTTTATTTATTCTGCATCCAACCTCAAAGGATGTGAGTATGTGTGACTTCCAGCACAAATGGTAGTTTAAATGCTGCTAGAAATGTTAGAAACTGTCTGACTTCATTGCAGCTCTTTGTCTCTGCCCCCTGCTGCCACTGCCAGCTCTCGCCTGTTTTCCAGACGAGGTTCAGTTCATCTTGAAATGTCTGAACGAGCCTCGAACAAGCAGGGAAATCTACATCTTGAGGATGTAAATGTGAATAGGTCTAGCTGTGTGGGTGAGGCTAAAGAAACAGCTGACTTAATGGATAAAGACTGCCCTCTCAGGGTTTACTTCATCAATTGCAGTTAACATGGCTGCCTGACTTTCAGCATAGCTCAGTCGACTATCTATATATGTACACTATGGAGAAGACAAATACAATGGCATTCAGCATCACAGGTGATTTACCACTAAGTATTAACTGTTGTTTAATATGAAATAGTAGATAAATTGTTTGTAATACACTCTAGTTATAAGCAAATATAAAAACTGTTTAAATGTTAATAATGTATTTGTGGAGAATTATAAGTTTTCCTATGAAGCATCCATAATGGTTACAGAATGATCAAATACATACATATACATATACATACATACATATGATACATATACAGTACATGAATAAATGTGTTAAATAACTATTTATACACATAAAACAGTTGATAAACATGAAGATAACATGAAGAAGCACAAAGGTTGTTTAAAAAAAACATTCAGATTTTTTTCTGGAGCTTTGGTGTAGCATCTCCATCAGTAGATGTGATTTGCATAATGTCATGGGGAGTGAAGAAGTATTTCTGCATACTTAATTGCTAAATGTTATTTATAATGTACACAGAGCAATCAATAATAACTTAATGTTTGATATTTTTAATAAAATATTTTCTGTGCATTGCATGTTAGAGAGATTCAAAGTGTGTTATTAATATTTAGCAAATCAACAAAATTTGGGCATGAAGGTATATTTGAGAAGTGTCGAAAAAATTATTTCAACTACATCTTCTGGCATCTGATATCAAGTGATAGAAATGCCAGGTCACCTGATAACAACTGAGCCATCTGCATGACAAATTAGCAAACTACAAACCACTGATGAAGCCCTACTGTGCTTACCTAGGATACTGTGCAGTATATTTTACTTGCATACAGCTCATAGCACTACTTGATTTTAACATGTGCAATATAATTATTATAATACTGTGCAATTTATCTCTATTTTTTCCAATATATTTCTACTTTTTCATATAGCTCAAATCTTTCTTACTTACTTGATTTTATTAACAGGTGCAATATAATAATTTTTGATACTGTGCAATTAGTCTGGTACTTATACTGTATTGTTCTTGTTTTTGTGTCTTGTGTGATTGTCTTTGTGTGATTGTGCAGTCGTAATGTGAGCAATTTCCTCTGGGATGAATAAAGTTTTCTGATTCTGATTCATTAAATACAGTATGTACAACTGAAAGCTCCAGAAGTTTTGCAATAAGATTTTTGTTAGTAAGTGAAAGCAGTTGAGTAATGAAAAATGTGCCATCATTAAGTTGTTCATTAGTAGTGCTAGACGTATTCATAAATAAAAGTAGAAATACCCATTTTCAGGAGTGAAAAAAACAATTGTTATATGATAAACTCTGTTACTTTACATTTCTGTCCAAATTATATATATATAGTTTGTTAGAGTCTGGAAACACAAAATGAAAATAGTCTGAAAGTTGTAAAATAGAGACTAATTAGCAAGGCAAGTTAATCATAGTCATCTGAGTGGAGTAAAACTGGTAATTAAAATGTCAGGTCTGTAGCTTCGTGTGAATGTAGAGAATGTGTAGCTTATTTATCTGAACCAGATGTGACATCTGTAGCTTTCCTTTAATGCTACTCTGACTGTCGCTTCCGCGCTGTGATTTAATTGGTTATAAGTTTATGAGACAGTCCCACAATCTGCCTTTCTGTCCCTCCTGTGTGTGTTGCAGCCACAGCTTTCTAGAAAGAGGCCCTTGTTGGAGGCTGTACCGGTCCATTGACCAGAACTACACCGCAGGACATTGGAGCAGCAGGCTAGTGAGGTCAGTGAATGATGTGACAGCTCGCTTTTGCTTTTAAACTAGTCCTAAACTTCTCCATGCTAGCTAAGCTAGTGAGTTGATCGCTGTCAGGCTAGCTAACCTTACCTCCTGTCAGGGCTGAGAAAACTTTTCCTATTTTCCTGTTAGTCATTACCAAAGAGTGTGGCGTCAGACCAGGAGTTAGGATAAATTAGCAGGAGCCGATGAAAACGATATTAGCGAAAATAACAGGTGTTATTTGTTTTAGTACCGTTGACAGCGACTCATATAGTCACTCATCTGGGGTAAAGTTCATCCACCATAAACGAGCAGTAAACGTTACACGATGCGCCCTCTTCAGTGGACACAGTTTTGAGTCAAAAAGCAGCTAAAATTGGTTTTCTGTGGGCTGAGCCCTGGTGGAAATCATCCGCTCAGCACAGTTATCACATTTTCTATCGGACATGGAAGGAGGCTGCTGCAGCTCTGTCCTGTGTCTGCTCCACGCTCATTCTTAAGGAGCTTACTTCAATGACTGCTCAACACTCAGCATTTTGTAGTGTTTTTTGCTTAATGTCATATTGTGCTAAGGCAGTTTTTCCTCCCCCAACATTTTAGCTTGTGACTCGTTTAAAAATGATGCAATCTCTTCTTGTAAACCTGTCACCCCAGTTTATGGCTCAGTGGAGACATAGGCACTGTTCAATCAAAGAGTGATTTTATATCCTGTCAGATTAGAGGGAATTTTAGAGGCTTAAACTAACAACGTATGAAGTGTGTGACAAGAAAAACACTTCACCTAGAAGCAAATTCAGTTCATTAATTTTACAGTGCTTTAATTGATCATTGATAATTGATCTAGCGACCCCTTGGAAGGTCACATACTTTTCAGGCCCTGCACAGTAATCTCATGAATCTCAATCTGATCTGACGCTGTGCTGTTTTAGATAAAGCTGAAATGTATAAGGCAGTTCATTTTTAGGGACCTACTATTTCCCATCTCTGGTAATTTTTCTTTCTTTGTGTCAGATCATGTCCCAGCACTGTCCTCTATGACAGATCTCTCAATAGTTTCTTAGCAGATTGTCCCTTAACATCAAAGGTCATATTGTGTTTTTAGCTCCTACAGTATCTTTCTCCTTTCTGAAAGGGGATGACATGCTGCACTAGTGTGAGGATGTGACAAATATTCTTATAATATATTAGGAAGAGACCAGATAGCATTTTTATGAGTGCTTTGCTGCAATCACTTGTCTGTTGATGGTCATTTCGCAAATGATGGTTTGCGAAAGTCTAAAACAGCTTCCTTTGTGTTACATAACAGTTTTCCTCATAATACGCTCTGTGGTGCTGAAATTTATCTCTGGTTCATCTCGCACTTGATATCAGGGTGCATAGTGTCAGGCTTTGCTTTGTAATAAAGCCAGTGAAGATCTCATCAGCTGCCTCTGAGAAAAACATGTTGCAACAAAATGCAATTTGCAATCAGCCAGAGCCCTTCGCGATTGTCTAGAACTCAAGAGGTCATGAAAACATCAGAGAACGTATTTCATTCACTCTGACATCAGAACAAATGTGTGAGATGAATAAACAGTAGGTCTGCTGTTTATGAGGACTGTCAGTGGTTGGCGCTTGAGTGTAGTTTGATAAACATAAGGCTCACATCTGTCAGCAGTTCCTCCTGGCAGGTGAATGTGTATCCTAACCTACCTGAGCATTTACTGTGTGCTGGCAACAGGTTACAGCTGGTCTGCTGCAGTCCTCATGCTGCTGCTGAATGTTCAGAGGTCATGTCCTTCTTTGACTTATCTGTCTTGCATGCCCATGTCGAGCATGTCTTGTTAACAGTGTTGTAGTGAAGACAGGTGGATTAGAGTCCACCTCTGTCTCTCTGTACCATCTGGTAGAGCTCAGACAGATGCTGTCCATATGTTGGGAGTTCCACAAGGGGAATGAGATCTTGTTGCATGGGTTGGTAGGAATGGTCTCTGCGAAAGGATAGCAGCCAAGAAACCACTTTTTGTGTTTCTAGTTGTTCTAATGTAAAAACTGAGAAATAAAGATATATGGTCATCAAAGCATTGCTGAAAAACTAATCCAATAGTGACCTAAGACGTTTGCGCAGTACTGTACATTAGAACTGAAACTAAGGTAATGTGATGAATTGGGAGCAAATCATTTTGATAATTATCCATTCTCTATGGAGCACTGCTAAAACTTGGCTTTTATGTTAGTAAATTGTTGGTCTGACCTTAAATTTGAAGACGATCCCTTTGACTGGGAAGCTGGGGTGGTCGTTTCTGACTGTTTTTTGGACATTCTGCACATTAACCTATTTAACAAGTGACACAATAGAGAAATTTATCCATGTCCATGTCGGATATGAAAGTGAGCTGAAAATGACATACAATACTGCCTCCTTATTTCAAGAAGCGTATAAAGTGAATATATAACTGGACCATTCACTGACTAAATCTGTGGCACAGTTAAGAAGGCTATTAGATTTAGGTTTCATTTAAACCAAAGCCACATTATATTAATGCTATAGATTACATGTAACTTCAACCAGTAGTTCACTTGATTCATATTTTATTCAGATTTTTTATTTTTATTTAAAGCTATATTTTAATGGTAGTGGACAGTATTTTTCAGTATTACTCCTAGGAGTTTTTATTTGACATTCATGTGAACTTCAATCTCCAGTATTAGTACCCTGCAGGTCCACTGTTCTTAGCATTAGTCCCCGGTCTAATCTATCAAGCTATGAATTATTTGTCATAATTGATTTTGTCTGAATTGATTTTTATCTTGAATTCATATTTACTTGTGAAAGTCGGGTATGAAGAAAAAATAGGCCTGGGCTAATTTGTTGCATTTTCTTGGGGAGTAGGGAACGTATGATGTTTCGTTCAGACAGTTGTAAGTTATTTTTTTATTTAATTTAAAATCAGAAATTAGTCTTTGAACCTCCTCTGGTGTTACCATCCAGACTAACATTAAAAAATACCATGAAAGGCCATTATTTTGACAGTCTATAACATGATTTTAACTTGTTTTTCTTGACAGTTATGAAACTGTGGAGTGATGATTTATGTCTCAGTGGCGATACCACATTATAAAGAAATCAAAATAATTCTTTATTTAAATACACAACTCGCGCATTCTTATTACAAGTCATATCTTGTAATAATATCTACTGAAACTGGACCTAATAATTCCTATCTTTTTGACTTTACTCTTAAAATATGCAGTAAAACCATTATGTTTAAAGTGGCAAAAATAGTATAGTTGTAGGGAGTTAAAAAGTAAAAATACAAAATTCAGAATGTATCATTATCCGATTTTGACTTTAAACTCTGACATAGACACTTGAATTGTTTGCTTGGTTGCACCATTTTATTTTTTAAGCGCAGTTTCATCCTTGTTGCATCATAGTGTTGACAAATGAATTTAACATGGTTGAGTTACTTTTCTGCCTGTATTAAACCTTCTGACGGACCAGCAATTCCACTGCTAAATTTACTAGACACTACTTCTCTTCAAGATAAAGTGTATCAACCACTTAAAGAATATCACAGAGGAAGCTGTATTTCATCATGCATGCCAAGCAATGTGAGGTGAATCTTTGTTTCTGGCACTCTATATTCCATGTCAGAGATTGAATCCAGCAGTCACAATGGCAGACAGCGGGAAGACTAATGAGAGTGGAGCTGCAGCAGTAGAACCAGCTAATGGAGACCAGCAGGTGGGGAGCACTCTGACCCAAAATGAAACCTATTACAAAACTGAGGCCTATTATGAACTCATTTGATGCTTCGAATATTGCCATTTTGATAAATTACTGTGAGACATTAATCATTATCCCCAACAGGATACTTACTCTGTACTGAAAAGAGCTTTACTCTACAGAGACAGGATTGTATTTCACAATTATTATGTCTTGTCAAATACAGTAATGTAATTTCTTCTTCCCTAGACTGTTGTTTCCCGATTGAGCAACTTGCCACTGGTCAGTTCAGCATGTGAGGCTGTGTCCAGCGTCTACAGTAGCACCAAAGACAATGTGCCCCTGTTGAAGGGAGTGATGGATGTGGCAGAGAGTGGGGTTCGAACCCTGGGAGCGGCCGCCACCACCGGGTCCAAGCCTATTTTGGACATTATAGAACCACAGCGTAGGTTCTTCCCTTTGTGAAAAATATGATGTAATATATGTGCAACGACAGCACATGAATGTACAACATTGAAATGTACTATGAAAGAATATTGCAAGCTTGTTGCACATTAAAGGTGTGAAACTGAGGTCCAGTTGTTACCTGTGGGCTGGAATACAATAGAATATGCTTCAAAGAACAGAGTTTGCAGACAGTTGGCTTTAGGTTTCACAGACATGATTAAAACCCTTTAAGTTCCTAGTGTACTGTAAACACAAAACTGTTTTGTTAATTGATTCATCACTTTCCTCAGCAGTTCATCTTTTGTTGTGTACTTATTCAAGTTGCTGTAGTAAATGAGTATGCCATGAAGGGACTGGATAAGATGGAAGAGAAGCTGCCCATTCTTCACCAACCGGCAGACAAGGTCAGACACACATCCATGCTGCTAATGTGGGCATAAAAGACATTTGGGTTTTTTTATTTTTATTTGGTTTGACATTTCTTGGATTGATTTATTGTAATGTAAGGAAAGAAGGGACTTGATTAAGAAAGCACCACTCCCTAGCCTCCACCTCCTGCATTGTTACTTACTGTAAATTGCTTTGTATGAACTTCTGTGACATTGTCTCAAATGTCATATCTGTTACAGCAACATTACATTCTGAGTATGGCACATTATATCTGCATTTTTGTTCAACAGGTGGTGTCGGATACAGTAGGTGTAGTGTACCATTCAGTGGTGGGGACTGTGATGGGTGGTGTCGAGTTGACTCGTGCAGCAGTCAGCGGAGGTATCAGCACCATCTTGGGCACCAGGATGGGCCAGATGGTCAGCAGTGGGATGGGCCTGGCCCTGAGCCAATCTGAGGACTGGGTTGACCAGAACCTACCGCTCACTGAGAGAGAGCTGGGTCAGTAGTATGCTAAATGTGGAAATCAGTCCATTAAAACCAGGGGAGGTAATAAACCCATATGTCTACTGCTGAGCTGTGGACAGGTGTGTTTTGACATTGGATCAAATGAAGCTGAAACAAGGCTACAATTGGAATTAATAAGTTCTGAACCAGTGGCCAGTTCATGAACTTTTCATCAGTGATAGTTATAAATAAACAAAGCAGCTTTTCATTACCATTCAAAATATGCTATATCACCTTGATCAGATTTTTTTGTTCCTTTTTTAAATAACTTTTTTTTTTTTTTAGAGTCAGAAGCTGATGCTCTGTCCTCACTTTATTGATCTATAGATCAAATACCAAATATAATGAGCTTGTCCAAATTAATTATCATTATAAAGAGAAGACAAGTTTATGTGGCAAGATTGGGTGGTCATGATAAAAGAGTTCTACCACAATGACTGGATTTGAGCCCATGAATGGTCGACAATATTCATAAAGAGGGAGGCAGGACATTTCAATGAACTTCCCTTCTGTTAACTTGGCCCATAAAGCACCTACAATTTCCAACACTCACAGCTTTGACACCTGCTCCAGTGATGTCATGTTTTCATGACAACCCACCATACTCCACAAGAAGCCGTCCTCTTCTTGGATTGTAGATGTGAAATGGATTCAGTGCAACTGTTGCCTGCACCAGTAGGCCATCATGTCATAAGTACCCATTATAACACTATTCAGGGGATATTAAATATTTTCAGTGGTTATTGTGATAAAGTTCCCACAGATCCACCAAAGTGGCTTTTAACAGGCACAGGGAGACAGTGGTGCTCTGCATACTCCCTAGCTTCCATGGACTTGTGACAGGGGGAGCTGAGGTAGCTCTCATGTCTTTTTGTCTCTCCTGAGCTAATGTGTTTTAACTCTGTCAGAGTCAAGTGACTGACTTGAAACAAATGCACCAGCTGGGAGAGAGTCAATTCTGCCTCCATCCACCAGTCAAAACATGCCCACTCATCTATAGCACAAATGAATTTCTACAGTGTATTTCTCCACAGAACAATTAAAACTAAACACAACTATAGAGATCAGAAAAGGCTGATAAGTTGTTTCTCACTTTTCTGTTTCAGCTGCCATGGCTGAACCTGCCACCAGTGAGGTGACTACCATGTCGACCAGCCCCAGCTACTTTGTCCGCTTGGGGAAACTGTCTGCCAAGGTGCAGGAGCGAGCCCTTCAGCAGTCCTTGGTCCGTGCACGGCATGCTAGAGATGCTACCTATGCTGCAGTGACACAGATTACCAGCACTCTGGACCTGCTAGAGAGTGCCCGTACCAGTCTGGGTACAGCCAGTAACCAGATAGGAGGAGCCTCAGAGCAGTTGCTGCAGCGCTGGACAGAATGGAAACAGATGCAGGCTGGAGCTGGACAGGCTGAGTCGGAGCCAGATGAGCCCACAGATGAATCTGAGGTCAGGACTGAACTATTTACGATAAGATTAATAAATGTTTTCTAACCAAATTATTGTAGAATTTCCTGGCACGTAGAGTGTATATACTGTACATATGCAGCTTGAATACAGTGCAGTGAAAACATAGTCGCCCTCCTTCTGATTTGTTCTGGTTTTTGTATGTGTCTCACACTAAATTGTTGATTCTCAGACAAAATTAAACATAAAACTAAGGAAACCTGACTAAACAGTAAATTATTTTTAACTGATAATTTAATTTTTTGAAACACATAAGAGCGATAACCAGACCTTGTAGTGCACAATCCTATTAGAACATAGAAGTCATGCTTCCAAAAGTTATGGCAAGTCACCCAGGACCCCTTCACATTAGTTATATTTAAGTAATGTTTAGTTTTAACTATCATTTAGAACATAGAACAACTTCATCAAGAAGGTGATCAAGGTGATATAGGAGATAAAACAAGCTTCTCAATAAAAGGCCTTGTTCTTAGTGCAACTGAACCTAATATTCAATTACTTTAGATTAGTAGTTGAATTTAGTAATTAGGGGCAAACAGTTTTTCACATAGGTCCTCTTGGTGTTGGATATCTTCTAATTAAAAACTGTATTGTCTTATGTTAACTTTTGTTGAAGATCTGAAACCAAGTAACATGAGATATATACAAAAGGGGGCAAATCATTTTTGCTATATTTTGCAATATATAGCTATATTTTGATCTCTCAGTTAACATGCCAGTGCTTACTATAAACTGAAGATATTTTTCTTTTCTTAATTTTTTTGTTCACAGCAGCTGGAATGGCAGGCCCTCTCCATGGTGCGAGATCTGAGTGACCAGCTGCGCTTGGCGTGCTCAAACGTGGTCTCAAGTGCTCAGGGTCTGCCAGGTGCCGTCCAGGACCAGCTCACCAGTGCTAGGCGATCAGCTGAAGAACTGCAGTCCTCTCTGGGGAATGCCAGCACTCTCACACCCCTCCTTCTGGAGCGAAGTCGTCACCACCTGACCCAAGTACTGAAGGGACCACACTGTCTTTAGAGCAGACTTTTATTTTTCTGCATCAGCTTATAGTTTAGTGCGTTTTGGCACAATTAGTTCTTCAATTGCCATTTTTATTGGTTCTTAAATAATACCCTCAGCCTTAATAGACGGGGTTACACAAGGAACTCTCACATACTTTACGTTAAACACATATTTTCCCAGGGATCTGATCTGCTAATTCATTTGCATCCATGAAACCAGGACAGTCAAGCTTATGTTGTATTTAGGAATATACATATATATATACACTACCAGTCAAAAGTTTGGACACACATAGGAATTACCATGTTTTTCATGAAAAGATACATGTCTTCAG
>JAUMHL010000021.1:9900406-9912539 GCA_032362345.1 Sandelia bainsii | reverse complement strand
TATGTAAATATTCCTTTTAAAAAACAGTTGTTTTCAGCTACAATAGTCATTTACAATATGAACAATGTCTATACATTCATTCTAATCAATTTGATGTTATGAAATCTTCTTTTCTTTCACAAACATGGTCATTTCTGTGTCCAAACTTATATATATATATATAAAATCTCAATATTTCCCACCTAGATTAGAGCCTAGCAATTGTTTAGATTAAATATGTTTTGTTTATATTTATGATGTAGCAACTGTTAAAGTAATACTGGTATGTGCTTGTTCCAAGGTTCAGCAGTCTCTGGATGGTGTCATGGAGTATCTACTAAACAACAAACCGCTGAACTGGCTGGTGGGACCTTTTGCCCCTCAGATCACTGAGAAAGCAGAAGACAATGTGGTGATGGAACAGATTGGCCCAAACAACTAAAATTCAAGACTGATTCATTGTGTTTCTCCATGAATTAATTATGATTTGCGTTTACTGTGGTTGGATCATGTAAAAATACTTTGCGTCAGCCAGATTTAAAGAAAGATGGCTTAAATTCATGTTAAGTTTTCTTTGTGATGCGCTAAATTTGAACTTATATGACAAAAAATTGTAATGTAGAGTTTAATGAAAATTTATTACAACTGAAAGCACTGACCCATGGCCTCTGGAATCTGTACAGATGTGTGCACTTTACTATTTATACTTGAAAAGATACAGTATTTTACATCTCTTTAAGGTAAATCTATATGAATAGTATCTAACTGAGCCTATACTGGTTTTGGTTTCACTTTTTGCCTGAAACAAATTAAAAGCATTTCCAGAATTTAAGTCTTTGCCTGTTTACACTAAGACTGTTTTAGGGGCTCTAGATTAAAATTGAGATAATAGGGCAGACAAAGGTGCACACCTTGAAATAAGCTGTGGAGTGTACATAATGCATTTAATTAGTTTTTAGATTTTGCAGTTTTAATTTCAGTATTTCTCAGTACTTTTTTTTCTGGTGAACGGTGAAAGAGCTAACATGTCAATAAATGTTGGATACAGCAGAGTGTCGTGGCGTTTGAATGCATGGACAGCGGCGTGTTACGTGAGTTTTGTGCTGTTTTCACGGGGTGGTGGACTTTGCTGTATTGGCCCGGACTGAACTGATGCTGGGGGATGACGTCATGGTCGTTGTTTCGAATGTGGGGAGCTAGCGCTGGGTAGGAGGCCGCGCGCACCGCCGGGGAGAGTTGTACAAATCTGAAGCCCCAAGGTCGTCGACAGACACCGGTACCTTGAATTTCAGGTACTGTCTTCATCGTAGACCACTATGCCAGACACCCGCTGAGCGTGACCGATTTTAAACGAGCTAGGACGCTGTCGGAAAGCGCACTATTTTTGGGCTGGCTGATTATGCTAACACAGCTCCGCTAGCGTTAGCATGTTAGCACTAGCGTTTATTCGATTTAAAAGACGAGATTAGTTTAGTTTGGATGCTGCGTTTTTGTTTGCTTTATTTTCAGCATAATGGAAGACTACAACGTGAGTTTGGTCCTCCTTTTGCATTGGTATGGAGTGTCAGACAAACAACACGTTTAGCGAGGCTGTCTGCTAGTTAATGTAAGCGTTTGCTTTGAGCTATGTAAGCATAGGACGTCAATTGTTTTTTGCTGCGGACAAACTCAAACTGGGGTTAGTCAGCTCTAAGTTGTTAAGCTCCAGTGTAAGAAACGCAGTGATAATAATTGTCAACTCATCGGTTAATATGATTGTTTAATTTAAGTTTCGAGGCGCTTTTGGGCAGAATGTCTTTAGCGTCTTAACTTTGTTACGATCAAAACATTTTGCTGTGTGGCGGAAGAAAGCATAAACCATCAGAGCTAGCTTGTGTTTTCGGAGCCTACAACTTGTCTTTTACAGCGGAATTGTGCACGTATTGTCAAATATTTTGTTTTCGTGCACAGCTTTAACATTACACGTAATTTTATGCAAAATATATAGCTCAATTGAAAAAGAAAACCCCTGCCTCGTTGCCTTAATGTTGCAGGAGATTAGTGATCTGTTTTATTTGGTGTCGTGCTATTATTAATTATTGTCTTTAACATTAATTTGGAAAACATATTTATTTTGGAAACAATTAGGCCTGTATTTACAGTTGACAAAGTTCTATTTAAGTGGCACAACTGGACTTGACTTAATTTTGGTTGATATGAAAAGTTATTAACATTTCTGACAAATATTAATTATATTTTGCTTCAAAACAAATTGTGGTCTCATGCTCTTTTAGCTATACAAAGAATTACCATGCTATCAGGAACTGCTAATAATTTTGACTAATTTCTGCAACCCTATTTTCAGGAATATCCTCTCCCATTCCCCGTACCCCCTCTGTCAGAGCATGGCTCAAGAGACCAATCAGACACAGGTGCCAATGCTTTGCACCATGGGATGTGGTTTCTATGGTAATCCCCGGACCAATGGCATGTGTTCGGTCTGCTACAAGGAACACCTGCAGAGACAACAGGGAGGGGGGCGATCCAGCCCCCCGGGAGAGAAAGGTAGGAAGATGGGAGAGATGGGAAGTGATCTATAAAAATCAGGGTGGGTGCTGGATATGGGCCTGTTAGGTGGAAAAGATAAGAACTTGGCACAGGGTTGCTCAAAATTTGGGGGACCACTGTCTTGAAGTTGCCAAAAGGGGTTGGCGAACACAGATAGCAGTAGGTACCTACACTATGGCATCAGAAAGCAAGAGAGTGACATATCCATCTTTTGTTTCACATTAACTGAAAACACATATAAGATGTGTTTTCATGGTAGATAAACATGGGAAATGAATGCCCTATAATACTATAAGTAACTTAGATATAAATGGAAAATGCTGGGACAAAACAGGTTCTGCACTGTTCATGCTGTGAGGCTGTTCTCTCCCCACACAGCAGCTACAACACCAGCAGGATCACCTGGATCTGCTGGTGTGACTGTGGAGAGTGTGACATCAGAGCCAAGTACAGAGGTGGCAGGAAATCCATCTGAGGAACAAACAACCAGGTATCTAACTAGGTTAACAGAAAAAATAATTTGCTCAGTAACATATTGTTTTAGTGAGTGTTAAAATGCTAAACTGTATTGGATCAGGAGGTTTGTCAGAGATGGGAAGATACTGTGTGTATATTTACCTCTTATTCATCACCATGCAACGTTTTGGGATTATGTTACAACCATTTCCCCTCTTAAATGTTTTTAATTTAAACTGACGATTCCAGGCTCTTGGGTAAGACCTTTTTTTTTTTTTTTTTTTAATCAGTTCAACATTTTCAGCAACTTTTAGAGAGTTCATACACAGAGAAGGATAAGGAGTGCTGTAAGCTGAGAAATTTATACACACTAGAATACCTGTCAGCAAAGCACAATGCAAGGTCAGAACTAACCACTGTATATTTTTATAGCATTTACTGCCACCTATAAATTGAAAATGTGTGTAGTGTTTTTGTCATTTAATCATTTGTCTGGTTCCAGCTTGTCATAATGTATTGTCCTTCAAACAACAGTCTGTTGTAAGCTTTCTATTGACTGTTGTTCTTTATCTAAAACAACATACATCCTTCTTGTCCTAAAGCAGGCTTTGCTATACATTCACTATATAAAGAGGCCCGTGATTTTGTTTAGTTCCAAAACAAAGGCAGTATTTCTTGTATAATAGAGCTCTTTTGCTTTAAGTTGACACTGAAAGAGCTCAAGAGTAATGTGCTGTAGTTTTCAAATTTGCTTGAGGGTCTGTTTTTAAAACTGCTGCATAATGTTTAATAATTGCAGGCACAGTTAATTTTTTTGTAATGAAGCATTTTATAAAGGCCCATGTATGTTTTGCTTTTGGTTACATCAATAAATAATTCTTGTTGAGTTTCTTTATGCCATACTGAAGGAAGTGTGATGGGCAAGAACTATTTGAAGATGTCTGGGTGTTTTATGAACCTGTGCTTCCTCATCATATATCAAATATTTGAGTACTAAAATATGTGCAGTATGTGCTGGATTATGCTACAGATGTAACTGTCACTTGCTGGAAAGACAAAACAAACAAAGGCAATGAACTGGGATAGGCCTTAAAAAATAAGATGAAATTACCATTTGAGCAGTAACTGTAACAGTAACAGAATTTTCTGTTACACACAATTACTTACATTATTATGTACCCAGAGATGACGTTCCAGTAGTGGTTTTATTCTGCCAAGAATGTCTACAGAGAAGTCCAGTCATTTGTTCCCAGTTTGATGAAACTTTGGAATTATTAGAAGGGATTTGTGCTTAATCTCTCTGTGTAGTGTAGTTAGTGCATAATTATGCACTGTCTACTGTATGTATGCACCATATGCTCTCTGTAGGCTTTGCCTGTTTGTAGTTGTTTGTCAAAAAGATCACAAAATCTCAATTCAGAATTTGATTAATAGAAAATAATTCTTATCTTTACCTAAAGTTAATGAATTGTTGTTTTTGTTGTCGTCCTAACTTCAGCCCTAGTTCTCCCAGCCCAGTAACTCAACAGATGACTGCGATGAGCATCTCCCAGGAATCAGGACCTGTTGACTCTGATCGAGCCGACACTGAGGCGGGAGAAGAGGAGGGTACTTCAAACAGCACAGGTACACATTATATAAGACAGATCAATCCTATACCCATTTCACTATGAAGTTTTATAGAACTGTTTTACCACACACATAGCTGCATTTTTTTCTCACCGCTGTACCTGTTTGTGCTTTTTCTTTTCCACCAGAGCCAGCGGGGGAAGCAGCACAGGCTTCATCTGATGGTGACCAAACACCTGATAAAAACAAGAAAAAGAACCGTTGTTTCTCTTGCCGGAAGAAAGTGGGCCTTACTGGTAAGTAAGAGAATCATTTTATGGAGCACGCAGATATAAACACTGGACCGTAAGAAGAGTCATCTTACAGTTGATTATAATATTACTGATCACAGCTTTCTTGACTCGCAATGCAGTTGTGATGTTTGACAGGGATTAAACACAACAAGCCAACAAAGATCTCTAGCACCCATTTTTGACTTGATCTAAACTTTTAATTTAATCTCTGAAACCTACAATCTAAAATCTCACTACTACTCCATTGTTTGTTTGGGTGATGTTTTTGCCACACCCAGGCATTTTGGTTCAGAAAGCAACATACTGCAGGTTGGTGGTGCATTATATAGTACATGGTGTTTCACGGTGTATTGCTTTACCTACACCTTTTTTGTCAAACAGAATTGCCTCAAAGGGAGCTCCAAGGGCCTTTTTTCATTTTGAGGAGCAATATTTGTATGTAGGTCAAACTGACCTAGAAGAAGAATTAGTTTGCCAACATCATGTGTACCGCTTACAATGAATCTTCCAACTGATTGTTTTTTTGTTTTTTTTTTACTGAAGGTTTTGACTGTCGCTGCGGTAACCTGTTCTGTGCCATTCACCGTTACTCTGACAAACACGACTGTCCCTATGATTACCGGAGTGCAGCTGCAGCCCGCATACGCAAGGAGAACCCAATCGTGGTGGCTGAGAAAATTCAGAAGTTATGAGGACTGAGTGCAAAAAAAAAAGTGTCTCTGACTTTGTGAATTTGAACATTGGTGACATGGATGAAAACACCTGATATCATGGCTTCATTTGTTCATGATAGTCTAACATGGGTGGGGTGGGGGGCGTGGTGTGGTTGCAGCCACTGTCCAGATGCTTCCCTTACTAGCATCTCCCTCTCTCTCCATTACTGACTGTGGCTGAACCTGAGTGTGTTTTGTGTGTGTATTTGTATGAAAGTGTGTGCGCACATGTGTGAGAGTTTGGGGGGTGAGCTGTAGGGGCATGGTGGATATAAGTGTAGCTGTGGGGAGGGAAGGCATTTAAGTTTTCCCCTTTTAGTTTCTCAACATGGGGCAGGGGTTCATATGGGTTTGTAATTGAAATAAGACCGGGGTAAAAGAATGTGTCACAGCCTGGATAACACAAAAGTCGATTTTAGAGGGAATGGTGAATAAAAAATAAAAAAACTAACCAGGAGACTTCAAGTATCAGCAAAACCTTTTAAGGGCTTTGGAATATAATTTCTTTTCTCCCAGACTGAAAATGATGCCAACTGCTTGTCAAATTGGATTTTTTTTCTTCTCTTACCTTTATTTTAAGGGTCACCACATGTTGAACACCCAAGTTTCAGCATTTTCCAGAAATGTTTCTCTTTGATATATTGACTTATCATACTGATATTGGGTGCATGAACAGTTATTGGAGGGGGGTGGTTGGGTGGTCATGAGTAGGGGAAACTGAGAATCTTGACTTAACTGAGTGATTGAGTTCTTCCTTTCTGTTTTAATGAGTGTATGACATCAGAAAATCTATATTAATATATTGTAGTTAGCTTGAGTTGTGTGATTGCATTCTATTTATTTTTTATCGTTTGGTTGGTCTGTGCTGGAGGATTGGCAGCATGTGTCAGCAAATCATTAGGATTTGCCCTTACCCTTTTCAAGTATATTTAAGGAATTTCATCTTGATTAGATTAACCATTGAAGAAAAAAACACAAGCTCTGACTTGATGAAGTAGAGTCCAGTTAATAATAATTAAGATTGTGCAGTAAAATGTCCATTATTTTGGATTTGGAAACAAAGCACAACTGAAACATTTGTCAGTTGCAGAGCACAAGATAATGCCACACCTACTCAGTTTTGTTCAGCATCTGGGTCATTTGCAGTTTATATTTGATGCATGTAGCAGGCTCGCTGAGGAAATTGCCTGATTGATGATATGTTCTGTTTTTAGTGAGGCCGTGTGGTTCCCCTTGAATGCCCTTTTCTGTGGAGTCAGAGTGAAGCTCCATGTTTCTCTAACCACCAGCAGACCACTGACACATGCTGAATGAAAACTGACCTGGGTCGCCGTTACTGTGCACACTGACACACCTCATGCTCAGCTAAAGTAAAGACTGTCGCAATGTTGCAGAGTTGCGTGCTGTGCTTTTACCGTATGCTCAGATTCAGATGAAGACCATTGTCTAGCTAGCTTCTAGGAAGATCAACCGTACATGCATGTGTGCAGTCAAACATACACGTTACTGTTTTGTACCTGACTGCGCAGTTTGAAACGAAGCTGGAATGTTTAAAAAGCCACACAGCAGTAGCACATTGCATGGCTGGAGTCCTGAGATTCAATTTAACAGGACTCTACAGTTTTGTTCAAGATGTAAATACCATATGGCTCCTATTCATATAGTATATTCTTATTGTAGATTTTTGCCAGGTAAGAAAGGTGGGGGAGTAAGGTGAAGAATTGTACTATGTGTAAAAAAAAAAAGTGCTTTTCATCCTTATCCAAAAAAGAATGTGCCATTTCTGGCACAGACTTTCTGCACTCAACTTGTCTCCCTTTTTATTAACAAGTTCTTTACCACATCACCTGCCTGCCAAATGTCAAAAGTATGTTCTCAACTGGCTCTACCATGAGTATCTCCTACAGGCGACATGGCTTTACAAAGCTAGTCAGATTAAGAAGCCTCTATAACCTTTGTTAACCTCTCTGAATTACACAGTATTCCAGTCCATGTATTTTATTCTGTTACTGAAATCTATTCATAGCATAGCGATATTGCTGAAAGTTAAAAAGACTCCTTGTGAAATGTAAAGGGCAGTTTGAGGTTTTGTGATTTCATTATCAAAAGCTCTCCTTGTAAATGTTGCTTGATCTTGATCATCAAATATTTATGGAAGCTGTAGAAAAAGTTAGAATGAATTTGCAGAGTATGCCTTTTATAAATAAGTCACTGCAGACTTTCTTTGACATACGTGACTCTTCCTATATTCAGAATAACATAGGACCTGGTTGAATTTTGTTTTGAGTCCTTAGGAAAATTGCCCGCCATCAGAATTCATGTTATAGTCTTAGTGTTGATCATGGACATGGCTTTGTGCCTTGGTAGGTCAGCACAGGAACTATTTACCTGGGAATTTTTGAGTGATGATTATGTAAAATGAAAAAAATTGAAAATGAAAATTCCGACTTGCCTGCTGGGTTGCAAAATATTTTTGCCTACAAAATACTGTTTTCCTCTACAGATTGACAGTCCTTTGAGAGAAAATGCCCTTTACTTGTTCAGCTGTGGGAATCATGTGGGTTTCATGGTTTACACTTGCTATTTTCTAGTGACTGCTCATATCACACTCTTTTTCTTAACAAACATGAGCAGTTTGAATGTAAACCACCATAATTCACACAATAAACTGTAGTGTCATTTATTAAACTACTCTGCCCTAATATTGACTGTGGCAGAGAATGGAGGCCAAATTCTCTTACCTGTGATTTGTGACAGTTGGTTGAAGTTGAAATTGTTTTGGCTGTTTGTGATGAAGGACTTGGCACCAGCATTTAGGGCAACCATACCTAAGTATTCTAGCTATTGTTAGTACATACACATTTTTCTCCTTCTGTTGCTTTGATAGAATTTTGATGTCTTCAATCCTGTCTTTAGCACAACCTTTGGTGATCAATATCCTCATCGTAGCAATGGTTTTGATTGATATTAATGATAAACCTTCCAGTTCTGATGAGTCTAACTGCATAAGGAAAGACATATGAAGACGAATCATTTTGTTTTTGAGATGAGCTTGAGGGACATCAAATGAAATCTACAATGTTTGCAGAGCTGTAGTTCCTGTCCCTTGGCACTCCAGTCCCCCAGAAACACCACCAGATATTTTTATTTTGTTTTTCTTTAAAATTTTAGGATTGTATGATGTGTAAGAGTAAGTATAAAATAATAAAATAAAATCACAAAGTTTATTTTAAATTACACTTGTCTTTTGTATTATCTGTAGTTATATATATGTGTGTATATATATATATATATATATATATATATACATTTATTTAAATTTATTCTCAAAGTATGAGTCAGAAAATTGTCTGTATTACGTCATGTATTGTTCCAAGCACTCATTATTTCTGTGCTGCTGGACCAGTAAATCTATTTACTGTGGAAACAAATTATGGATGCAGTGCTTTTAGACATAACACAAATAATTATAATAATTGTGGTATGGGCATGTGTGTATATTTAAATCAAGTGTGTGACAGAGGTTTACATGTTTTTTATTAACAATATGGCAAATTACATTTTGTTTTACGTCTTCATAGAGCCTGTAATGCCAGCTTTGCCCTCGTCACTAGTTGGTGACATCTATTGTTATACACCTCTAAACTGGACTCTTTATAGATTTTTATCTTATTGTGAGAGAGCTGGAAAGCTATAACTATTGTTATCCTCTTTGGTGCCTGCAGTGCAAAGCAATGCAAGGCATCTATTGTTCTTCACCTCTAAACTGGCTCCTTTAAAGATTTATATCTTATTCTTGCGTCAACTTTAATGCGGCCTGAACGGAAGGGTGCACCCACACAAATGATACAACCAATCGACTGGGATGTGTGCTATTACTTTTCTTGTTGATAATTTGCATATTTTTTATTTTATTCAACTTTTCCCATTTTTTGGTCCAAAAAATGGCACTTTTGAGAGCTACTCCCTCCATTCATCATCGTGCTGTGTCATCATACTTTGTCCTAGAAACATAATTAAATTTTTAAATGAGTCTAGACCCTTTCAGCTTTTTCACTGTAAAACAGCTTTTTTATATCTTTTATACTTTTTGTGTTTGGGCAGTTTTAGTTTTAGGTGAATGCTGCAAAGTTTTCAACTTCTCCATTCATTTGAATGGGAGGAATGTTGGTGCTGCTAGAGTGGGTGATCCGCGCTAGGATTTTGTTAACTTCACTTTGCTTCTTCAGTCAACTTTCATCTTTCATAAACAAATTATACATAAAACGGAGGAAAACTTGTCCTCTTTCCACACACATGCTTCTTATAGTGACAGGACTTACAGTTTTCAAACTGCATAGCCAAATGTCCAGAAAGTTCCATTTTCTCGCCCATAGACAGTAATGTTATTTTTTTGTCTCTGAGCTCTGCTCTAGACCAGAGATTTTTGAAAATCGCCACCAAACGCTCATTTTTTTGGAATTGTTTGTTGAAGCATGGGGGTGCTTAAAATCTTATTTTTCCAATATGACCAATACTTCATTGTTTACCAGAGGCTTTTTTTTGGACCAAGGCTGACTGGATTTGCACTGTTTGAGCTGCAAATGCGTGTGTGTGTGTGTGTGTGCGCTTATTTCACAAGATGGCGGCGTGGAAAGACGGAGCATAGGAACTGTTCATGTTTCTGAACTATAATTGTCAATACACTTTCAACGATACTCGCTGGGACTTTATTCCCCCAGAGATCCGGAGGCACACGGTCTCTGCTCTGTTTCGTCCCTCACTGAAGTCCTGCAGACCGCCCTCCCGGTGCTAGCTCCGTGCTAACAACAGCACCAGCTGATAAAGCTAGCGTTAGCATTAGCAGCGCCTGAGAGACGAGCTGCAAACTGGAAAACAGCAAAAATGCTGCACAGATGTCAGAGGAGCACTGAACAGGACAGTTTCTTCTCCAAACTCGTCTTTATCTTAAACGGACTATGGTCAACAGTTTGTGAACAATGTCTATACAACTATTGTTTCTGGAATATGACTTCTTCAGTTTTGTCTGAAGGAAACACGCTTGTTGGTGAGTATGTGATCATTAATGCTTCACTTGAAGTTGATTTAAACAGACTTCACTTTATGCAGTGATTGTCAAAGTGTGGGGCTCATAATCGTGACTGGTGGGGCGCAAGCGACGTGGGGGAAAAATTGTCCTCAAACCTGCATCGCTTTATTGACTGAAACATCAGTACTTTCAACACTTCTCTCAGTTATGAAATGTGTTTGTGTAGTTTTGTAAATATTCAGACGTCTCTGATGCAGCACATGAGCACAGCGTGTGGACAAGTTCACAAAATAATTTACTGTTACATTCTGACCAATGCTAATTCTGTGTCGGGACAATTAATAATCATGAATAATTAATGAAGTTACAGCTGTTGAAACCTGCAGAAATACGAACAGAAGTGGAGATGTTCTTATGGTTTTTATTTTTACTGAACGATGTCTATAAACTCATAGGAAATAATTCTACATTCAACTGGAAGCTACAAACTAAACTTAACTGACTTACTAATGTTCTGAAACAACTCAGATTATACGTGGAATGAGGAGGCGATATCCGTGAGTCTCAATATTAATACGCTGCAGACTCTGCTTTAATCTCAGTTTGTAACAGATGTTAAAACATAGACTAAAGTGAATGAGGCAATAGAAACGATGTCTGTTGTTTTCTGTGGTTTATGGATCAATATTGTTGATCAGATGTGGAGAAAAGTTGATGTTCAGATGTCCTGTGTGCAGATAAAACGTGTATTTACATTTTTATGAAGAAGTGGTTTTGAGGCTTCAGACTGTAGAAAGGTGTTTTTTTAATGTTAGAAATTACGGAACCTTAAAAACGAATAAAATGTGTTATAAACATATAGATCAGTCACATCATTGCGGCTGGTAAAGGCTTGCATTGTCACGCGGGGGATCCGGGTTCGCGTCCCGGTCAGACAAGGGCAGACAAGGGCAGACAATTGGTTTTCATTTTCCTCACTCCTGTAAGGCTTACATTTAGTTACAATGCAATTTAAAATGATAGTTTTCACAATTAAAATACAATTGTTAGAAAACACATGTATGTAAATCCTACTGTAATTCATCTAAGGAGCGTATGATTTTTGACACATTTTTAATATTTTATACATTTATTGCCTATTTTATTTTAAAAATGACAATTTTAAATATATATTTTGTGATTTATTTAAAAAATATAATGTGACATTATGTGACCATGTGACTCTAGAGCAGAGATCTCCCCTATTTTGATTATTTATTATTTAGAGACATCACACCCCAGTAACATCCATAAGTCACTCGAGTGCCCAGTGTAAGACACACTACACTAGAGGAGCTCATACTCCCCACAGCTTTACATGGTAATGAGTTTGATGTCAGGTTTTTCTGTCATTGTTTTGTTGAGGTGGAGCGTGAAAATATTTCTTCCTGCCAAGTGGGGAATGATAGAAAAAGTTTGAGAACCACTGATTTTATGGGTGATTATTTAATAATGTACACCTCAGTATATAAGATATGTCAGAGTTTGTGTAAACTAAGTCTAATGAG
>JAUMHL010000021.1:9886805-9900306 GCA_032362345.1 Sandelia bainsii | reverse complement strand
TCTGTGACCAGATAAAAACAGGTACATTTCATCCAGTGTTTCCCACACAAACAGTCACAAGAAAAAGTTAGCACTTTACATTTGCAGCTTCCTGGTTTTCTACATAAATTGGTCATGAAACGTGACCTGATCTTCACCAAAGTCACAAATATAAACACACACAATATTTCTAAGCTGATAAAACACAAATAGTCCTGATCTTTGTTATCTTTTTGTTGATATTTGTGACTCTGATGAAGATCCAATCACATTTCATAACCAGTTTATGCAGAAAACCTGGAAATTGCAATAAGCATCACAGCTTATTCTCACCACTGTAGACATTACTCTCACCCACTCAGGCACATTTGGCCAATCATTTTTTTTTAATTGTTTCAAAGAACAAAACTGTCTGTGGTTCATTAAGGAGACAACAGCTTCCGGGACGGATTTAATCATTTCAATAGCAACATTGACCCTTTCTTAACAGACATATCAATACAACTGGTACATCAGCTTTCTGGAGAGTCTTCTTGTGAGCTACAAACTGTCAGTCAAACATATTAAGTAAGAGGTATCACACCTCTAAATGATCAGAGTGGACTGTATGTTTCTATAGTTCCAAACTCTCAACAAAGTAAGACCTCTTCTCTTGTAAAACACTGGATGATCTTGTTCTTAGCATGATGTTTTTAGTCATATTATTTTTGAATCTTCTGTGTATCTTTCTGCTGGACTCCAGTTGCTCCCTCATTCACTTTGGTCAAAGTCAGAACAGTTTTCTTCTATCAGCAAAATATTGTAAATATTCTAATGTAAATCTTACTTCATGCTTATATATGCATGTGTGTGTAACTTTGCACCAAGTGCTTTGTATGATTATTCAGTCTTGTCACTGTTGCTGTTGGTGATATTCTTCAATAAACACCATTAAATGAATGAATGTGTATGTGTCTCATTAAGACAGTGAATAATGATCAACAGTGATCAGTAAAACGTCAATTAAGTCTTCAGATTGGTAGCAAATACTTGTTACAATTTGACATAAGTAAGAATTGAGTAAAGTAAAAATATTTTAAAAATGTAGATTTTTAAAATTATTTAAATGCCGCAAGTCATTTCTGGGATATTGTCTGTATGCACTAGTGTAATTACAGGCCTTACTTTAGGAATTGTGCTTTGTTTTTCTCTGGTCAAATTTAATAAATAATTAAAACATCACTCACTCTCAACCACTTAACTCTTATAGTAATGGGAAGAAAAATTAATAAAGTACGACACATTAAAAAGTGAAAAATTAGACCTAATTACCTTTGATTTCGTATCACCAACTTTGCAACTTTATATGCTATTTAATTTATAATCATTTCACACAGACACACACATCTGACTCCACCCTGAGAGTTTTTATTTTAAATTGTTTCATGTTTCTGTGTGAGTTGGTTTGGACTTGAGACACGTTGCATGGTGTGACAGATGTCGCTTCTGATTGGCTGAGGTTTCATCAAGCAGGTTCTGGAGCGTTTCTTCATATCGCGCGCAAAGTTGCAGGCCCCTTCAAAGTTTCTCCAGGAACTTTTCTAGTTGTAATATTAGGATTGCTTTCTTCTGTAGTTCTCACCTCCATGGTCCTCCCACAAAGGTGTTTTTACTTAACTAGGCTGATTAAATGACACACCCGGCACCCTGAGGACCTGTACAGACCTTTTTTCATTTAATAGACCTCAAGTGGAATACAGCTATCATTAATGTTTCTGCTTTTTGTGCGACGGCACATCAAAATGTCTGCTGTTAAATCATTGTAGTCTCTATAAGTGAGACAGTGGTAGTATTTGAGCTATTTGGCAGATGCCAAACAAAGTGGCCTGTTTGGCCTATGTGATTGGGCAGCATACTAGTTGAAAGGCTGACATTTGCAGTCTTCTGTACTATTTAGTAAAGGTGGTTCCTGAGCCAGCAAAGCGTCTTTCTCAGCAACTTACAGGAAAACTCTGATCTTTGCTGTGTGTGTGGGATGGGGACGGCCATGGTAGGAATATGGGAAAATAAGGCCCCTCACCCAAAGGAGGCTAAAATACACTCAAAACAACAAGTGGTGTGTCATTTGAATTATTGTTTTTAGTCATTTTTATGCTGTTGTTTTGCTATGTTCTGTCTTTTAGTTGAGCTCTTCAATTTCAAACAAGAAATATTAATGCTCACTTCACACAGAGACTATATCTTAGCCCATCCCTATCGTCTTTCAGTTATCCATTCATAGGGCCAAACCCATGTATTCCCGGCAAGTAATATTTTATCAGCTCCTTACTTACAGATACATGATGACGCATCTTTTTCTTTGGTAAAAACAAACAAACAAAAAAGTTGATAAGCTCACACAAACCTCAATAACAATTTTTGTCACCAATACTAAGCAATTGTGATGATTCACTTGCCTTTTTCCTTAAAAGGTGCAAATGAACAATTAAGTTCAATTATGACATGTTTCACTTCACAGCCACCCACATTGATAACAAGCTTCCCTTAATTGTCCAATGGAAGCTCCTTACGTCACATCCTGTCAGCTGTCGCTTCCGGATGCGGTGAAACGGCAGAGAAGTAGGAAAACACCGCACGTACATGGATTAATTTAAATGACAAGACGCTGTCCAGAAGGTCAAAGGAGACCCCCCAGCACGGTCCACGGTGGAGTCGTGAAAAGACGTACACCGACTGGAAACTGTTTTTTTTCCTACGGTGTTTTCTTCTGATGTCCGCGAATGAGTGTTTTTATTGAGTAACTGCTGTTATGTCCTTTAGCTAGCTTAAGCGTAGTCAGTGTAGCTTTAGCTCTAGCTCTAGCTCTAGCTCTAGCTCTAGCTCTAGCTCTAGCTCGTACGCACAAACGCACAGCCTTGACTCTCCGGTAAAGTATGACTCGTATTCTCTGTTTTTCTCGATATGTCTCTCGTCCCTAAAGAAGAGGAAGGTACTATGCGTGTTTAATTGCAGTTGAATCGCGTCCAAAGTTAGTTGTAGTCACTTTGGGATCGAGGCTGTTTCTGTCAACACAGTTGGAGAAACCGTCTAATATCCAGGACACGTTTGGTACACACTGAATCTGAAACCACTGGACGACGTTTCAACGAGTGGACAAAATGGGTGTGATGGGGACTTCAGTCACCACACAGAAAACACAGTAGACGCTTGGTAAATAACACCTCGCTGTCAACAGATAACCTCCACTTCTTTTTACTCCCTCTGCTGACAGGACATTTAACAAGCGGTATCCTGTGTTTGACGTTTTCTGAAGTGGAGGAAGTCTTTCTTGTTTTGTTTTTTTGTTTCAGCATAGCTAATTTCTGCTTACTTTGAGCTCCTCAGATCAACAGGTAGGTCTCCTTTTGTTGTTGTGTTAATAATTGTAGTATAATTGCAGGAATGTTATGTAGGCCTGCGTGTAACTGTTGTTTTCTTTGTTAGCTGCTCTATTAGTTATTTGATATAATGTGTTAAAATACTATATATATACTATATATTTTAACAGGTCCACAAATTATGTCCAGATTGCTTTAGTTTGACAAACACTCATACATGTTGTTCAGTTATATTCAGTATCCATTGATTTATTTGTTATTTTTTCAATCAATCAACTATTTGTCTGATCACTACAATGTCAGTGAATGGTGAAAAAGTGCCAAAGGTTTCTCAGAGGCCAATGTGACTTTATTTCTTCAGACCAAAACCCAAGATATTTGGTTAACTGTCATAGAAAACCAGAAAATGCCTCAATTTTAGCTTTTCTTTGAACATTTACTGAAATGTTTGATTATGAGCATTGTTTTCTTATTTTGTTTTGATTAATCAATTCACTAAGTAATTCTTCTCTAATTTGATTTGATTTACCTGATAAATCACCAAATTACATTATCAAGTTGTAGCTAATGTTCATGGCATGCCACATATCTGATTATTTATAATCCATACATATTCAATAGTTGGAGTTGTAGAAACATCGCCATTGTTTCCACAGACTGAGTGCCTTGTACATTACATTGTAATGAGTATCTCATTGTTTTAACACTGGGATGATGTGCGGCTGTTAGCACAGTGATTCTCTTGTCTTTCTCCCATCACAGTGAAGGATGAATGGCCTTACTTTCAGTGAACTCTGCTGTCTGTTCTGCTGCCCGCCCTGCCCCAGCCGCATCGCAGCCAAGCTCGCCTTCCTGCCCCCTGAGCCAACATACACCTTTCTTCCAGACCCAGAGGCAGCCCCAGCCACACAGGATGCAACAGGAACGTCTAGTCTACGGTCGCGGAGTGGAGCATCAGTTGCAGGAAGCGGAGGGGCCGGCCCTGTGGAGGGAAGGTGGAAGCTTCACCTGACAGAACGGGCAGAGTTTCAGTACTCTCAGAGAGAGCTGGACACAACAGAGGTGTTTCTCACGCGATCCACCCGAGGGAACAGAATCGGCTGCATGTACATTCGCTGTGCTCCTAATGCAAGGTGGGTATTTTCAAATCACTTCATTTCTGTGCAACTTTTGATTTATTCTGATAAGGGCAATTGTATGCAGCAGCTCATCACGCAAAACATCAGATACTCATTTTCAGACTGTAAAACCAGTAACACAAAGAAAATGTCAAAACAAAGTTTGATAAAAAGTTTACTTTGATAGTTAGAAAGACTTATCTACCTTTTCGGTATGATCTGTTTGTATAAGCTTGTTTGGCCTTTCTCATTCGTTTTATAGCTGTGTGTGACACTTCTTCAGAAGCGTTACCGTGTTGTCTTGTCGGTCTTCTTCCATACACATCCAGGTCTGCTTCCTCTGCTTGTCTGCCTGTTGACTCAGCTGACTCGATACTTTTCTCTTCCTGCTTTTTTCATGGATCATTTTCATCTCTTTTAGCAGTCTCTTTTATACTTCATGTTTGTAGGATTTGTAGGAACTTGAAATATTGGGAAAGTTAAGTTCCCCATCCTTGGTGCTTCTTGTTTACGGTAATGATCATAATCAAAAACATCACACTTTGGGGAGAAGAGATCAATTTCCACTGAGTCAGCTGTTTGGATTTTTGTCCTGTAGGGTTTATGAGCAGTGTTTGGTAGATGTTTTTATGTGGAGTCATCGTGTAATTTGGCAATATCCATATAAACAATATTTTATGATGTGTACAAATATTTAATTTGAATTTGACACCCATCCTTCTCCACTGTTCTACTGCTGATTAAGCAAGCAAAAGCAAAGCTACTGGGTATATGGGTTCATAGACAAAACCACTGAGGGAGGATCGTGTTTCTCTGGAGAGTACAACATGCGTTCATGAATAAAAGGCAAAGGCTTATAGTGGCTACTCTGCTTCTCAGGTTGTACAAAATGTCCAGAAGTAAGAGTCATATGACAAGTGTCTATGTCAAATGACTCTAACCAATCCTCCAGCTTGCAGTACCTTTAGACAAAGCTCTTTTGACATTGAGTCTAAGTAAACTTGCTCTGTTTATTTTAACAACATTTTGCTAATGTTTTTTTTTTTTTTTGAGTGTAGGGTTACCAGGTCTGATTTGTGGGGAGAATTGTGCTCAACCGGATTGTATTTTAGTCGGTTTTAACTGTATTGCTGAGCCTTAATGTGATTCTTTCTGCTTTAGATGTCAAGCAGAATTTCAAGTGTTTATATGCTCAATTAAATATGTTAATCTTCATTTATATTTACTGAACGTTTTTTCCAGTCTTTCTAGATGACGTAAAAAGGATATAGTTTATATTTTATATATTTATCTGCAATAAAAATGTAGGCACTGTTAGCAAATAAGGACATTTTACATATACCAATGAGAACTGCAAACTAATTTATAATGATATATAGACTATGTGTCCTTTTATTTCAAACGGTTGCTGTTTCAAAGTGTTCAAGTATTTGTAGAGAATACAAACCTCTGAATATGTGTCTAACTACTAACCTGTGTCTAACTACTGACCTGTTTTCTGTATGCGTATCCTCTCAGATTTACAGTCCTTTTCTCCCATGGAAATGCGGTCGACCTGGGGCAGATGAGCAGTTTCTACATTGGCCTTGGCACTCGCATCAACTGCAACATCTTTTCCTATGACTACTCAGGCTATGGTGTCAGCACTGGCAAGCCCTCTGAGAAGAACCTCTATGCAGACATAGACGCTGCCTGGCATGCTCTGCGCTCACGGTATAGTATGAGGGGGAGGTGTCTCAAGGACTTTGCAGTGTGATAAAGTGCCTCATTAGTGGAAGTGGAGCTGCCTTTGCAGCTCTAGCCTTGGGAAGATGTCATACTACAGAGCATTGATTAGGGGGTGGTTGAGCTGAATTATATTTGGGTGTAGCTGTCACAATTTTTTTTATTTTTGCTGCTATATAATTTACCATTTAGATAATGTTGCTTTTGTTTTTCTCTTTTTCTTCATATTAACTAGATACGGCATTAGCCCAGAGAATATTATCCTGTATGGACAGAGCATTGGTACAGTTCCCACTGTGGACCTGGCATCACGATATGAGTGCGCTGCCGTGGTCCTTCACTCACCCCTTACATCTGGCATGAGAGTGGCCTTTCCTGACACAAAGAAAACCTATTGCTTCGATGCTTTCCCCAAGTAAGTATCTGCTCAGTGTTGGTTTCTCTTTTTTTGCACCATTCTGAACAAAGTCTTTCTATGTCAACCTCAACGATAAAATGTTTAAAACTTTCATAGATGTTATTGTTCAAATACAAATAATAATAATTGAACTGAATTTGCTTTTTGGCCCATGGCATACTTAATATCATGTTTTTGGCTGTAAGAAGGCTGAAAAAAATTTGCACAACTTGAAATGCATAAAAATGTGAAATATTTATGTTTGCAGTCTCTCTGTTTCATGAAACCTCTAAATAAGGTGTTCATGTAAACACAATACAGAGATACACACATGGATTACACAGACTGTTTAGCTGTCTGCTGGCATTTGTGCATAATTACACATCTGCAAACAGAAAAGCATCATTTCTGCTTGCTCTTGTGAAAGTGTTTCTTAACCAAGACAAACATCTGTGCTGAACGAACAGCTCCTGCACTTTTGAATCACATTTCTGTGCCTTGATTTTAGTTTCAGTATATTTTCTTGGCAAGTGTGTGGGTATCATTTTATTTTTATAAAATTGCGTAGGCCATCCAAGTACTGTAATATATCAGAGGTCTGTGTTATCTTGCAGGAGTGAACTCATGTGCAGCACTTGTTTTAATTTGGCACCTGTTTCGAAATTGATTTTCCGTCGAATAGCTGCAGCTCACATCTGTATCAGTGTTTACAGAGATGATATAGTCTGATGTAATAACCATCAAAATATCACTTGTTTATTATCACAGTGTATCACAATCTTTAAATAACGGTGTATGTTTTACTTATAACCCAGTTTTAGTGTTTACTGAAACTGCCAGTATATTACTGTAAAATTAGTTTAAAAACGTAAAAGTCTGCAGCATATACTCTCAGCACCTATCCACACAATGTTTGATAAAACAGTAACATAGCTGTAGTTTCACTGATAATGGATCTTTAACAGAGTCCAAGTGGCTGGTTGTAAGATTTTGTACTTTTTGGCCTCCTGCTTTTCAGATCTTCTTGTAATGCTTTATATTTTGTTAGGACCTCCTACTCTGATGAGATTTGGTGGCACAAATTTATGTTTGATTGTAACGTAGGTGTTCAGTGTGTTGTTACTGTGTATTTTTATTTTCAAAGCTTGGCCACAAAACAGTGCCCTTGTCTGGATAGTAACGACGCAGAGTAATGCTATCGTTAGTGAGGCTCTATCCCTTCTGTTCTGACGACGGTCTGTAGCAGCCAATGCCAGCATTAATGCAGTGTCTATTCCAGATGGTACAAGTGGGTGAGGAGCAGCGATGGTAGGAAACCAGGGAACGTCTCTTAGTGTGTAGGGAACTGAGAAAGTCTCCAGTGTTCGCCTATTGTTCAAATTCAGTTAGTGGGCAGTTAGAATCATGTCTTCCTTTTTGTATATCAGTCTGTATCTCTCTGAGTTTATTTCTATGTAAAATACAATGGTGCTTTAAAGTTTGTGAACTAAACCTGACCTAAAGCATGATCAGATTTTCACATAAGTCCTAAACCTAGATAAAGGGAACCCAATTAAACAAGACAGAAGATTACACTTACTCATTTATTTATTCAACATAATAATCAATTCATTTGAAGGGGATATTGGAATAAGGTGTTTCAGTCAATGGGAGGAAAATCAGGTGTGAGTCACTGCCTCATTTAAAGAAGAGAAATCTGGGTCTTCACCATCAAAGTCTTATCTTGACAGCACAGATTTGTAGAACTGTGGCTCAATCAAACAAAGGGGATTTTTGAAGGGCTTAAAAGAAGAGTTGTTAATGCCCACAATACTGGAAAGGGTTACAAAAGAATTTCTAAACAGTTTGGACTCTGATCAACTGTCAGGCAGATCGTGTAGAAATAGAGAACAGTCAACCATCAAGAGAACATTCAACTACTATGATGTGCAAGGCAGAGTTACAAGGAGGAAGCCACTACTTTCCTAAACAAACTTTGCTTCCTGTCTTCAGTTTGCAAGAATGTTCTGTGGACTGATGAGACCAAATTAGAACATTTTGGCTTCATTCAAAAGTATTATGTTTGGTGACAGCCAAACGCACCATTCATTCCAACATAACCTTATCCCATCTATGAAACATGGTGGTGATTTGGGCCTGCTTTGCTGCCTTTGCACCAGGACAGCTTGCCATCATTGATGGAGCTCTAAATTCTACGTCAGTTACTGAATACAAGGCCTTACATGCTTTTGCCACACACAGATACTTAAGATTGAATAATTTTCCTCAATTAAAATGAATCTAATTGTTTTGGTTTGTTTCTGGTTCCCTTTATGTAGTTTTAGGACTTTTGTGAAAATCTGATCATATTTTAGGTCATTAGCTTGCAGAAATAAAGGAAATGCTAAAGGATTTACAAACCTTTAAGCGTAACCGTATACCTATACTACATTTGATAATTGTGTGCTTATTAACTTATGTGACTGTGGTTATTAGTATCAGAGTATCCGATTTTTTTTCTTCTTCAAGTTTTCAATCGATAAAATATCCTGTCTTTCCTTATTTCTCTTTTCCCCCTTTCAGCATTGAGAAAGTGTCTAAAATTACATCCCCGGTGCTCATTATCCATGGGACAGAAGACGAGGTGATTGACTTTTCCCACGGCCTAACTCTGTTTGAGCGCTGCCCCAAAGCTGTGGAGCCTCTCTGGGTGGAGGGCGCAGGACACAACGACATTGAATTGTACAGCCAGTATCTGGAACGCCTGCGCCACTTCATAGGACAGGAATTAGCAGTACAACACGCCTGACCATGACCACTACAATCATCATCAGCTTCAAAATTAACATTTTTCTTGGCCCACTTAAGGCCTGACGTCTGTTTCTGAGATGCGAATTTCTCCCAAGAGTTGACTAAAGTGTCCCTCAGCTTACCGATGCTTTCACGGTTGTAATGTTTCACATACTGCAGTGCTCTGTTTTGTGGGCCCAGGATGCTGTGGATTGACGTGACACAGAGAGAAGGTGGTGTGTGTACATCAGATTTGTGTTAAAATCACAAACTGCTTTTAGACTGTTTTTAAACAAAAACTTTAACATTAAATTTATCTTATGCTTTTATGTCGCACCAGATGTTCCTATATTGTGCAATAATATACACAGTGACCATAGAAAGACCTTTTCTTTCTTGGGGAAAGAAGTTAACAGAAATACTCACACAAGTCACATGGAAAAAGTTTTTTCCCAATTTTCCAGCCAGCTCATACTCTGTGTGTAAAAAACTTAAATTTATACTTTTACCACAAGTTAAATAGATAACGGTGCAGTATGGAGGACTTGCCATGCTTTGACGTGTTGGGGATTATTTTCTCATCTAATTACCTTTAAAACAGCAAACAAGTTTGTAACTATGTTCTTTACATTGAAGCACGAGTTTTTATTAGTAACACCTCTACAATCGAATGCATTGTCATAGAAAAGCCATCCAATAGGGGAGGGGTTGATCTCACTGCGGAGTGGAGTTGTGTTGGACTGCATTACACTGAAATGTGTTTCTAATATCCTGCCCCCTTGTGTATGTAAAGCAGGGGTGGACGAAAATGGTGACTCGTCTATATTTCTGGGAAAAATTAAAATGACGCATAGAGAGAAGTTTGTATTTTGGGTGTTTGTTTTTTGACAGTACTGAACATTTAGCTCAGGTAATCCTCTTTTACACTAGTGTCAGTCTGTTATATTTTACATGCAGTCAGCAAAATCTTGTCATATCATGTTCATCCACTGTGAGCTCTGTTATTTTTTATTTTTAACCAAGTAATGACTTAAAGTGAGATCTTAAAATTGAGGTACAGACTAAACGTTGAGTTTGGTGAGCCGTTATAACCTTAACTTTTTCTTATGTTCTCCAGTTGATTTTTCACACATCTTCAATTTTTTTCAGCAACACATTTTACATCCAGGATTGGCTTTGTTAGGAGGCTCAGAAAGATCTCTTTCATTTAGTGTAACGTCTGTTAGTCCTCTCCTTTTTGTTTTAGTTTGATCATCTTGTTTATGTCTCACACCAGCAGGTCACAGCTGTCAGAAAAGTCCCTGTTTCTCTTTGTGTTTGGAACAGAGAAGTAACACTAAAATATAACAGGCCTCAGTTTTCTATTTCCAGCCTGTTTTAAACTCTGTCACTTTGACAGGCATCTTAACCAATTTCCACTCCATCTTGAGGGGTCATTTTATTAGCATAGATGGCAAATGAATTTTTTCAAATTTTAATTGGTGAGCTTCACATTGTGACAAATTTGAATCATTTCCACCCTCATACAGAAAGGCACAGAAACATATTCTATTCTATCCTATCATATGTTTTATCATAATACACTCGTATCACATATTCATTAGTTGTTTTACAGCTTTAACAATGGATAAGAGTTCAGTATTTGCTATTTGTCATCCTACGTGACAAACTAGGCAACATCTCATATCGACAATAGAAAACTGACTCAAGCAAGTGTCTTTTTGTGGTTTATTGTTTTTTTGGGGGGGGGGAATATCACTAATCAATTGCAATTTTGTTGCATATGTTCAGTGACAAGATTGTCATTATATACAGTGTAAAGAGAACTGGTACAATATTACGTAAGCTCACACTCGGCACATAATCCCTTCGTTCTCCCACTAATGGTCTGTTTTACAGTTGGACGTGAGGTGCAGTCTACAGCATTTATCTTTGAAGGTGTGAGCTACAGATTTTAAAGCTTTTTTTAGATGTATGTTTATAGTTGCAGATGTCAAGAAAGTTTTTACTCAACTGAACTGATTTATTGGAATCTGAGACACAGAGTTGCTTTGTTAAACTTCTTAGTTTAAAGTTTTAAGCTTAGGACTGTTCCATCTCATTGTTGTTGAAGGGAAGACAGGTTTTTCTTGTTGCTGTAGGAACCAAAGTTTAACCTTTTTTTTGTGTGTTTTGCCCAGTGTACCTGCTGTTTATGTTTGTATTTTTATAATCAGAGACAAAATTCATTTATTACTGTGTTTTATTTATCTTCTCGTTTTGTCTGATCTTTTTCCACTACACAGTTGGATGCAAATAAAATATACGTTTTTCATATTGCTAAATAATTATATGTATCATATGTCTGGTTTCAAATATGCAAAGGAAACAACCAAGTTATGCGTGTTATATTTGTCAAGCTGTTTATAATTTGTCATTTGTGGACAATTAAGCAATACAATAAAGCAGTCTGTGTGTTGGGGGAGCTTCAGCTGCACACATAAGATGCTTTAGTTTAAGAAGAAAACTGTGTTTTATTTTAATGTTTGGATGTCTGGCGTTACACAGCTGTGTTTGTTTAGTTGTCACATATTGTTATCCCTTGTTATACTGACTCTTTTTTAGTTTTAAAAAATTGTCTTTTTTCCAAGAATTAAAGAGAATAAGAAGTTAATAAAATCTAATAAGAAATTAATTATTAATATGGTTCCTCTGCTCTTTTCTTTAGGTGACATTTCCTCCTTCTGTATGTCTTTGTACGCTTAAATCTGCAACAGAAGAGCATTTTCTTAAGGAGTCAGTGTTACTTGTTTTTTATTTACTCTGATTTTCCACCTGTCTCAGTCCTGGCACTCTGAAGAAAGGCCTCGCAAAGCTGTGTGAGACAGATCCCAGAAAGGCTCGGGTGAATAACTGGCTGATCAGTAAATGAGTCTTTAATTGCCTGCTGTGTGTGTTTTTGTCATCTGTAGAGTTGTGTGTTGGAATGGGCTTGTTATCACTTGCGCCAAGAAAAAAGTTCAAATGATGTGTTTTAATTACATCAGCACAAAGAAGCAGGTCTGTCCCCATGTTGAGTTGTGGGGAAACGGGGACAGATGGATCATAAACTGCGCACACCCTCATCCCTCTACGGACACACACAAACACTTGTGCCAGCTCTTTTTCAGTGGACTACATAAACAATCTGGTGTCCCACTCCAGTGCTCTTATGGATTAAAGGCAGCTGCAGCAGCACATCCCCCTGCGAGAGGTAAAGTTAGTTCAGCCTGACTTACTGTATCTTAACACAACCACCACCCCTACACACTCAAATTCTCTGACTTTAACGCACATGAGCCCTGTTATGTTACGATATATCAAAGGACAGTGGATGTGCTTGCTCTCAACAACAGAAGACTCAAAATAAGACATGTTTTAATATGATTTGAATGTGTCAGTTGAAGAGATTAAAGTACAGTACAGGCCTTCATACAGTATTTCCATCAGATGCAGATATGGTGAGGAAACAAAGTGCTGCTGATTTGCCTTATGGGTGGATGGCTGCTGTTGTTTGTGTCAACTGGACGCCTGAATTTCAAAGGTTGCTGTGACTTGATCTGACACAAGGCAGCAGATTAAATGCAGCTGTGATATTTATTTAAAAAATAACACAATATGGAAAAAGTGAAAGTCATTATTTTAAGTCTCAAGTCCTAAAAGTCCCAGTCTTTTGTTTTGTGCCTATCACAAGCTATTATTTTGTTTTCCTGTCATTCGAAATCTATAATAATAGTCCCTAGATCTAATCCCTTAACAGCATTTTTTTCAAAGCTTGTTTTACTTGCACCTACACAGTGGTGCAATCTAAAAAAAAAGATTCTGACATTCTTCCACATGAATGTTGGTACTGTATCTGAAAGTGTGTTTGTATGGCATTTACCAGAATACAAACTTAAGCTGCTTTCAATTCCATCTCATCTAATTATCACTAAATAAAATAGTGCGTTGTTGGTCAAGACAGATTTGTGTCTAGAGCTCAAAGACTTTCAACTGAGAGGGTTCTCCTAAAGATGTTGTCCCTTGTTTTCCCCATTGTAGGGCCTTGTGTTCTTAAACTGATAAATAGCAGTCTATCTTCAGGTGTGGTCCCTAAAGATTTTAAACACGCAGTAGTCCAGCCTCTGATTAAAAAACCT
>JAUMHL010000021.1:9827035-9886705 GCA_032362345.1 Sandelia bainsii | reverse complement strand
TCACAATATATTAAGCCCATTATCACAAACCTAGGGGTCAAAGTGGATTCTGACCTTAAGTTTGACAGTCAAATCAGGGCTGTGGTCAAATCTAGTTTTTTCTAGTTGAGGCAGTTGGCCAAAATAAAGCCAATTCTTTCTAAGCAGCATTTTGAGACCGTAATCCACGCCTTCATTACCACTTGGCTGGATTACTGTAATGCACTTTATGTAGGGGTCAGTGCTTCCTTTATTACTCAGCTTCAGAGGGTTCCAAATGCTGCTGCATGTCTTTTAACTGGCAAACGGAAATATGAGCACATTTCACCTATTTTATCCTCACTCCACTGGTTGCCCGTACATTTTAGGATTCATTTTAAAATTATTTTATTTGTCTTCAAGGCTCTTAATGGTCTTGCCCCTCCTTACCTCTCCGAGCTGTTACAGCCTTACACACCCTCCTGGTCTCTCAGGTCAACTGGTCAGTTGCTCCTGAGCGTATCTAAAACTAAGCGTAAGCTTAGAGGGGACCGCGCTTTCGCTGCTGCAGCTCCTAAAATGTGGAACGACGTGCCCTTGCATGTTAGACAGGCTTCTTCTCTGTCTGTTTTAAATCCCTTTTGAAAACTCACCTATTCTCCTTGGCGTTTGACAACCTGTGATATGTTGATTTTATCTGATTTTATGTCATTTTGTTTTGTTTTTATTAACTGTTTTTTATCACCACTTATTAACTGTTCTTTTTAGCTAATTTTAATTGTCTTATCTTAATTATCTGTACAGCACTTTGGTCCTGTGTGGTTGTTTAAAGTGATTTATAAATAAAGTTGGAGTTGGAGTTGGAGTTGGTCTTACTTGAAAGTCAGAGAGGCTAGGCTGATATCACAAAGCAGGTCAAGGGGGAATACAACATGGCTGCAAGCAAAAAACAAAAAAGAAAATTCCCCTTTTATGTGTTGTGCTACATATTTTTTGAGACTTGCCAGCATGTCTAGGTTTATATCTTGCTGTTGTTTCTTATTATCATTCTTTCCATAACATCCATTGTCCTGTGCATTATGTATATCTCACTGATGTTTTTCTACTATGTTCTGCGTACTCTGTGCTCCCCATCCTAATGTTGTTTGATTGGTTTTGCTTGGATTCACTCGGAGAACACACCAGCACAGAGCTTTTTCTGCCAAACATAGTTGCAGTTGCACTTTTCGCAACACAAAGTATATGATGCTGATATTGTTTTTTTGTGTTTACGTTCCTGAGGTGAGAGTCTATTTATTTGTAGCTGACCTCTGTGGCTGTGAGAGGAGGCTTTCTCACTCTGATGACCTAGCTTGTCACATTTGCACTCGCATGGGAGTGAAGCCCTTTCATTGCCCTTTACGTAAGCATTTCATGCTGAGCGACCACCTGTTGAAGTGCACTCACCGTCACTCTGTTTTCTGGGCTTCCTTAGTAAACTACAAAACAGATGGAGCTAAATGAGTGTTTATTTCCAGCCAGCTTAAAACCCTGTCAGCACCAGTGTGATCTGAAATCAAATTCAGTCAAAAGGCTATTAAGGTGCTTTGGAGCACTCATTTCACCTTCCACATTCCAACAACTATGAACTATGATAAAGTGTTGAAATGTTTTTGGCAAATTATATTGCACTTAAATTAGGAATAAACAGAAAAGATCAAGTTAAAACTAAGCATCAATAGCTTATGGAATAAAAGAGCTTTATAGTGCAGTCATAGTGCATATGTGCAATAGTATGTGCTCGGACCCACTGGTTGTTCCTCCACACTGGATTGATTTGCATGAATTAACTGGAGCTTTGTCCTTACCTTAACCATGCATTCCCCAAATACTGACCTTCTCAGAGGCAAATCTACAAAAGGGCAAGAGATGACACCTGCCTCACATCTTTTGAGTTCTTAAAACTGAACAGCTACAACGCCATACCCTGCAGTTGCTAATTTCCAGGTGGATTTCATGGTATGATTTTGTTCTCTCTTCATATAATTTCCAGTATAATACCAAACCATTTCACACAGTAGAATAACATGTTTTTAGTTACTGTCTATTTTCAGTTGTATATGTGATATAAAACATCAGGGTTAGATTTTTTTATATATATATAATGATACACTGTATGTACAAACCTGTTGATACTACCACACCATGCCACCCCTCCAAAACCTGCTGCCATTCCATGTAAAATCTTCAACACCCATCACTGGATCTTTTATGATTGCATAGACCAGGTTTAAGTCTCCAAAATATGGGGTGTGTATTGCTATTTCACACGTTTGTTTGTTTTTTCTTTGTTCCATTTTATGTTGCGTCTTTTGTGTATTGTTTTGATCATGTTTATCTGTTTTTGCTCTGATTTCTTTCATTATTATTTCATGTTTGCATGTTAAAGTACTACAATGTTCTTACTTTTTCACCTGTATTTAGTTTTTTTAGGACATAAATATATAAAATACATGGTTGAACACAATGTGAATCTGAAAATTCTTGTATTTTCTCTAATTTGCATTAATCATGGCTAGTAAAATGGTGAATTTCAGCATAGCCTTTTTAGATTTCATAATCTAACTTTTTGGTTAAGAAAGATTTTACATGTTTTTTGTGTTGACTAAGGCTACTAGTCAGTGAATGGTTGAATAATTATGTCTCTTTTTTGTTTTAAATATCACATCATGTGAAATGCTAATTTGTCTTTGAATTCTTGGAAAAGAGTGTGACCAGCACAGCAAACACAGTTTCAGGGAAGGAAGGTCATGACTGTTGCATTGAAGTCAGCAGAAAATGTTGCCACTCAGCAAAATAACTTGGACTGTGTCCAAAACAGCCTTGAGTCCTTTTACTGACAATGTCGATCCTAAAAGGAACGAGCAATGCTGTCCATCATGGCACAAGGGTAAAAAGATGGAAGCAACGTTGCCCTTATCTAGTCGGGGTGTCCCAAAGAACAGCATGAGTGTTGTGTGGTGCACAGTCTTTATTCAACATTAAAACATACATGTTTTTAAACAAAAATAAAATAATAATATGTTAGAAATGTTATGTTTATGGTATTCATTCAAAAAGTTCAGGGAATCAAAAACACACAGGGCAAAACATCATAATAATGATAATAATTTATTTATTCAGGTAGAACAAGAGTCTTTGGCAGTGAAGAACACAAGAACTGAGGGTGAGTTAATTAGAGCATTTTGAAGTGAAGTGCTGCATGAAGGCAAATGATTGGTCCATAAAGTCTAACAGTCCAACCAGTTCTCCCAGGGGGAATGTAAAATTATCCAAGGATCATTAACTGGTTGCACGAACATGTGATCATAGCACAATAGAATGGCATTGTAGGACTTGTGGAGAACATCAAGTGTTTGAATGCAATGTGTTGCTCTTATGTGGAGAGGCGATGAGTGTCTGTGATGTTACTGTGAAACTATGGTGGTGTTGGAAATGAGGACAAACAGATGGGAGTTTACTGTGTGAATAGGTCTTTGGCTTCTGTGTGTACAATGAAGTGAAGTGTCCCTCAGTAAAAATCTTGCACTGGCTTTTTTTATGACACTCTGAATTCATTAACATTTACTTTTACAATCCTCTCTCTTCAATCTGGCACACTTTTTTCTGGCCTGAATTGTGTTACAAAAACATATAAAAAAGCAAAAATTACAAACAAAAACAGTAATTAATTTATCGAAGAGGGAGCAATCCACTAATAGAGTGGCTTGCTCCTTCTCCTGTATTCACATCCCACTGGCATCTTCTACCAACTGACAAGTGCAACTCTGGAGTTCATATAATGAAGGAAAAGAGGTACAAGTATGCATCAGTGTGAGACACTTTGCATGGTGCTTTCCATTTCAGTAAGACACTTCCCTACTTTTTTCTTTTGTTTTTGTACACCTCTTGTCTTCTTTTTTTCAAGAAAGCACAAAGAATGTCTCTCTGGATTAGAAAGCAGCACAAATTGCATCTCTACACCCTAAAGATAGGGCAGGTAAAGCCATTTCAACATTTGTTGAGGACTTGTTGAAACCAAGTACTGGAACCAATCAGAATGCATGTAACACTGCATTCATCATGCAGTTCACAATATGAGAGGGGCTGAATACACACCCTGTGCACACCGTGCATGTCACTGTGAATTGGATTAGGGAAAACAACATCACAGCTCCTGTCAATCAATTAATCAATATCATTCAGAATACTGTTAGAGGTCCATTCACTCATCAGTAAAGGCAACAGGCCTGGACAGTCAGTCCACTCCTCCTTCTAGTTCTGCATTCGTCACTGTTCCATTACCAGAAAAGTTATTATTCAGCTACACAGACATCACAAAATAAAAAAGGAGTTCATTTTAATATCAGAATACTGTTGGAGGTCAGGAGTTTGGCTGCTCCTTAACTTGTGCAAAAACCTGTTATTGCAAAGAGAGGCCACTTGGGGTCCCTGTTTCACTCTGTCACAGGCATCACTAGTAAAAAGTCAAGTTCCTCTGGCACAGCAGTCAAGCTACACATCATGTTCCATATTAAGGCTGGGCAAATGGATGGCAAAGTTCAGGAAGAGCAAAATTAGATCAAAGTGGGGCTGTTCAAAAGTCTGACAACTCATTGGTATCTGTTCCTTCTTGAATACAGTGATCTATCAGAGCTTCCATAAATCCATGTATTCATCCAGTTCATGCCCTGTATTGTCCTGGGTTAGTGGTGTAAGAGCAAACTGCTGGGTCACAACAGTCCAGGGTCACAGTGTGACCTTACTGAGTCTAAGCGAGAGGCTTGAGCGGTGCTGGGTCCGAGGAAGCGTGGAGCTACATCGGCTTCGTAGCTGAACTGGCCGACCCACTGACCCTCGCACCCGCAGTAGAAAATCAAAGTTAGCTGAGGTGTTCATTGCGTAAAAGACGTTGGCATTGTCTGGGATTACCAGTTCTGAAAGAGACAAAGAAGAGAACAAACACCACTTTATTAGATTGCTTTTACACTTTTGTCAGCAATACATGGGTCATTGTGGATAGTACATTTGGAAAATTACTGATCAGCAGAAGAAATAACATAAAAAAAACGAATCACAAACAAATACAAAGAGTATTTCATCATACTCTTTATATAGTAAGTAGTTTAGCCATTTAGGCTTACTGTATTCACTCAAAAAAAAGTTTCACATGAAACCCAACATTTAGCTTGGGACCTCTGGCTGAGAAAGTCTGAATAATGGGAAAAGTATAAAGGTATAGAAAATTAACCCCTGAGGCGTTCAAGGCTCCTAGAGGATCCTGCGGGAAAACCCCCCCATTAATGAGCCTCAAAGTAAAATCGGAGCCACGTTTTACCTCTCTCATCAGAGATGACTTGTACAAGCTCGTATCCCTCCTCCGGCTCCACCTCCAGGTTGTGTTTTGCCATGGCTCTTGAAATTACAGCCGGAGTCTTGTCTTGATTCGTCAGCTAATTAAGGAATAGAAAGACAATTAAGCCGTATAGGGTTTAACATAAATTATGTAAAACTGTAAATCTGAAGCTCGTACATGAACAGAAACACATATTTATTCACCAGTATGCTCTTGTAGAGATTCCCATTGCCGTGCTCCAGACTGACTCTTATAATGCACGTGTCCTGGGCCTGGGTGTTGTACACTGGGGTTTGACTGGGGGAGCTAGGGGACATGGGAGTGAGGGAAATGCAGCGCCTGTGTGTGCAGGAGGGCCCAGGGAGAAAGGGAGATGTGGAAGTCATGGACACACTGGCTGTCGATGAGCTGGTGTCCATGGAGTGGAGTGAATTACAAGAGGAGGACTCTGATAGCTGAGGAAACATGAAAAAAGTCATATGAAGAAAGACGGAATCATAACTGGATAATATTCATGCACTTAAACATTAAATGTCTAATAATCTGATATTTATTTTGCAGCCATCTGAGATTTAACCATACATTTATTTTCAACCTTAGCATCAAATAGCATTTTGATAAAAAATGACTTAGCCAGTCAGAACAAGTGTCATAAAAAGAAGAACCTTTTTTATAATAATAATACTAGTAATAATTATATAGAATAATAACCCACCTTGTTTTGCTGGGAATCAGAAGCATGAGTGGGGGTAGTGAGTCCCTCGCTGTCTGGACTGCTGGAGTCACTGGAGGACACACTGACTGAGTCCATGCTCTCCCCTGAACTGCCAGTAGGAGGTGATCGTGGCGTCTCTCTGACTGGAGAACTGGCTGCGCTACTGTCTGCTCCAAGAAACAGTCTGGAAAGTAAAGGATTTATTAGTGATAATAAAATAAATAGGTCACAGCTATGTAGGTCTTGAATACTACAGTGTGACAATATGTCCAATATGGCATGTTCAAGCTAAGGACAGTATTGTTAGACTTAATTTCAAGCACACATATCAGAGTAGAATCTCCTCCTGCTAACATCTGTTTTCTTGATGTACTCACAGGCTGAGTCTCTTCACCATGCTTTTTCGAGGTTTGGGTGAAGTTGGACTGCTGTCACCGAGACCTTCGATCTCACAGGACAAAGTGTAGCTGCAAGAAAGGACATTAATAACAAACCTTAAACATCATAAAACATTGCCAAATCATGTGCTTGTTGGTTTTAGGTATCATGAATTCTGAGTAAAGCAGACTGAAAGAGAAAGTCAGAGAGGGCAAGAGAAGAAGAGAAAGAAACAGATGTCAGAGAAAAACAACAAGTACAAGAGATTGGTAGACACAGGACATAAGAACAGCAGGGAACAGGAAGGAGAAAATGGAGAAAGAAGCCTTCATTGTGCGAACAATTGATCCAACAGACCATGACCTCATGCACTAATTTGCTCATTATGTAATGGATAACGGTGCAATCGGTAAATCTCAGTAAAGCAGTGGTACCTTTCCTCCTCACTGAGCTGAGGCTGACCCTTAAACCAACGGAGAAAAGCCGGGTCTGGAGTCAGACTGTAGCTGTTACAGGCTGACTGGAGCAGCTTAATCTGAGCTATCACCTCAAACTCCTGGAGAGACCAAAAGAAAATCACCAATGTCAAATTTGTTTAACTTCAAACATGTGGTAATTGTTAGCCGCTCATCATGTGATGACTGTCCTGGTATAATCTTGTCAGAAGAGGCTGATTGCTGCTACACTTACCCTGCGTCTCTTCTCAAAGTTGATCAGACCCCCCTGCAGAGGACACAAAGAGCACGCTGTCAGACCCTGAACATCACATACCAGTGGCTGCTTGGACAAACAGTATTAGGTGGACCACTACAGAAATGAGCCGACAAAATTCCTCACGCACTCATGGAAACTTACGCCCCAGTTTCTGGCAGCGGTTACACAGATAGACTCTCAGATCTGCAGAGTTGTGTACACTCGCAGACACATGCACATGCACAATATTGAAACCCACACCCAAGTATACACATTTAGCAGGTGTTTTTTCTTACCTCTACTAAGTCAGGTAGGGCTGTATCCAACATAGTCAGGTCGGTTAAAAAAGTCCCCAAGTATGGTATTGTTCCTTGCATTGCTCCCTGTGGAGAAAGAAAGTTACTTGATTACTTTAACAACTTCACTAAGCAGTACACACTAAAATCTGAGATTTATCTATAGTGTGTCTCTCATAAATGGCAAAGTGAGTTTGTAAGATACAACACAGGCTTAATGAAAGTACTTCGCATAGTGCACTGAATAAACAAAACTAATGTGTCATTAGCCTCCCTATTATGTGGCTTCATCATAATAGGGAGACTAGAACTCACTTTACAGTACATTGCTTTGGAGGAATGTATTGTTTAAAATGATAAAGCTCCGTTTTAGCTCTCTTTGAAGAGATCAGTTCATCTGGCATTTGTTGTCAAAGTTCTTAGTTAACCAGTCTTTGCCTCACCATTTCCTTCTGCAGCTGTAGTCTCTTGTGGGTGCGTTTCTGGTGCTCCTTGGCACAACTCTCCAGACTGGCAAACTTTGAAGTGCCTTCCTGTAAGGAAAACAAAAAATAGCTTTGGTTCATTCTTACCAGGGAACTAAAAAATGTTACCAGATCAAGCCTCCTATCTGTGAGAGTGTCGTCTACGGTACAATACGTCTACAGACAGCACATATTTCATATTTGATGTATCACATATGAAATGGATCAAGTCGTGGTACAACTCACCCTCATGAGTAGCTCTCTACTGGTCAGGTAGTTGTTGTGGTCTGAGAAAATGTCAGACAGTTCCTCAAATGTCTGCATGCTGTCTCTGCATCAGTCACAGATTCATGTTAGGTTATGGCATTGGACTAACAGCTAAAATACATATGCAAAACACACAATAAAAAGTTCTGCTGAATTCTGCCAAAAGACTAATTCTTTGACCCACTTAGATTATCTGCATAGTTGAGCAATTGAAAGCTTACTTGTGCACGCAGGCCCATGCCCTTTTCAGTCTGTACAGAGGATTGGACTGCAGTGCAGACACGATAGCTCGCAGAGACGAGAAATTTTTGCGTATTCGACACTCCTGTTAGAAGAATATTAACACAAGTCAGAACTACTTTTGGAGATTTTATATATTTATCTGTGAATATGTCTTTGTGTGTCTGCTCACCTGAGCGATGTCTATCCATCGCTGGATGACCCGCGCTCTGACATGGGGTCTGATCTGTCTGTGTTTCAGCACTGTGCTGACCACACAAGCTGCCACAGCGTTGAACTGAGTAATGGTGGCACGGATGGTGGGGGCGCTGTGCTTGTTGTGCTTCTTATCCCTCTGAGACCAAATAGAGCCCAGGCAGTGGTGGGGTACAACCTTTTTAAACAACAGCTGAAGCGGGAGAACAGGCTCAAGTTAGAGTGATGACACTAAAGAAACATTGCAGGGGCGTAACCTGCGGAAACTGCGTAACTCCTACACAACACACACGACCAATCGCCTCCTCTGTTTCTATTTCATTTCCCTCCACTTACCGCATCCATGTAGGTCAGCTGCTCAGCCACCAGGTCTGCGTCAAATGACAGGAAGTTCTCCTGGACCTCAACCTCCACTTCCTCCTCCTCTCCCAGGCAGAAAGAACCATTGCCAAGGAAACCAACTGAAAGCAAGCAGTTAATTTGAAATTTGATAACCAAGATAAAACAAACAATAAAAGTAGTACTGGACATTAAAACTATATTTTAAAAAAGCTTAAAGATAATTGGTTAGTTACCATCAGTGTCATCCATGCTGGACTGACTCTGAAGTTGCTCCAGGAGACCCTCGGCCCGCCTAAGAACCTCTGATCCAGGCAGGGCCCTGTGCAAGTAGTCTATCAGCCTCTGGAGACAAGGGTAGTCTGGAGGCTCCTGGAAGTCTTCAGGACACTGGTCCAGCCAAGCACGTAGGATAGAGGCTAATGCACTGTAGACACAAGAGGAAAACACTGGTATTGAGAGAGCTGGCTCTGACAGGACAGGTGCAGCAAGTAACTGTAAAATGTTACCTAGAGAAAACTGTTCATATGGAATTGATAGAATTACACATTTAAAAATATATAAATAATATAATCTCACTTTCTGATGGCTCCTTTGGTTTCAGAGCTTTGGCATCTGGTGTCTTGTTCATTTTCATCCACATTTCCATATCTGCAGCAGAGAACAGGAAGAAAACAACAAAATCACTACAAACCTCCTGTCAATACATTATTTTAGCTTCATTTTAGCAACACCTCACCCCACACCTACCTGTCTAGCAGTAACTGCAGTACAGCCTGTGTGCGCGTGAAGGCTCTGTAGGTCGACAGGAATATTGAAGTGTAGGTGAGGTCGTTGTCTCCAAATGCGGTCAATAACGTTTCCACCAGACGCTCCAGTGTTCCAGCACGAATACTTCGGATTTTGCACGTCTCCAGCTGGCTCACGGTGTGGCCAGGAGGCAGACGATCCCCCTCCGCCTAAACACAGTTATTTTCAGTTCAGTGTGAACAGAACTGAGGAATACAGTTCAGTAGTGATTTGGCTGATGCTTCCAAAGCCTTTCTTTGCTTTGTGATTACATGCTCCTACGTACACCTTCTGTAGAGAATAACAACAAACTAATACATCTACGTATGAGTTCCAAACTGTTAAATACCAGGAGTGAAACAATTCAAAAAAGGAAGAAAAAGTATGTGTCCGACTATTGTGTCTACAGGGAGGGAATGAGTGGTTACAAAACAGGCAGGGAGAAGCTAAAAGAGGCGGCACAGACATAGAAAGAGAGAGAGAGAGAGAGACCTTGGTCAAGTTAGCACGCTACAACAGGAAACTCTCCAATCTGCTTTTAATCACAGCTGGCCCCTCCTCCACTGTCCCTCCACACAGAGAGGAGGACAGCAGCAGGGCCAAGTTCTCCCACCACTCCCCTCTGATAACAGGCCAAGACACACATGAAATATGGGTTACAGTCATTCTACAGACACACACACACATACACACACACACAGACACACACACAAGCTTGGATTTTACAGTTTACAAAACAAAACAAAAAACTAAACTAACTTCAGATAAAATCCACTAACTACAACACAGTGTAAACAATGGACAAGTGTACACTCCCACTGATTGTAACTTCACTGACAATTGACTGTTTATAGTAAATATACTGGCATCTCAATAGGGATTGCTCTCTACCCAACAGACATTGTTGCTGTATAAAATACCCACACTGTTTTAATTAGCTCTAATACAGTTGGCAGCTTATGCTGTCATCAATACATCAATACAGCCTTAAAGCCTCAGAGCTGTTATCTATTTAATCTTTTATGTGCCAAACCCCACCCCCCATGTCACGAGCAAAACTAGCAAAGCGCAAACACAAGATCCCGATTTTTCTAGTAAACAAAGGAAAAGATCTTACTAGTAATTATGTTAGATTGAGTCCTTGTATTCTTGTTGTGAGAAAACTCACAAGAGAAGCTAAGATAATGCACATAATTGGCCCTTCTGTGCAGTATAATAATATACTGTATAACATCTTATTATGCTGATATAAACAGCACAGTGGCTGAAACGGCAATGCCTCATATCCACTGAAAAAATGCACAACTCAAGGAAAAGCCTTTAATATGATTTTTTGTCATACCAGCGTTTCATAGAGCACTTCTGTACAAGGGAACAAACTGTTTTGTTGGCAGCTGGGAAAAGTCAGGAAATCACATGCTTTGGCTGGACAGCACAGGTCTGGTGAAACTGATTTTTTAACAGGCAACTAAAAGGTGTTGTCTAAACTGGAAAATTTATAGCTTATATGTTAAAACAATAAAAGCCCAGTAGAGGACAATGTGAGAGATGTTTCAAACAACAGAGATTAGATTTTTTCTTTGTTTTCATACTCAGGTGTCTGCACCCAGCAAATTGGATTGTGTTCATAAACCGTCTACACATCATAAATACATTAGAAATTATTCCACTTGAGTTGAAAACATGGAGTCTGTATTTTTTTTATCTTGACCTGTTATCAGGTGGAGAAAGTAGAAAAAGTATTAGGTTTTTATGTGTACAATCTGCTTTACTGTGGGTTTGGAGCTTGTCTTGTCTCCTCCTCAAAAAACATTGTCATCTGTGATTCTGTCACAACATGAGACATCCAATAGGCCAACTCACCCCCAACCATCTCGCTCCCTTGTTGGCCGCCTGCTGAATCTGAACCCTCTTCAGTGTCACATTGTAGATGGCTCCTTCCTCGACTTCCTCCCCCCAGTCCTGCACAGAACTCTGCAAGAAGAGAGGGAAAGTGTTAAAAATCTGGAGAGGAGAGGAGTTGCATTTAGGATAAAAAGATAGAACAACCACTGAGATTAGGTAAACTGCAGGTTGCTGGGCTAACTTCTACAGTGTCATGTTAAACGTTTAGCAAAACAGCAGTTTAGTTTTTTGGAAATCTAGCAGAAGGAAGGTTGAAGAAAAATACTAACGCAAAAAGAGTAGAACTTAAGTGTAGTAAAACATTAACATAACCCCCACCACTGCTGCCTCCCTTTCTCCATGTCTTGACTCCCTATTTTATTCCATCTCTTTCATCCTGTCCCTGTTTCTATGGAGCTGAAGTCAGAGCTGGACTGCTTTCCTGGAGCCCCGGAAAGGTGGAGATTAGAGCCAGAATGGGCGAAGACTCCTACATGGGTAAATTTGTATAACTTGTTGTTATGATCTGCTGACATTTTTTCTTTGTTTTTCTGCCCAACTATATGAGAGAACTTGGTCACAAATCTGAAGAGCATAGCCCCACATAAACTAATAGGACTAAATGGATTTGTACTCTTATGCAGTGCACACAGAGTGCAAATAGAGACTGTGATCTGCTGAGACATCAACATACAGAGGCAGAGACAGAAACAGAGAGAGAGAGACAGAGAAGGAGAGGGACTGGCCAAACATCAACACCACGCATGCAGTCTTACAGCCAAGTCCACACACACAGACGCAGCAACAGCCAAGATCACTCTCAATTGTCCTCACGTTCATTTGCACAGCTCGTTGCCAAAGTCTATGCTATTCCCCAAACAGAAGGGATGCCAGAAAAGAGGTCAAGGGTCAAAGTCGCCGTTAACAGGCTCAATGAACAATCCTGGATGCCTCGTGGCATGCAGCCATGGCTGAGTTTGTGTTTGGGTTTGAACAGAAGCATGTGATGCAAAAAAAAAAGAAAGCCCCCAAACAGGGAGGGAAAGAGAAAAAATGATTATTTTAACTAGCCCTGATCGATTAAATCAGTAAGCATGTCTAAGTATAGTATGACCTTCCCATACACCCCTTTTGAGCATCTTGTCTTATGGTCAGCAACATGACTCTCTCCCTCTCTCTTTAGCTGCTGTTGGGTGGCTGGCGCAGAGACAGATAAATACATCAGTGCATGAGTCATGCAGTCCAAACACTCCCAAAACAATAGCGGGAGGTCTGTGTGCTGGCCGGTCCGGGCTGCTGAGTTCACAGTCTGCACACACAGCCTGCTTTTTGTCAGCTACAGAGCTGGAGATGTTTTTCATAGCAGGATTTTTTTTTAAACGAAACAAAAAAAAAGCTCTACTGGCTTTGTGCACCAAGTTCGGGGCTTATTGTGAGAAGGGTTAGTTCCATGAGCATGCATGAAAATGGAAAGCAAAACACTGTGTCTCAATGATATTTCCATTCACCAGAGGGAAAAAGACATAGTACAACTACTACACAGGCCTATCAAAAACATAACACACAGTAGATGGGGCTGAGTTTGCAGAGGGCAAAGCATATCAAATGAGTCTGGGTGAGGTGTAAACAGGAGATGAGCTGTTTACTGTCTGTGATCACTTCGATCTTCTTCAGAAGATGCTCAAAAGTGCACAGCGAGGACACTGAGAGAATCAGAGAGTCAAACAGTGCCTCATCTCTGCTCAAATAGCGTCATTGCCTATCAGCAGTGTGTGAAACAGTACTCCCAAGATACCAAAAACAACAGTTGTGTTAAAACTTCTGTTGGCTTTTGTGCTTTTCTCGCCTGGACGCAGCTGCCCGTGGAGAAACAGTGATGGCCCCGAGGCCACGACAATTGTTCCTCTCTGTTTCACTGCGGGTCCTCCAGACAAAAGTTTTCATATCCATCATCAGGGAGGGGAAAGCTAGAGGATCGAGTTCATGCACCGGCAGAGTCCACAGCGGATTGTTTTCCCGTTTTATTTTATGCCCCCCCTTGTCCATATTTCCAAACTTTGCATGGCATGTTTCTTTACGCACAATCAATGTAGGTTAAACTGGATTTAATGTCTGGAAAAACAATTCAAACACAATATGCAACTGTTCCCCTCCTCCTCTTCTTCTCCCCTTTATCCGCCACTTTCCCAAGCCTACAAACCCCCCTCCCTTCCCTTAACTCCCCTCCCTCTCCCCCCTCTTCAAAACCACAAACTCAACAACAGAGCGCAGTGGATGGAAAACCATAAGACTTCTTTTTGTTTTGGTTTTTACCATTTTAGTTTTCCAGGCGAACTTCATGGTGAGCGTTTCTTTCATGATCCGGGGACACCATCAGAGCACGGGAATAATCCGCCAAGTAAAGAAGAAGATATGCTCCTTTAAAAGTAATCCCAGCTGCTCGCTATAAAAATCTTATGCTTCACCACACGCTCTCTCGTCCGCTCCTTTCCAAACTCCAAATCCTCCTCTCTGGCTGTCAGTGTGCTTTCCCCTCTTCTACTGAATGACCAAACTCCTCCTACTTGCACTCGCAGCCCCGTGTAAACCCCTCCCCCTTTTCTCTGGCCAACTTTCATTAGACTGACAACAACGTGCGCGCACTGACGCACAGCTGTGATTTCTGTTCCGCAGATTAATAAATCAGTTTCGTCTGAAATTCTTACAGCAAATGAGGAGACTAATAATTTATTTATCGTGGGTTGTTTGTGTGTGGCTTTTAAGTATGAGATTTATGAATCATTTTACAAAATAAAATGGGCATTATAAGCTTTTTACAGTGTCACTGATGAGATGGCTGCTTTTTTAGGAGTTTTTCTTAGGAAAATTAAATTGACTTAAATGCGTGGGATGTGCACTTTTTTTTAACTTACTCTTTCGTAACTCTAACTTCTTATTTACTTTAGTTTTTCACCTGAAATAGTAGGTTCTCATGTTTGCATGCCTATGTTGAATCAGGAGCCTACTTACATGTTAACATACACCAAAATAGTTACAGCTGCAACTGTTCATATTGGCTATGAAAAAAAATCCCTCATAATAAGATTACAGCAATGTCAAACATAATGTACTAGACCCATTTTGCTTGCTACAGTTGATCTCAAGCCACTAAAAATCTTCAGCAGTCTGATTTATACAACTTAGTCTTTGAAGTGCAAAATCTCTTTTGATTCCTTAGACAATGTGCTTTCTTGCCGATCTGAATAATGTTAATACATAAAGGGGATTCTACTATAAAGACACTAATTTTGGAAGATAACTGAGTAACTCGGGCTGTTGAAGTCCTGCAGTTGCTTACGTTAAACTGATTTTTCTCAAAATTAGGACATTAGAATATGCCACTATTACACACACTGCCTTCATGTTAAAAAGTGATCTCTTCCCAGCCTCCATGGAAATATCCTTTAGTTTTCTGCCTATTACCTGTTTATTCACCTATATTCATTAGTGGTGGCTAACACGTAGATACAGTAATGTGCATTAACAAAAACAAACTAATTTCATATGAGTGGATGAAGTGATGTGCTGTAGGCCCTGTAACCATCTTGTGTCTGAAGCAGCTGTAGTCTCACAGCCTCTGCGTGGGACAATACAAGGAAGGCCGTAGATGCCGTCACCACTACTGTGCATTGTCAGTGACAGGAGAGGAGAATAGGGTGAGTGTGTGAGAATGGGCAACACTGTTCATCTGTGAATGTGCTTGCACACGTACTCAAACAGCCCACTTGTGTGAATGAAAAGGAAGATATTTATCAAGCACGGACTTTCTGAGTGGCCGTTTTGTACAAAGTTGTATTGTAAATATATATCAACTGTGAGCAAGCAGTGGTTCATACATTTCATTTAGTTCTAGTTAGTCCAGTGATCAAATGCCAAGCTGCTGATCCAGAGTCATGAGAACAGGAGGAGACAGTAAAAACCTTACAATACTGAGATCTGGCTAAATGGAAGAACTGGCTAGAGCCCGTTTTTGTGTGTATGTCAATGATGTGCCCACCCACTATTCTGACTCCTATAACACCAACACGTAACCCCAGTGTCACTGTCAACGTCACTAACTGTTACACACCACTCTGTCTAGCAGGGTGCATGCGTAGACAGATGCACCTACACACACACAAAAGGTGCCCACTTATGACATCATTACTCCCTCCCAGATCTGCTTGGACAACATTAAAAAGCAAGGGAAGACCGATGTAAGTCTCCCTCCATGTTTTTCAGTATATCTGGCCAAGCTCCAATTCCCAGGCTGAGCTGCCCCAGTGTCCCATAGGGTCCCCAGAGCTTTGGGAAGCCCACAGGGGCAGTGGGAAGGTTGCAACCCCACACAACCTTCAGCTCAGCTCCAGGGGGATTGGAGTGTTGGTCTCACAGTGGGAGTAATGTTATATCTTAGTGCAAACAAGACGTCTGACAGATATGACAGCTGCTGCTCTGCGAGATGGATGAGCAGATGAGTGCGCATAACTTTCAACTTGAGATCAATATGTGAAATTTATTCTCTTACTCTTGGGTCCAGGTCCATTCAAGTAAGGTTAGTTGTGTGTTAGTTACACGAAGACATGTTCTGTGGTTTCCACAGAGGAACAAGAGGCCAGTTTTCAGTAAATGTCAGAGTTGTCTTTAGGTATTTTGTTAAAATAAAAATTAAGTCTCATGTCCTTTACAGCAAAACCAAGTTAAAGGAATAATTTACTTCTCACTTTCTTGCTGAGAGAGATGAGAATATGTACCACTCACACTTCTGAAAGCTGAATTTGAAGCTGTCAGCAGCAGTTAGCTTAACTTGATACCACAACACATAATTTTTACCCTTCAGTTTCTCTTGTAGTGTCATTAAAAGAGAAGTAAATATGCTTTTTTCCCAGAATCTCAAAGGCAATTGCAAGTCAAGCTGCAAATCTTGTGAAGTCTATGAATGCTGAATGATACACTCAGAATGACACAGCATCTGTGTTAATCTTTTATCTTTGAGACCAAGTTATTTATTCTAACAATACATTTAACAGCCCTTTTTATAAACTTGTTTTTTTATGTCACACCTTAATGCAGTAAAGTCAAAGAACAGTATTGTAATAACAGTAAATGTAATAGTTCAGTAGATGTACAAATAGTATACAAGCGAACTATTCAAGTTGCATTCAAGACTATAAATGTGTAACAGAATGTGATATAACTGACTGACATCTTCATATTTCTCTGTTTCAATGTCCGTCAAATATTGCACGAGTCCTGCACTGGAATGCAGGCCAATATTCATTTCAAGTTTCCTTTTCTCTTGGAAGACTAATGACGTAATTACACTTAGGAAAGCCCTTGATGTGGGTAAAGCAGTTTTTTATATAACTGGTTCCTGCCACTACTGAACTTTCTCCACAAAGTCAGAATGGGGAGCTACAGTACAAACAGAAAGGGGACAAAAACAGGAGGAGTGCTGCTCACACTGTTATTGCACCAGTGTGGGGAAAAATGCACATTCCAGGAAATCTTCCACTTCCTGCCTCCGGCCTCCTGACTCGAGCAAGCCTGCTGTCCTCATACCTGACTGGCTGTGGAGTCTCTCTGGCCTGGACCATAGTCATAAAATCAAACAAACAAAAAGGAGGAGAGGAGAAGGGAATTCCTCATACAAGCTGATAAAACTGGAGAAACTGGAGATCACAATACTGAAATTTAAAACCAAACCACAGACAGAGAGAGGACAATAAATAGGAGGATCTTGGGTTAGATGTGTAAAGTCTCAGGGTTTACATCTAAGATAAGAAGGTCATCAGAAAAAGCTTAGGATACTGCTGAGATTAACTTGAAAGGACATTATCTCAACTGTGAGTGTGAGAAGGAGAGACAGAGACAGACGGGGGAGAGTTCACGGTACAGACAGAAACTGAGAGGATCCATACTGGCTGAAAGACAAACATGATGCAACTGGACCGCCTTGTGCTGGCTTCCAGAGAAAGAGTGATTTTGTATTTCAGACCGGAAAGAGACTGACTGCTGGAAACACGTAAACAGAGGAAGGAACACTCATCATTTCATGCAACGAGAGCAGTATCAGCTGTGACTGGAGCCAAACTCTCCAGTGGAAAGTCGTTGTGCAAAATGAAAAATTGAGCAGGTCTTTCCTGCTATCAAATCTGAACCAAATGTTCTTGCTTGTACCTCATTCTTCTGCAAATGTTTTTAAGTTGTGTGTCTGTGTGCACAGGGTTAAATTTACTTATCACACTCCTGTTTCACTGAATGTTTGTGTGTAGTTGGTGGGTTTGTGTTTTCAAAGCTTACCGCCCAGTAGAGGGCAGAGTACATGAACCGCTGTGTTTATCCAGAGTCGGCAGAGGTTTTAGTCAGACCAGGCCAGAGCAACACCCAACTGGGTTGAATTTATAGTGCAGGGTCATGATGCTCAGCTATAACTCAATAAATCCTGAACATAAAGCAGTCAAAGTAGCTTAAATAGGTTGTTTAAGTGCAATGAAGCAGTGGCAATGCACTTAGCAAGTGCACATGTTTATTTTATAGTTGTTTAATAAGGCAACAGATCAGCAGTTGAGTGTCTGTGGATCCAGATGGATAAGGATCATATCTCATAACACGCACAGCTGCATTTTCTTCTTCTCTCAGCTCCTGGCTCCTCTTTGGTCAGCTGAACCCTTTGTTCAAACAGCCACATTAAATCTCTGTCTTGCCTCTCTCCCTCTTGTGTTATGTCTTGTCTCTGCCCCTCAGATCTATTGTCCTGGCTGTTGCTGAGCTCTCCCTCTGTCTCCCTTTCTCTCTGTGTGGCTGGGTGACATCATTAGTTTCCAGTAAAGTCTAAAGCTGCGCACGGAGACCCCTCCTCCTCCACACTTCATATTAAAACCAAACCAACACAGACTGTAAGTTCAGGTGTTTTAAGTGTCGTTAACATCAAATTGACCAAATCGTCACTTAGTCTGTATGAGACGGTATTTTGGAACAGAAATTTTATTTTCAATTCAAACAGGCTCCATAAAGGATTAGTTGGGATTTTTACACCAAAGCAAGGGTAATCCACTCTGGAACTATGATGACTCAGATGGCATGCTGGTAGTTGAGGTACTTTCAGGTGTCTTGTAACGTTCAACAATAAATTAGACAAGTCCCAGCACACAAACACACAACCCCTCTCAATGGGGCCCCAACTCTGACCCCTTCTACATCTAAGCCTTGCTAAGCCTTGAATGAGTCAGTCTGGACTGGCTCGGTTGTCTGTCTAACCCCCCCACAATAATGAGAGAGGGACCATCTGTTGCCTACCAGATACATGCTACCCTAAGGTTGTCACATACACAGCAACAACAACACCCAGCATCCACGAGAACAGTAACTCTGTGGTGACAATGCTGCTTTGCCAAAACTCAAATTCTGCCCAGAAAACTAAACAACAGACTGCAAAGTCATCACATGAGAAAGTGTAAAATCACACTTATTCCATCCATCAAAGTATTTGAAGTTATACTCCATAAAATTGTTTGTTCTGACTGTACTGTATTTTTATTCCATGTGTTTATTTTAATTCTGAGCGATATCCTGCTGCCATCTGCAGTTCTGTTAAACTGAAGTGTGTTGTGGGAAATGAAACTGTGCAAATGATGTACACAACAAAACATATCACAGCTGCTGCAAACAGGAAGCAAAATGTTTGAGGAAAACATTAATAGCACAGTTATTGCTATAACACCAAACAAAGTATAAGACATTTACTCTGCTAGAATGCCATTAAATACTGTATATAGTATGTGCAAAAATACATCCTGCAGAATACAGGAAGTATTTTATGTTTTAAAGTTACTGTTTCTCTGTTTGTTGTTTTTCTGAGCTTTTTAGTTATTGCAGTTAGTAATCTGCTGACACCAGCAGCCCACAGCTTTACACAGTAATACCGTACATACTCACATACATGCTCCCTCTCTCTTTCTCTATCCCTCTCTCTCTCACACACACACACACACACACACACACACACACACACACGCTCATGCTAATACACACACGTTGCAATGCCAGCTTTATCCTTGTCATGTGTCCTGGCTTTCCTGTTCAATCTGAGCGGGAAAAGGAACAGAGAATTTAGTGTGTGAGCGTGTGTGTTTATGTTTTGCCACACACACAGCTGCTGCACATATTGCCTTCTGCCTCCTATCAACTCATGCACACACAGAAACACACACAGTCTACCACCAAGTATATACCCTTCTCCATATGGTGTGATAAGTTTCTGCCCCAGTTAAGTGAGTTGCCCCTATGTTGTTGTTGCCCTGGGATGGAGGCTCATGTGACAGGGACATTACCCACAGTACTGACTTTTCACACTAGTTCTATTAAGTGACCTAACAGGGTCTAAGATCACAATATAAACCTCTACAGTGCTGTAGGCTACTAGACAACTTGACACTTTGGAGGTCAACCCAGTCTGCAAACACCATGTTATGAGGTCGAATGAATAAAAGGATGATGGAGGCTTTGATTTTGGAGAAAAGAGAAGTCTGGTTGTTTGTGAACTGTGCAATTTGAGGCAAAAGATTGGACAGATAAAAGTGGCAGAAATACATTACTGTCACTCCATTTATGGGTTACTCAAGAAATCCATTCCTTTTTATTTCCTCTGAATTGTGCTTTTAACATGTAAAGCAGCTGTTTTAAAATGTTTCAGTGTGTAAGAAATGAAAGTTGTGGAGTATGACTGAAACCCATGTCATTTTATACCATGCAAAACAGATCGAAAGCTATGGAATGAGTCTTCTCCAAATGAATGTATCACAAACAAACAAATTGAAATCGTTGTCAAGTCGTCAAAACACATGATAAGCAAGAAACAAAACAAAAAAACTGTACGAATGGAAACACTGAAACGTCACAGAGCATCAGCCTGAAACGTGCAAGACAAGAAAGAGGAAGTAGGACTGCAAACTCAGCTTTATCACTTTTTTAATGGAAACAAGCCATCATCACAATTCCCTGCGAGCCCTACCCCTCCTCCTCCATTGTCGTTGTATAAAGTCACTTCTGCATGGAATGACCTGCAGAGGTTATTGAACTGCTCTTCTGGTTTATTGTGAGCCAGTGAGTGTGAGGGAGCAGTTCATATGCCCTCTACTGGCGTTTTTATTGATTGAGCTGAAGCTTAATTACATTATCCTGGTACTGACAGACAGAGAAGTGCACAAAAGAACACTGCAGACTTCAACATGCAGTAAGAGCAGTAAAAATGTATTGTGACCACCAGATGTGACGTGAGCAGTTGCAGAGATTGTCGCCACCATGCAACTGGGTTCAATCACGGTCATTTCACCTTCAACGTATTTCTTTTTGTGACATGTTTGTTTTGAATGTTTAAGGTGATTCTATATGAAGCAGTATCATTCATTTATTTTTATTTTTTTCCTGTTGCTCTCTGTGTCTACTCTATTCTGTGGACACGTAGGAGTTTCATTGTCTTCAGTGCACCGCTGATAACACATCAGCACTCCTCCCTGAGCTGACCTGTGGACCTGACACAGCAGGGTGATTACAGAGAGATAATGAGTTCAATCACTGCCTTTATGACTGACATGGTTTCAAAATGTGAACTGACTGGGGAGTGAAGAACACCTGAATGCAATAAAAGCAAAGTCTTTGTCCTTTGAGCCAGCGAGTGGAGAATGTCATGCAGTTATTTCATTTAGCCATCAGAATTGTTCTTTTTGTATGAGTCCTTTTGATGCTTTTTACCATAAATTCAGGACTTGGGCAGCAAATTAGTTTATGTAGGATAAACAAATTTCACTGGACGTTTTACTTGATTGCGCCAATGGTGGTCTGGTTTATACTTACATAACTTTATGGTTAGCTATTTCCACCTCTTCAAAACAACCCTTATTGCCCTCTATCCCAGTAGTGAGGACAAACACAACTCAACACAATAAAACAGTCACAAGGATGAGCTTCTGGTATGCAGAGTTGATCCACGTTAGCTGAGCTGAGCTTGGACCAAAGCATTTAGACGTTTTGCAAACTAACCTCCAGTCTTCTTACCCCTCAAAACAATTGGCGGAAACAGTGCTGTGAGATGGCAGGACACGTAAGCCAAAATGTCAGATGGGGGGGCAAGGATGATTGTCTCCAAATGGTCAAAACACACATACAAGAGTGTGACAGTCATCTTATATAGATGAACTATAACCACAAAATTAATCACTCATTAAAAGGGATAGCTTATTTTTATGGTAATTACCACAAGGTATTTAGGGACTAAACTGATCTTTGTTGGAAATGTTCCCTTATATTGTTACTTTGCCCTCAATACCACAAGTGTGCCCATGCAGACAATTAACCACATTTAAGCTGCAATAGGCTGTCAGTGTGTGTTGTTTTCTGTTAATCACACTGTTATGATTATGAACAATCAAATTAAACAGATATAAATAAACAACAGCGTTCTGACATGTGTAATGTCAGTAACATTTTCGTCATGCTCTACTTTCTGTGAACTCTCTGACTGGTCAGCAAGACACACACAAATGCACATACACACACAGATTCACCAGTAAGCAGGGGTTACTGTGAATTACTGCCTTACACAAGAGGTCAGCTGTTCAGCCGCCTGTGCCACCAAAGGTTACTGATTAGTTTGCATTATCGCACTATGAGCTGTCAACTTATTGCATAAAATTTCATTGAGAACAGGTCAAACAGAGGAACAGAAAATTAAGACAGTCATTAGAGAACCGCTGTGTCCAAAGCAGCCAGAGATTTTTTTTTTCATTTAGCTGTAGTCAAACACCTCTTTCTCTCATGCACCAGCATGAAACCTTTTTTCTATGTCTAGTTTCTATTTCTATCAATTTTGTCTACTCTCTCACCATCACCATCCAACAAACAGACCTTGGAGGAATCACAAACACTGCCAAACACTCATTTTATCTTTAAATGTTTATAGTTCCGAGCGTTTTCCTGGTTGAATTGTTTTTACTTGTCTTGATTTGACTTCAAAACACTTCACATTTTACTTCCATTTCCCATCCTTCCTATCAAAACTTTTGACACCAAACAGCGCTGCAACAACTTTCCAAACAACGAAAGACAGGAAGGCCATTTGTGTGAAGGTCAGCATTTGCAAGATTGTTTAACTTAAAGACTGGAAGTATCTGTGCTTCCCAGAAATATAAACAGGCTTTACCAAACAGGCACAGTTATTTTTGCCATACACTGCAATGTAATGTACTGACCCAGTGTCGTGGGCTGCTCTCTGGGGAGCGAGGCTGGTACCGCTGCAGGGCAACACCTCCTTCCCCCTCCAGCAGCAAGGTGCAGTCCAGGTCGGGATAGTGGTGGTGGGGACCCGGAGGCCAGGGCAAGAGAGTGGCCAGAGGATAGTGGGAGATCATGCTGACTGCCTGGATCAGCGGCAGGGGTTACAACGGTTGCAGGACATTCTCCAGTTTTGACAGTGGATGGAGATCTCTTCAATAGAATATGTAGAAATCTTGTGTTGTGGTCAGGTTGGACTCCTTTAGATAAGATGTTTTGGTCACCTCCTTTTCTGCCTCTTCAGTCTGGTTGTTAACTTGTCTTGTCTCCAGCTCAGAGGTTTGACTAATGATAACGCTCGTCTCAACTAGTCTGCCTCAGTCTTTTGTCTTCCTGCTTCTCTCCTTTCCCCCTTAGTTTCTCTCGTTCCCTTTTATTTTACCTCTCAGCACATGTGGAACTCAGCTTGCCAACAGCCCTCAACCACATGAGTGATTAAAGTCTATTGTCTCTCTCTTTTTCTTTCTCCCTCCTTCAATCCCTTGCCCCCTACATTCATCTAGGCCAGAATGGGAGGGGTTATAACTAGGTGGCCCAACCCCCTTTCCAAAAAAAAAACTGCCCACTGACTAACAAGAGTTTGACTGTGGGAGAATGTGAAGAAAAAGGAAAGAAAGACAGGAAAGCTAAGATAGAGAGGAGAATGTTATGGAAGATGTTTTACAAATTAGTAACAGTTTTCCATCATGGATAAACTTTGAGCCCAACCTCCAGTCTTCTTCTAGCTGAATCCCGCCCTGCACTTTTAAAATCTTCAAACAAATCGTATTGTTTTGTTGATTAGTTTTCAGTCATTGCCGTTGCTGGATTTTGTCATAAATCGTCCCTGAAGTATTTTAAAGCCCTTTCTTTCTTCTTTCTGTTCAACCTTCTACTAGGAGTACATTGATGCAGTCCTACCTCTGCAAAACATGAGACACTGAATCTTTTTTCACATTAAACTTAACAACTTGTTTAGATGGGCAAATGGCTTCATAAAGTTATTGATTTAGCTCACTGTTATGCATCACAGCTTGATGACATTTGTGACAGTGTAGGGCAAAGATCAAACCATAATACATGGGTAACAATCACAAAGAGTGTGCAAATGTGTGTGTGCCTGTAATCAGGTTCAGGATAGGAATAAGAACCAGTCATGTGTAAAACATAGCCTTCCCTGGGAAGAGGATTATCCAGAACCAAGCAGTGCTCTGAGACACACACACACACACACACACACACACACAAACACACACTGTAGATGTCCATAAATTGAGCAGTCTTTGTACAATGTGTAATGAAGGTTGGTTTCTACAATTTCTACAAGACAACATAGTAAACATATGTATTTTATAACACAAAAAGCTTTCAGAAGGTTTTGGGGGGTTTTTCAGAAATTTCCTTACCAGGTATCAGTGGAAAAGTTCTTGGCCCTAATGACTCATAAATAAAAAACATTTTATAATACTAACTCTATAATAACTAGCACTGGTTCCCAGTCGGGAGGCAGGTTCTCCAGAGAATCAAAAGTACATTTTGGGCAGCTTCAAGATAAATTGAAAAAACTTTATTGTCCTTTGTGTCTCTTATTCTATCTTTACTCCTTGTTAATGTGTGGATAACTTGGGCCTCAAAAGGTTTGAAACTATAGAAGAAGTTTAGAGGAGAAATGTCTCTGCTGACAACTCAAAGATGCAGGATCTCAACAAACCAGTTTTATTGTGATGGCTTTCTTGTATTTTGAACATTCTGTTTATTCACTGTAATGTACAATCTTGCATTTAAAAAGTATTAATACAACAGCTGCCAGAAAGCTGCCAGAAAAACGTAGACAAGTAAGTGGATAGAATGGAAATATTCAAGTGAATTACTAGTACCTTAAAGTTGTGCAATACTTGGGTCAATGTATTTAGTTACTTTCCAGAAATGTGTAGCATTAAATTTACTTCCTCTGAGTGCTTCAGATATGTTGATGCCATGACTCAGATCTTCACTTTGACGCAGTGTGACAAAATTCCTCTGAATCCTTAACACCCAAAAGAAGTGCATTTATATTTAGAACTGACTCATGTTTGGAGCTCATGGATATAAAAAACACCAAACATTAAAATGCCTCTCTAATCAGACCCGATAATTCAAGTTCCGCTCAAGTGTCTGACGAGACAGAAAAAAAGTAATTTGACCATGACTCTCAGGGACTTTGAGTGCCTGGGTGACTGCTGGGAATGAATGAGGGTATGACAGGCAGGAAGAGTGAGTAAACATGCTGCCCTGTCTTCTTGCTGTCTGGTTGGACTTCCACTCTACCAGCCTCCACTCTTTCTGCCTTCCTGCCTTTCTCTTCCCCTCCTCCCTCCATTTTCCCCTCTGTGTTGTTGAGAGCTGGGCTTCTTTTCTAAAAGACCCCAAATCACTTTACTTCAGCTCACTTCAGTAATATTTACTGGGAATATTAGTTTCCAAAGCAGCCATAAATGTAATAGAGATGAAACACAAAATTCTTTCATTTCTTTTTCCATTTATTCCAGCATCCATTAACTCAATCTTTGTACAAACACATATTTTTTACCCCACAGCCTAACTTACGCACTCTACCTTTATAACTTTGTCCTGATTGCTCTTGAACGTTTTTTCTTCTCTGCCTCCTTTTGGGTTTGCTGACACAGTACCAGTGCAGCCAGCACCAGTTTACACAGCTGGGAGGCCAAAGCTCTCTAAACTCTGACAACACACATATACACACTCAGTCTGGGTGAATACAAACAAAATCTCTCTCTTGCCCTCCTTTTTCTCTGTCACACAGTCAGTGCCACACAAAAGGAGACATCTCTATCTTGTAACTGAGCCGAATCTTATGGTGGAACGTACTGTAAGAGAAAAACACAGTGGTGAAAAACAAATTCAGATCCTATAAGATCCTATAGAAGTTGTAAAAGTACTCCATTAAAAGTTTTACTTATGTTTTTTTATTATTTGATTATATTTTTGCTGCATTATTGTGTAAGCAGCTTTTTAGTGTTACAGTTAGTTGAGGTGGAGCTAATTCTATTTTCTGTTAGGCCATTTAATTTATAAAAATCCTTATAAAAATGCTTAGATGAAATACTATAATGTTTTATAAGTTTTCTATGTACGCTTTCATTATGAGAATAAACTATAGTTTTCAGAAAATAGTGTAGAAGTATACTGTAAGGAAGCACAACATAGAAATACTAACAAATTATAACAAAATAGGACTATGTGAAACCCAGCATATTTGTAATAAAAAAGGTTAAAGACACTTAAATACTTGCTAAGACTGATCACGCATAACAACGGCAAGAACAAGACAGATGATAAATCATGTCTCAGATTATACAAACAGAGCTTTTTCTCCAAAAACGATGACACATCACACTTTTCAGTAGTTGAGCTCCAGTGTCCAGTTCACATTCTCACAACTCCACACTTCAATCTACTGGTTAAAATAAAATATAAAAGAAATATAAATACAAAGTTTTTTTTCTTGCTTGTCATGGATACTTAGTGGATCCTCCTGGGCAAACACAAATCATGTCAGATTATTAGATTGTTGTAATTAAGTGAGTATTAATTAATTAAGATTCATGTCCTGTCTTTTCATTGGCTGTGAGTATTCAGGGTCCACACACACACACACACACACACACGTACTCACACTCACACTCACTCATTCTGTCACTGGGTTGAGTTCTGAGGAGCTCCTGTTGACGCTGAACAGTTCCTCATTATCAGAGTGAGGAAGAGAACAGACGACAGACACTTTCTCTGGATCACTGATAGAAAGAAAAGGAAAAACAAAAGAGGAGAAGTAGGAGGAAGAGGTACTGTGAGTGTTTTGAGAACGATGTTTTCTTTTTCCATTTCCTTCTCTGTTTTGCTTCCTTAATCTTTTCAAACACATGTGCTTGTGTGTCCATTTGTGGGTTACGTATGTACGTAAATGTGCGTATTTGTAAAACCCATTCTCTGGCAAACGGATGCAGCCTTACAGAAGCACTGTTAGTCACAAGCTTCTTCCCCGCTGATATTTAACAATATCACTTTGTTATAAACAAGACTTGCAGAGTAGTGCAATATTTTACAATAACACTGTCAAATATTGACAATACCATTTGATGAGTTTGAATTCTCTGTTTGCAAGTATTATCTTTACAGGTGTTCAAAAAAGCTTTCTACAGTTTAGATGCCAGTGAATTTTAGAACTTGCATTTCTAAAGCTCTAAGTGTTCCCGGGCGCACAGAGGCCTCAATGATTGTGAGGTACAAGAAGTTTGGGACCACCAGCACTCTTCCTAGAGTTGTCTGGCCAAACTGAGTAACTCAGCAAGAAGAACCTTGGTCAGGAATGTGATTGGTCAAATATAGACGCTGCTTCATCCCAGGTGCCCACAAACCAAAGAAGCTAGTTTGAACCAGCGCTCCCAGGTCAATGGAATCTGCAGGTCTAAGCAATAATAATACCATTGCAGGCATGATGATAGTTATGTTATGACTTACAGTACATAACTCAAGCAGGGTTTAGTCCTCAGCTGGTTGATTTTCATAAAGAATGGAAATGAATTCCCTGTAAGTTTGGAGTGATCTAAAACACAGCAGCATGTTTTGGAAGTGTTGTCAATCTGCATCTACTGGTGAATGTGTGCATGTGCCCTGGTAGATAAGACCCAGTCCAGTTTTAAAAGAGAACGAGGAGTCAGAGAGCAGACTTGAATTGATGAATATTTCAGACGCTGTCTCAGTAAACGTACGCTCTGATACAGGACACACACACACTGATACACACACGCATTCACAGTCACATGCACACAGTATTATAGAAACATGAAAGCATGAAGACACAAGTTCCCACATGCATGCACACATGTATAAGATGAATGTAGGTCAAGTACTGAGACAGACAGTGTTCCTCCCCAGCACCAAAAGCTAACATATTATTATTAATAAAGAGCAGGGTACTGTCAACAGTCTAGCTATCAACCTTCAATTTCTCCAGCAAATATATAGTTAAGTGATTTTGGAGCACATTTAAGTATAAGAATAATAATTCACTATTCACTCACATCATTGTATATGATAGTATTTCTCCTACCTGAGTGCAGGATCCCTCCATTAAACACCAGCAGTCTGCACAATGGCAGAAAAACAAGGAAGTGGAGGATGAAGAGGAGGAGGACAAAGAGAGATGTGTGACTGCCAAATCCACACTGTAGTTGTGAACAGACTCGTCCACTAGAAGCTTTATCCTCTCAGTTCTGTCTCATCCATTTGCCACTGAGGAGAATTAGATCAAGCTTTTGCACTCTTTCAGAGGAGGTATAGGAGTATGTACAGTATATGAGCTAAGAAAGTGTGATTTGTATGCGTACATTATGTGAATGTGCATACAGAAAATATATATACTATATGTTTGTGTGTGTAAGTGTGTGTGAGAGAGAGAGAAAGAGAGAGACAGAGAGAGAGACAACCATCTAACTGCCCCAGGCAAATTTCCATTCCATGCAAATATCATGTAAAACATTTTATATAAATGATTATATTCTATATTTATTCAAAGTTATTCTTTCTTATGCAAAGCTATACTATATTACATTAAAAAAGATGTATTAAAAACAGACCTCAAAGGGAAGAGTATTCTCCAGTTGCTATTTTAAACATGACCAGCAGATGGAAGAATAATCTCTATTTTAGCACTGCAGACCTAAAATACCTGAGGAAACAAACATGCAAATGAAGCATCTTCTAAAAGAACTTCTCTGCCTTACAGTAATAATTAGTCTTAGTCTTGTCAGATCTTGTCAGTTTTGCATGATGCAGAATTAATAATAGTCATATGTTTCTATCTCATCAAACAGTAAAAGTCCCTGATAGTTTCTTCTCACATCTCACCCCAAATTGGAGAATACTGATATTTAAAGAAACTTCCTTTGTGCCCAGTCATCATCTTCACCCTTCCAACATTTGTCTCATCTCTAACCTCACTACATCATCTACAATCTACACTGACTGTCCTGTACAGTACATGTTCACCGCTCAAAACCCCAAACTTATTGGAAGGTTGCAGGTCCCTTCATGATTTAATGCCATTTTATGTGAAGCCACAAGCTTTGTTTTCAAAGGAGGAGAAAAAGAGGAAAAGTCACTCTTCCATTCTTGGAAATATTAGGAGGTCATGAGAACAGTTGCATTCAGTTTAAACAATTATAAACAATAATATACACTGCATTACTTAATGAAAGTTATTTTTTGGTCCCACAGAGATGAAGAGTGCTGCGCATTTTGTGTTCTTTTGCTGTCACAGATTTCAATCTGGCCTGGAATCTTTCTTCTTCATTTGCTTCTGTCTCAAAACTCTCTGTTCTGGCAATCTTAATTTAGATCCAAAAATGATTTAAATTACTGTAAGAAGAGAGAAGTGAGTGAAAACACAGTAATAGGGAATTAGTTTTATTGGTTGAACCCAGCACCACCACTAAACGAAGAACAGCCCATGTTAAGGACATTAAACATTCAAAAGAAATATTTAACACATCGATTCTGAAATCATGAACCTGACACTGCATATTGTACATCCTACAGTCTACATATAATGCACGACTGCTGCTTTGAATTGCTAACTAGCAGGACCAGCCTGCTGTAAAAGTCAGATACGTACAGTATCTGCAGAAACACTAGGCCCTAATAACATCTATTAATGCGATGCTGCTTGGCAGTGGTTGTACTATTACTGTGTGTGTGTGTGTGTGTGTGTGTGTGCGTGCGTTTGTGTGTGCCTAACATCATCTGATGCTATGACACTCTTGGACTTGGTATGTCAGCCTCCCTCCTCTCACACTCTCATGTATAACAAATTGCATATGTCCACGTGCACACCCACACACAAACACACATGCTGTTTCAGACGCACATACTTCAGAATTGTTTTCAGATAGCTTTAAGATTCTTTTATTCCTCGGCTGTCCATTAAAAACACACATCACGAAAACTGATTTGTGAGAAAGCTCTTGTTCATGTCCTGCAATTGATTTTTTCTGTCTTCCATGTGTTGCTTAATTTTTCTCGGTCTGTAACTGTCTCCATATGCCCAGAGGAGGCACATGAGGAATAAATAAAGCTTTTGTCTAAAGCGTTCTGGCCCTCGTCCCAGATTCTGCTCTTCTTCTTCTTCCTCCTATTCTCAGTGTCCTCTCATCAGGCAGCAGATAAGACATCTCAGTTCTGCTTTTATCCATGTGGACATTAGTGTGTGTCTCTTCAAGTGTGCATACACATGACATTCAGCGTGTGTGCACAGCATATTCATAAAAACGAGAGTCCTTCTCTCTGAGTTTCACATCATCAGAGTTCATCACGTGAGGCCCGAGCTGCAGGAGGTGGCGAGTCCCCAGTGACACTGTTCTGTGCCACAGGGCGGATACGACCCTGCTGGGCTGTTTTGCGGGCATGCTGCCGGTCCCAGTCTGTGGCAACAGCTTCGTCGTCCCAGATGGTGGAGGTCTCTGTGTCGCTGATGTAGCCTGGCTCTCCAGTGTAGTGGGTGGGGTAGATGAGCAGAGGCTCCACAGAGAAGGCCTTCAGATCCCGCGGTTCAAAGTGAGACATGTACTGAGTGCTGAGGAGGATAGAGAAGGAATGGAGAAAAGGAAAGAGAAACATAAATATAACATACTGTATGTCATGAACATGGAGTACAACATCACAATTAGACGTAATACCTATTAGTATTACCATAAGTAATGATTCATTGTCAACTAGCCTCTTTGTCACTCCATCATTTAGGGGGGAGGGGGGGTTGTAGATGGCCTAGCTGCACTAAGCACTGACTCACTGTGGATCATGTGATTATTCAGCAATTTGCTATAACTTCTGACTAATCACAGCCTGTTAACTGAAAGTTCTGGTGTCCAGACTTCATCTAGCGGAATTTAATATTAGCGCAGACAGCAAATTAACAGGATGTCAAATAGGGGAACAGGATGCTCTTCTCTGCCGCTGCCAGAGTTTGCTGTAAGGAAGATGTTTTTATTATTGTTTACAAAATTACACAATAGATGCTGTTACTTTTAGTGATGGAATGAGTATTCAGTCTTTAGAGCCAATAATGTAGAAACTGGATGAGTTGAAGGTCATTTGAACAATTTTATATGATATTAGGTAATCCAGCTGATTGTACCATTTTCTTTGTTATATGTGTCATATGTGGATTCTGAACTGTTGAGTGGACAAAACAAGGAAAGTGAATATGTCAACTAGAGCTCAGGAAAATTGACATTTTCTTTTGTAAAATATATGGCAAATTAATCAATAAAGAAAAGATGTAACCCTAAGTAGAATAGAAATATAAAATACTAAAAAACTGTGTAAATGAGTACTTCAAAACAGCTTTCTGGTTATTGCACCCCACGGTGAACCACCCAGTGTACCTATCAGACAGGATAGGTACACTGGGTGATGATGAGAGGTTTTTGATCGCAAAAACATTTAATTCTACCCAAACAGGAATGAGGGCTGTCTGGGTGTGACAGGCCAGCCAGGTCCAAGTCACACACTTCACAGAACGAGATCATTGCTGAGGTCCAAGAAGTTCAGTCGTCTATTTGATGCCTGTCAGCGCTCCTCTAGGACAGTGAAACCCTGACTACACTTTTATTAGTGCTTAAAGAAGCTGAGCTACACAAACACAAACTTGAATACAATTTTAGTGCAATGCAATGTTTTTCTGGCTTTTCTGTGTGTTTCTGAGCAAAAAGTGACTTACAAAGAGGACACTTTACTGACTTCAGGAACACAACTGAGTCTCCTCCCTTCAAAAAACAAACATGACTAATCTTTATCTATATATCTTTTAGCTAACTTTTAAATAACTCCTTCTTTATATAGTAAAATAATTTATAATCTTCTCATGCCACCTTTCCATGTTTCTTTTCTTAGTTCCCATTTTTTGACTTTTGAACAAACTAACCTTCTCTCACTGTTGAATACACACACTGTATTTACCTAGTAATCTATACACTGCACACTGGACACACATCCCCATGTATTTATATAGTAACACACACACACACACAGTGTCCATCACTCCCCCACCCCCACGCTCAGGCCTCTATCAATGGGAATGCTGTCCCCCTTCTCCAACCAGCAGGAAGAGCTGTGCTGGCCCGCATTCCTTAAAGGGAGAGACGGAAGGGGGAGGAGAAGTGGGTGACACAGGAAGGGACTAGGTGTGCACAAAAGTAGAGTTCTGTTGAGTAGAGTGAGGGAACATAAAAGGAGTAAAAAGAAAGAAATGAAGAGAACAAGAGGAGAACTGAGAAAGTTGGAGAGCTGAGTTAAAGGATGCAAAAGTGGTAGATGGAAATCAGCTGGGGGAGGAGGTGGAGGTGAAGGAGAGCGGGGCACGACAGGAATCCCCAAGAAGAAAAGGAAAAGAAAAGCGAGCACTGTGTGTCCTGTGTAAAGCACCGTACCCACTGAGCCACAAGAACAATCAATGCCCTGTGTGTTGGGGAGCACAGTAGAAGAAGAGGGGGGTGGACTTGAGGAGAAAAATAAAGATAGGAGGACATAATCTGTGGGACACAGAGAAAGAAAAAAGAAAGAAGTAGAGACATATAGGGACATAACTAGAGTTGAACCAGAAAGAGGTTGTGGTCTACCACTAGAACACAAGCTAGAAAACATTTGTGTCTATGTATAGATAATTACGGTACAGTAGTCCTTTAGTAATTCTACTGGTTTATGGCCCTCAAGTCTGGTTTTGTGCGTGCACGAGATCCATGCATGCCTAAATTGCGCGCAATACTTTTATAGTTTTTCTGCATGACATGTCTTGAAAAAATCTCCATTAAAGAAAACTGAAGTTAACATTTACTTGGGGTGTTTGTTGAACATGACTGGCAAAAACTCGTCAACAGGCAGCATCTTCGTCAATGGCTGTGCTGCCAGTAACTTCCTAGCTCCTTGCTGCGACAGCGCATAGCCGAGTGTCCAATAGGAGTAGTCAGCCTCAACCAGGTTGTTTACACTTTCCACAGACTGCTCTGGCTGCTGCACCTGCATACGCTTACGTCCCACATAGCTGGAGCAGAGACAAGAACAGTGTGCTGATGAGGCTTCACAAACATGGATGCTACTCTTTCATTGTGAGAACATATAGTCGTCTAAAGAAAAAAATTAAATTTTATGTATTTGAGCATTAGGGGAAAGTAACATCATACAACATAACATCCTCATAAGCAAGTTGGTTGTGTGTGTGTATGAATGGTTGGATGAATGTTCTTACATGAGGTCCCAGTCCAGCTCGGCTTTGTCAGCGTCATCCATTATGGCCTGCATCCGTCGTTTAAATCTGGGCTCAAACCTCACATCATCCTCTAAAACAAGAACCTTTTGGAGGCCAAGCTCTATCACCTGATAATCAGACAGCACACACAAATATTCACTTTAAAAAGAGTAACACATGTTTTTGTGCTGTTGCTCACTTTGTCTCTCTCTTTTCCACTATTGTTGAGGATGGCCGTACTATATATTCAGTCACTTATCTGATGCCCACAGTAAGATGTGGTTACAAGTTATCTGCAAAATGTATTGTTACATCCATTCCAGTTACCTGGCTACTTGTATGTCTTATTTCCAGTCTTCTTTCACCTTCACCTTCATCTTATGTATGAAAGTTCTCCACTCATTTCATCTCATCTAATATGCAGTGTGCTTTGAAAAATTATGACTGTATATTTCTATTGATGTACAGTCAGATGTCATTAGACTATGTAATTCTTGTGGCATAGTAACTATTGTCAGTCTAGTATGTTAAATACGGTTTATTGGTATTTTCAGGACAGTGTCCATTCATAGAACAATTCAAGATTATTTGGGGTTTTCTAACTCTGAGTCCAGAACAGCGGAGCTGGGAGATGATTAGTGTCCTGTTGAAGGACACATCAATAGGTTGGATCTTTTTTGTGTCACAAATCTTCAGCTTTCACTGTTCACCACACAACCCCTCTTCCACAAATGTGTACATTAGACCTTGCAGCCCTCACCTGTGTCCATATAGAGTGATGGCTGAGGAAGCAGCCAATTTCCCCTCTGGTCAGGACTCGACCAGAGTAAGGATCCTTGTAGCCTGGCATCATCTCTATTCCCAACACTCGCAGTTGGGACGTATTCAGAGCCCTAATATATATTGAGAAGGAGTATTAATTAGAAGAGGGCGTATTTCATATATCTACACACTCATTGTGCAGCTGAGTTAATAAGAAAATAATGGCAGCAAAGTCAAACATACTGCCAGGAACAAAAAGGCTGGAATAAGGATTAGGGCATTCTCAAAAGTGGGTTAAAGTAAAGTAGCACAGAAGAGGGAAAGTAAGTCAAGCTTATTGCTACAAACACAATATCTCTGTTTAGACTGGATGTTTGGATATATGTGTCAGAATGTGAATCAGATGTTTAAGGCAGAAAAATGTATTTTAGTCAGAATCAACTAAATTAAGAAGGTCTTGATCACAGAACTTTTTTCAGGATTAAATCAGGCTTCAGGTCAGTTCATTGAGATGGTGACAGTGTGTTTGTGACCTACTTGCCGTCCACTGCATCCATCAGCGTGGCATGTAGACCCAGTGAGGCCATTGTTTTCAACATCCGGGTTCTTCTGTCCTGCCGGCGCTTCAGGTTGATCAGGAAAATCTTAACATTTACACAGGAAAAATGGTGACATGTTCATTCAAGATTCCTCTGAAACTTAACTTTACGAGCATATTTTTCCAGTATATTTTTTGTTGTGTTGTAGCTATGAGATGAGGGCAAGGGCAGGAACAGAAGAAACTGGAAGACAACATTTGGAACTTTGAGATGTTGATAACCAGTAAATATACGGAGAAGCCATAGTTGTTGAGCTCTTGATAAAAGCTCTCATAACTCACTTCATCAAAGCCCACTGTATCCTGTGGTGATGGCAGAGAGTGCAGGTGCTCAGAGTGCTCGATGTCATGGTCAACTGAGAGAGAAAGGAAGGAGACACAAGGTTAAAACGGCAAAAACAGAATTCATTTATTTAATTTGGTTTATTCAAAATCAGAACAAAGAGAAGAGCAGCGAAGGAGGCCAAGGAGTGTAGAAAATGAGAGTTGGGGGTTGGATAAACACAAGAAGAGGGGAGAGAAGGAGAGACAGGGGGAAGGTGAGGGGGATTAAGACAAAGAGTGCTGACAAGATGCAATCACAGAGGGTCATGGTGGTCAAGAAGAAGAAGAAACAAACCTGAGGGGTGAAGTAATCAAGAAGCGACAGATAGTAAAGACACAACAGCTGGAAAGTGTTTTCTGTCTGTGTGTGTGTACTCACTCAAAGCCTCGGTGATGGTGTGTATGAAACTCTCACTTTCATCTTCCACGTTTTGCTGTGGTTTGAGAGGGACAGGCAGGAAACCGTAGTGTTCCCTGTTACACACATACATCTGCACGCCTGAGAACACACACACACACACACACAAATACACAGTTCTGTAAATACAACCTCTTAACTCAAACACTTCAAATAAACATAAAGGTTAGACCACCTCTGGATCTCCAGACCTTATGAATGGGCACTAATCTATACAAAAGAAAAAACGAAAACAAATTAGCTGCTTTATGAAGTGTTATTGTTATGTTTTACACTTACTGGCCACTTTATTAAGTACCTATGTGGTGTACCTAATAAAGGTCTGTTTTTAAGTCACAGAGATGCTTGGCCAGTATTATTATTTGTTTTTATTATATAAATTTGATCAATTTTCCTAATGATACATTACATTAAACATTTTATTTTATAATGTGTCACTTTTCAGCAGTGTTGTCTACAGTTGTTGCCCATTTAACCAATTAGTTAATCAATGACAAAGTTACTTGGATTCAACCAAGTAAATACTGCTGCTGTAAATAAGCAAAGCAAAATCATTTTTACATAAATCTTAAACTTAATTGACTAATGCATTAGTACAATAAACAGTACAATACTACAATAAACATCTTAACAACATCATACCAAATCTAGACTGTAGCAGGAAAGTACAAAGTGCTTGGTAATCCCACTTTTCATTTGTGAGAAGAAGAAAGGATTATCTTTTCTTTCAAATGTTAGATATGCTCAACGGCTTGCTCCTTAATTGTACTTGTATGTATTGTTGTAACTGCTGAAACTACTTTGTGAAATGGAAGAAACTGCCTGTGTGAGTGCCTTTGCATTTGAAATCACATCAAATCTGTTAATGTTTCTGCAAAATGCTTTAAGTGTATACTTTTTATGGAGTTGCCAGGCAAATGCCAACACTTGTTGTCTATGAAATTGAAAGCTTAATGGTTCTGTTTGTTCCAAGTGGATGATTACTCTTGTCAAACACACAAATCTACAAACACTGATATTGTTGCTAACAAAGTAACAAACAGCCACTTGCATAGTCACGCACATGTATCCATTTATCTCTGTGCTCGCTCATCTGCCTTAATTAAACACGTGCATATGATTAAAACCCTTCAGTGTTATACTGTGGCACAAACAGTGATTAAAAACCAGTTCGCAAACAGCTACAAATCAAGCGGCTGTGTATCTGCATTTCATTAAAGTGAAGCTGTCATGAGGCATTTCTACCCCTGCTACAAATCTAGTAGTTTGCTGTGAGTTGAAGGCTTCAAACTGACCTGCATGACGTGCAGAGAAAGCAAACACCATGATGTCATCAAATGCCCAGCTGTAGTCTGGGTGAGGGGGGTAGAAGGCCAGGTCTTTGCTGGATTCACGACGTAGGTCTAAAAGGAAGGTGCTGTGCACCATAGGAACGGGGAAGCAGCCGAGTCGCTTCCACTCCCTGATTGGTTGGTAGTCTGGGGTTCGCTTATAGTAACCCTGACAAAGAGGAGGGAGATGAAGAAAACCAGGTAGAGGTAATTAAAATACTGTAGCTGAGTGGATGGACAGATGGATGACTGTAGGTCCAAACTGTACCTGTGGGGTGATGCCACACCAGAAGTTGGAGTAGAGCGTGCGAGACTCTAACATGGGAGCCACCAGAGTCAAGTTTTCAGCCATCATCAGGTTCAGAACACGAGGGTTTGTCAGCAGGTTATCACTGTCTACATACTACAGAGGAGCAGGTCACTCACAGATTCTAAAACTATATTGTCGTTTATCTTTAAAATATGTCTCTTATAAAGATGCATCAGGTGGGATTGATGCAAACTATCTACGTAATGATGGCCTGATTTGCTCAGTGCTCAGGACTATGGCATCAGGTGAAACACTGAAGTCACACTGGCATTCGTTAATTGGAATCAGCAGTTTTATTACCAATTGGCATTTCTGCCAAATTTCAGTACAGAACCATTTGCTGTAAATGATCAATTCACTGACATATTAATGCATATTTATACCTATACCTAAAACAGTATCAGTCATACCAGTATGTAGTCGGCCCATCGTTCCCTGGCAGCCTTCAGCGCTGCCTGTCTGAGCTTCATCACATGGTTAAACCTAGAGGGAGGCCAATGCTTTGGACCCCACTCATCTGTGTAGGACCTGGTAAAAGAATAAAAATCACTTAATTGAGCATCACTATCCTATTAGAAAACAATAATTATGTGAGGCAAACAGAACAAATCACAAATGGGTCTGAATAGATTGAAACTTACTTTGGGTCCTCCATGGGTCTCCACTCCACATAGTGATAAACACCCTGGGCTCTCTTCAGCCACTCTCTCAACATGGCAGTGGTGTTGTCTATATTATGGTCTGTTGCTGCCCTGAAACACCCACACAGACAACACAGGATGTGATTCAAATGAAGCCAGCTTTTGACTATCTATCCTACAACAGAACAGTCACAGTCTCTAAAAAGTACCACATGTCTTGTTGAAAGCGCATGCACTAAACATATGAGATGTAAACAGCTGTCTGACATGTCAGGACTGTTTTCACAGATGAGACCTTCTGCAAAAATAAGAGGATACAATGCAGAAGAAGTTTTAAATTGTTATTACTGTCTGAGTGTATTACAGGCAGCCTTAGCGTTGGCAATTGTGACTATTGATGCACTGTGTGTAAATTTGACACCAATTTCTTTGCAAAGACTGAATGATAGAGCAGTTTGTAGACACACACACATTTGCACCTGTAAGCAAATGATGTCAGAGTCAAATTTAGTACAGTTGCAGCTACTTGTTTGTCACTCCTGCAGTTTGCACTCTCCATTGCTGTTTCTTCACAGAGATTTCCACTTCAGCCCCCAGACCTGACTCAGAGAAGACACTGGGGCTACTGTATGTGTGTGTGTGCGTGTGCATGTGTGTGTGTGTTTATGTGTGTGTGTGAGTGCATGTTAAAACCATAAATGATCTCTGCTTCAATGTGGTTTACGTTTACTATCACTCAAACACATTTGGGAGAATCAGAAAGATAAATATCACCTGTCTCTCTCTCTCACTTTCCATTCAGAGCAGGAAAGGTCAACAGAACGTGCAGCCCTGTACCTGTGTACATACAAATACACTCGTACTTAATGAGATGGAGTTTTCCATTGCTTGCTGTAATATTCCTTGTTGTTCTGTCTCTAGATTCATACCCTGTTTTAGACTGGCTGGACAGAGATAGAAACACACACACAAATAAAACATAGAAGAGAAGAACATTTTGCACAAACATTAATACAGAAACACCTGTTCTCTTTTTTAAGAAACGCGTACTGTATAGGTACACACACACAGGCACGCATGTTTACAGCATGTGAGCATGTGATGACACAAACCCACATCTCAAATAACACACCTGGAAAAGTCACAGAGATGCTTGGCCAGTCACAAAGCTTAACCAGAGAGAGGCATAGCTCCCTTATATGTGGTATTTCAGACATCGTAAGTCAGACAGATAAACTCTTCATCCAACATAACCAGCAGCTGGAGAAGCCTGAAGGAGACACAGTGGTCAATAATTGTAATAGTGCGTGCGTGCCTGTACTTGCAGATATGTGACAGATCATACAGACATTCATTTTTGTGTCCTGGGAATGTTTGTTTTACAGCAGTGTGACTGGTAAATTATGTGTTACACAAGTGGTGGTTTTAAGAAAGTTTAATGTATGTGCTTGAAAGTGTGTAAAGGCTTGTGTGTGTGTGTGTGCGTGTGTGTGTGTGCAAGCACAAGTGCATGTGTATTAGCGTATGAGAGTAATAAAGGAAGAAGCTGCCCCTTATGACAAGCTGTTGTTTCAGACTAGAAACACACTGAACACCTGACTTACAGGTAATGAGTAGATGTGCACACCCATTTACATGCTTCTTCCACTGCTAAACTGCACATCGCTGGGGGGATATAACTGTGTTCCTACATGCCATCTTCCATTGATAGACTCAACTTTAAGCTGGGATTTAACAAGAGGGAAGTAAATGAGAGCAATACATTGTACATTATGTAGAAACATACTGTACATTCTATGCATGTTTATGAGTATACTGTATAAGACAGCAACAGTCAGAGGGAAACGTGTGTGTTGTTGAAATACAGAGCAAAAGAACTTGGATTTGTGTTTTAATTACTTTATTGTACTGCTAAACATAAACTCAAAATGTGCAGAATTATTCCAAAATGTTCTCATTGATTAAGAATTAACATTTAGTCAACCCATCAAAACCCATCCAAACTTTTAAGGGATCCCACTGTTTTACACACAGCACACTAAAACGCTAATGATGCTGTTACTTTGGGTCACAAAATCAGAACAAATAAAAATCCTGCTGGAGTGCTTTAAAGTATATTTTACAGGCCCTTCTTCTCAAGATGTGTTCAGGTATTGAGTTTGTCAAGGTTGAAGGTTATCTACAAAAGAATAGAAAACACAGGTCTGTGTGTTTTTGGTATGGTAGAAAAACAAATGTGGGAACAATTACTCCAGTAAATAAGCTGATTCCAATAAAGTAGAAGCATTAGTGTGTTGTAGCCCCAGCTGTGTTATGAAACTGTTAGGATTCAGACACAAATAAATGTATACGATAGCTACATAATACATGTATTACAGGCATACTGACTCTTGTTTTTCACAAGCACATCCCACAGGCCTGACCCTCCCACTGCCAAGCCTCTTTGAGCACTCGGGACTCTGAGTACACTGTGTGATTTTCCATTACCGACATTACATCTTTTCATGCCTTATGAGTTCTGCAAATGTGAAACTTAGTGATGCATACACCAGGGAAACATATGTACGAAGAAAATGAAACAAAGGAAAGGGTTTTGTGTATGGGTTTTGACCAGGCAAAGCACAGATGAGAAAACAGCTTGAAATAAAGTCATATTTGCCTATACTGTTATGTCATCCTTCCTCCTTGGCCTTTTATTTTAGACACCATTATCCTTCTTTAAGAGGTAGTCATGTATTCCATCTCTTTAATTTCCTCTACCTTCAGGCAGGTTCAGCCACTGAAGCTGAACTGTATTGTGCTATGATCTCAATGCCAAGTCAAAGAGCCTTTGCAGGTCCTGTCAAATACTTAAACTATGTTCACATATTCTGATATGTTTGAATCTATAGGACTATGAAGATTTTGTTTATCTGGGTATGGGGACTAAAATCAAGAAGAGCTAATTGCTATGCACCTCTGCATGCGAAATACATTATATAAAGACACAAAAGGCTTATGTATAAACCTGTCATCATTTATATCTCTGTATTTCTTTATTCATTGCCTCATGTTGCAGCTCCTCATGCCTATTTTGAAGTTTACAGTGAGCTGCAGACTCATTATTCTGCCGCCTGCAGCGCTGGGGTTTAGCCTTTTTCTCCTCTTTTCTTTCTTTTTGATTAACATCTGGGCAACACATGCTTCCTAAGGCCTCACCTTCACACCCCACCACTCCCTCTCTCTATCACTTTATAGATGTCTGTTGATTATTCATCAGTGACCTAAAAAATCTGTCCTTATAGTAAATGCATCAATCCTTCATGTAATCTGTAGTCCCTCTTGTATACAATACACAATATTCACATCTTACACCTGTCTGTCAACAGTACCACAGCAGTTAGTGTAGAATACTATCACTATAAATCAGATATAATTGTACAATGAAAGACAAAATGTTGTTTGCTGATAACAAAATGGTAGACAATGCCTTCTTCAAGACCTGTGTCACATTCTATGTAAAGTAATAACCATATTACTCATAATGCCACCACAACAACAGTGTCACAATTGCTGTGGATTTGGTTTGATCAGGCTACACTGCAGAAATCATGAAGTAAAGTCGTTTCAATACATTGGTCACTTTTGCAGCTTCATAATGTAATTGTCAACCCACTACATAACTCTCTTTTCCTACCACCTGGTGTAGTTATCCCCTCCAGAAAAGTGTGTCAGATAACAGAGAGTGTGCCATGAAGGAGATCAACTAAGGGCTGACATCTGGCTTTAAACATAGAGGCATGTCTCTGGGTCTGGCCCTTTCATTTAAACACAGGTCTGAAAGGCCCCAGCAGGCCAGTGTTAACTGACTGTTGATTCAATAAACTATCTAATATCACTGCCAATAATGACTGGGTGCTACATGTAATTGAGAAGCAAGAATGCCTCTTTCAGACCTGTGCATGGATGCCTTTAAAAGATAATAACTACGCTGGTGTCTGTGTGTTGACATTGCAATATAGTCTGTAGGCTGACGTGGCGGCAGGCCCCTTGATGGCCCAGAAGGGCAACAAAGAACGAGGAGGGGTAGATGGGTAGAAAGATAGAGGGGGAAGAAGGGGCTGGTGAGACCGGGCCGCCTGACTCACATTCCTCGTGTCTCTCAGGATCAACAAAAGTAGCCAAAGCCGACGGACTTGCACTGAAGTGTAACACAATAATGTGTACTGGACTGAATTAATAATTTTTTGTTGTCTTCAAATAGACACAAACAGCTACTTAGACTATACATATAAACAAGCAAGTTCAGTCATGCTGTGAGAGCAGCTGTTTACTGTATGTTTTGTCGCTGGTTGTGAAAGAGGTAAATAAGAAAGTAAATGGGGCCCAGAGGGAGAGAAAGTGGGCAGCATTCTGGAAAGACAGACAGAAGTGATGGAAGAACAGAAAGATATGAGGAAAAGAGGTAGGAAGTGATATACACTGAGGGAGGGAGCACAGTAGCTATGACACAGACAGATAGATGCTAAATTTGTATTTCCTCTATAAGGACATGAGCACCAGTTTTAATGAATACCCCACTGTTTTTAAACACACTTCTCTAAGCACTCTACCTGATAAACGAACAGTGGACTTCTCTCTCTTTATGTCTCCCTCTGTTTTATCTAATCTCATTCCATAACCAGGCTTCTCAGCTCTCCAGATGAAAGTGCTCATACCAAGATGCCATTATGTCTCAGTGTTTGCCAGCCCTATCAGTGCTGTGCTGCCAAACTCTTACAATACTGCTGGAGCTGTGCTGGAAACACATGGGGCATCTAAGCAAGAATTTACAGTACAGGGCCAAGTCCAGGAACAACCATTTTCACTCCAGGGGAGAGAAAGAGCTTGAAAGAGGCTCTGGGATTGGAAAGTCAATTTTCCTGTTTACTGCAGCCAATGGAACAGATATAATAATAAACACGTTATTGATCCCCTTGGGGAAATTGTTGTTTGGACAGCTGCTAGACCTGTGTCAGCACTACTATGGGGGTTCAGTGTCTTGTCCAAGGACACTGATACATATAGCTTGCCAGGACTGAGAATTGAACCGCTCACCCTTGGGTTGGAAGACAACTGCTCTACTGACACCACTGAGCTATCATGCCACCCCAATATGTCAGATCTACAGACAATTATTTACCATCAATGCTACAGGGCAGAGAAGATAAGGCTGGACCACTGGCAGATACATCATCAGCTGCATCTGTTTAGAGTGTTTGTTGGTTGAGGGAGAGATCTGCAGATCTGGCAACGCTTAAGCTCTGAAGTTGTAAAATGGACATTTGGTCACATAGTAATTTAGACTAGAAACACCTCATCATTAGATGTGACATTTCTTTATTTCAACAGATACCATGCAGCTATTTGAGCAGAATAATAAAAAACGTGACTCAGTACACTTACAGTAACTAACCATGTGCCTAGATTTCTCTTCAGATCAACATCAATAAAAACAAAAACACATCAGTGAGCCAAATTGTTGCACTGTGTGACATGTTTCTTCATTGCAGTGAACACTCTAGCTTATTTTCACTCACACATTTACTGCTCTACTGTTGTAAATACGCAGTAGAGCACCAATGTGTGGTAATGCCTGACGGAACATATTCTCCAAAAAATGTCTTAGAAACGACCTAAATACTTTTGTTAAATACATCCATTTTGAGTTTTTTTATTTTATATATTTACTTCTTTAGTAGGAACAAAAGGACTTTGGGGCCCAGTAGTATGTACTGAAAAACAGACTCACTGTTAAACTCACTTTTAGTTTTATCACAAGAAGTGTTTTGTTTAACTTGAAGCCATCTGAGACTCAACTTAGACTTCTTGAGTTCTTGAGTGTGTGCAACATTAGTAGCAGATTCACTTATTCATAGCAAAGAAAACAAGAAACAAAAACAAGATACAGCTGAGTTTGTGTCCGTAGGAGCTATTTATCTGTTAAACTTCACTCTGTGTTTCAAGAGTTTACATCAAATACCTGCAGAGTCCTTTACAGTTCCTGACTTACTGGATGTGACTGCAGACTATGAGTCCTTAGGTGATACTGACTGGGAGGTCAGAGATGATTATGGCCTGTGACTCTACACATGGAAGTTGTGGCTCGCTGAGGCGCCTTATGGGGTAATTGGGAAAGCAAATGGAAAACAGGGATTGAGCCAGAGAAGCAGAGCAGAAACACACAACCATTATTAGTATTTAAAAGACACTCACCATCTAAAATCACACATGCCTATTTGAGAAGAGACACACATCAATATCCTTACATGCACTGTAGCAATGAGGATAATTAAACACATTCATTTTAGTACAAAGTGCCAATACTGTGATCTAATACCTATTGACATATAACAAAAACATATGCTTTTAATCAGCAAATGCCCATGCTGTCAGCACAAGATAACACACAACAGCTTATCCCACACTGATAATTTATTCCATACATCTGGATAAACTGTTTTCCTAATATGGCCAAAGTCTTTGCATGACAAAACCAAGAACAAATATGGTTCACTGGTGCACTGCCATGGAAGATCAGACCCTGAGGTAACACACCTGGCATAAAGAAGTCACTGTGGCAAGTATCCAGTACTGTAAAACCTTTACAATCCTTTTTGATTTAATTCCATCTTCTTATATTTTAATATCATTCAGGGGGATTAAAATAAGAAATAATACATCTAAATTACAGCTAACAAAGCCAAAAATACTAACTTCACAAAACCTGATCAAACCATCAGTGGCATCCACAGACTCATTTTTACAAAATGGTCACAACATAGCAGCACCAGAGGGTCTCACAGGAACAGTTTTTTTAAAGGGAACATTTGACACTAAGAGTCAGAAGAGCACACTGCTACAGTCAGCATAAATCTGTCAAAAAGATTCATTTTTACTCAGCATTTAATTCCAAGTTTTTATGATCCACTTACTGCTGCATAAATCTGTGCGTTTGCCAAAAACATAGATGGTCAAAAAAAAAAAAAAAGGTATACCAAATTATATCTGGTTACATCATGTCACATAGGGCAAACAATTTCTAAAATAAATGCATGAGTGGAGCTGCATATGTTATTATTATAGAACCTCATCATGACATGATATATATTAGATACTGGATACAAATACATAAAACTTGTCATAAAACATGTCTAACAGGAAATACAGTATACAGTGTATGGCACATCTGTTGCTGAAGCATTTAGCATATACTTTGACAACTGTGAAAAATTCCTAACTTATAAAGTCACGTCATGCCTGAGTTCTTAGGGTGCAACAAAATGTAATAGTGTTTTATTCAGAAACTGGAAACTAATGACTAGGGTTGCTTGTTTAAAGTTTTCCAGTTGTATATTATACCTCATCAACAAATAAAGGCTAAACACTGAGAAAAATCACATGTCTCAGAACCTAAACCTCGTTGTCTGTGAGACAGTAATAAATATTGCATAAGAGTTAATACATTGAAAAAACAGCATGACATTATAAAAACGAGTCCTGATGAAGGAAGGCTGATGATGTCAATGATCTGATATATTCTTCACGGTTCAGTTTGTCTCTGACAAGTTCACAAATGATTTTAACCCCTAGCCTTGCACCTGGGAAAGAACTTCTCGAGATGAGCAGAGCTGGGGGGCAGGCACTAAACAGCAGGCAGCCAGCAGCGTGAAGAGCAAAATAATAGCAGACTGGCCAAAACGTTAAAAGAGGTTTGCCTGCAGTGTGCCTCAGATGTCAAGACAAACACACAGTTCACTGCTTATGAAATGTTCTTCATTTCTTTAGAAGCTGCTTACTAAAAACAGCTACTCCTGCAGGCAGGGGACAAAACTCAAACTGGCAACAGATAAAAGTTGATCATTAACAAAAACTTAAAGCTACAGCATTTAACTTTTTTCAAATATTTTTCAGTTGAAATTTCCTCCAAAACTTATCTTTTTGTGGAGAGGTACTGTCCATGAGATTTTCAATGATTTTGGCTATGGTTTGCACCATATCTACTGTAATTTAATAATAACTATTACCTTAAAGTCTGTGCACAGTGTGGTGGAGTGTAGGAAGTGGTAGCAGAGCAAAGGGAAGCTGGGTGAAGGTATAACTAAGCAGAGTGGACTGATTTCGAGTCTCATGCTAACACTAGCTAAAGTTTCCTATTGTAGCTTTAACCTTTCACCCACAGAGACTCTATTTAGTCCTGTGATCTACAACGATTTGTGACTATGTAACCCTGGTTCTATGTCATCTTTTCTATCTCTTGCTTTATATCTTCTGTTTTTGTAAGGATTAAACACATCAAATAAAATGTGTTCATTAATATTTTTATGGAGGAGTTGGTAGGTATATTCCATTACTTTTAAGTTTATAGTATTTATACTAAGCTTAACTTACTGCTGCTGGCTCTTGCTTCATATAACCCAGACAGACAGCCAAATAGAAATTTGTATTCTCACCAACTGACATTTTAAGCTTTCTAGTTAATTTCACTTCTATGTGTTTTGAGTTGAGTGAAGAAACCAGAGCACCTGGACAAAAGTCATGCAGACACAAATCAAGACCTCAACTGGACAGTCGAGAGGTTCAAATCCAGGTGCCTCTTGCTGCAAGGTGACATTTAACCATCTTCATGCTGACCTTGGTCTGCCAGAGGCTGCTACACATGACAGATGTAAATCTCACCGAGGCATGATGACACTCACATAAGCCTGATTTGCTGCTGCTGTGAGCACACATTTTCCTGAGTCACAGAACTAGTGAGACCCACTGCTAAGCTTAGTCACATTGAGTATGGCTGTTATCCAGGATTCCTGCCACTAACATGGTTATTAGCCTTTCTAAAGAACAATGTGAGTGGTCTTAGTGTATTCCAGTTAACTGTAGTTCTGATGGGACAGATGCATGGGAAAAGAAAAGCGGAGAGTTGGTACAAGCTACTGTGGGAATGTGGAACCTGCTAAATGCCCTCAGGCTCATTTCCCAACGTTGTTGACCACCTTTCTCTTTGCCCAACCATCCCCCACTTTCGCTAATTCCCTGCATTCTTTCATTCTTTAACAGCAGCGCGCGAGTCTTTCTCACTGTTCTGCCACTTTGCTGTGAAACCTGTGCCCACTTGCTTCTAAAGGCAGATTGTATTGGCCATCCCAACTGTCAGCATGAGTCAGAGCTGAAGAAACAGGGTGGCGAAGACCTGACCTAGGTGATCAGTACAAATTATGGTGTGAACGTGCTCAAACTGGAGACTTTGGTCCTACCAATATCCTCAGACTAGCCAAAGCTTGTCTAAATTTTTGGAAACAAGGATGATTTTGTTGTCAAGCCAAGTTGTTCAGTGGTTAGAGATTCTTTAAGACTGCTGTCATCGTTATGGTGCCATTTTAACAACACCCACTTATTAAGTTAAAAAAAAAATCTAAATTTTAAATGAAGTGTTAATATTAGACTGCACTGATCATGTCACATGGTTGTGGATGTGTACATTAAGACAGTTACATTTACAGTGAGTCATTGCAGGCACTTTTGTCCAAAGGTACACTTACACACAGAATGAGCAACTTGGGGTTCAGTGTTTTACTCAAGGACACTTCAACATGTGGCCAAGAGATACCAGGAGTCGTTTGTAGATGACCGCTTTACCAACTGAGTTTACAGGTTTCTGGACTGGCACCCCAAGTTGCTCGTTGTTTGTGTTGAAACAATCTAGTAGCAACAAAGGAATCAATTGCGTTACTACACCAGTGTTAGGCAGCAATCTAGTGAACTGTGCGTGGTCTGACCCTGGCACAATTCAGACCCAGCACATCATCAACCGGGCACAGTTGAAAAGCCAAGTCCATTGACCTTTATATCTCCACCTGCCCTTGTAGCACCCTCTGCTGGTATTTGCCAAGGAGGGACGGAAGGTGAAATTTTTCCAAACTGTGCTGCTGCTGTATTTCATGTATTTCATATTCATTCAGTGCCCTAGGGGTGAACACTGTGGTGGGGCTGATCTCATCACGGAGTAATTACAGCTAATCGACACAAGGAGCGCTCTTGCTTGAGGTATTTTGGGAAGGGCATGGTTACCAAACCTCGGCTAAAGAGGAACGTGATAAAATGAGAAGTTATTCATGTATAATTGAGACACTTACGTTTTTATAAAATACAATTACTTGGGAGTTTTAAGGCAACCAGTTTTCATGGTTTTAACAGTGACATGAGATTGCTGTTCAAGTAAATGCAACTGAAAATTTGAAGTTGCATTAGTCACATTAGATAGCCAAATTTAATGTACTGTTCGAAATACACACTATGTATTTATCACTTGAAATGATTTAGTTGTAGTAATAATAAGGCTATAGTAAGTCAATTAAAAGTACATTTAAGTGTCAGTGTACTACACTAAATAAGCATTACTACTCTTTTTCCCCTTAAAGGCAGTCAACTTGCTTTTTTAAAGTCAGTTAATGAATAAAAACTTGTAGTGCAGTAAAATACAGTCACCTGAAGTAACTGCTGATCGTTTTGGCTGAAGTCCAACTGGAGACCCTTGCCTCAAATCATTCTTCTCTATCCAAGCTTTTTATCACTCTCTACTGTGGAATAAATAATATTTCAGTAGCAATAAAGTAATTTATAAATACTAAGACAAAGCTGGATTTACTGTTTCATTCATTAAAAGTTTTCATAACTCATCCAACAGGCTTCTTCAGTCCCACTTTAGTAGATATCCCGAGGACGTTTTTTTTCTTAGACCTAATGTTTATGTTTTAAACTTTCATTGTCTCACTACATACCTTGTGCGCTGTAATACACCACAAAAACACTAAATCACGCATTTATGCTTTCAGAGACAGCTGAACATCAATCTGGCATTTATTGGGTGGTTTGGCTCACATAATGAGCCATAAGAATGATGACAAAAAAACAAAGAGGCACAGAGATGTGTGAATTATGCTGTGTGAAACATGTTATTTTCCTTAGCAGTTCAGCCACAAAAAGCCAAGTAAGTTTTTTTAATGAAAGAAAAATCATTGTTCTGACAACATTAAAGATGTTTTAAATATTTCCACTGCTTCCAACTGACACAATACTCTCAAACTTATGCTGCAGAAATAAACTAACACCACATACTAAAGGTTTTCTATTCACTAGTTCTTACTATTCACCCGATCATTTCATGGCCTCTTGGGCAACCTTCCTACAGCACACAATTAATTGTACTGCATTTACAACATAATGTGTGATAAACTCCTATTTAAATATCAGACTATTTTATATACAATAACGATGCTGAAGCTGATGCAGGACTTATTCTCCCATAATTTATTTCTGTGTCAGTGACACTGGCTACAGCCAACATACTTGTGTGAGATTGAACTGATCTGCCTCACACACTGTGATTTTTTCTTCTCCCTGCACCTGCAGTGTGGAGAGATGCAACTCATCACTGACGGGACTTTCCCTCTGTTCTTTAAACCAGCAACAAGCCCATGTCAGCTCTCACACTTTGGTGCTTTGCTCTAGAAAGACAGGCCTCTCTCTGTATTGAGTTTCTCGGGTATGTGTATGTTTTTGTGGGGAGGGTGTCTGAACTGGAAACAGGCAGTTCCCTTTCAAACAAAAGCAAAACATTCAGCAAGGGAAACAAAACTAAAAAGATGCCAAAGTGACTGACACTTAGAGGACAAAACATTGCAAACATTCACCACCATGTTGTGGCATGACTGAGAAGTCTCCCATCTCGCATTCTTCACATGTCTAATGTGTGCTTAGATAATCAACCTGCGTATAGTCAAAAATCTCTCATATTCTGTTTGAGTTTCCATCTGATCCACCAGGCTGCATAACCCACATGCAGACTGTGCGAGGGGCGCGCACACATTTTACGCATGACTTCGCAGAACTCTCTCTCTCTCACACTCACACACACACACACACACACACACACCCCTGTCCTGCTGTCAGACTAGCTCAATGTCTCCTTTCATCCCTCAACCCACAGGGCCTTTAAAAAACATCTTATTATCTCAGTGTGTTCTTTTGAGACCAAACAGACTAACAGGGCCCTACCTGGGGTGAGGACCCCTTTCATACCTGCCAGACCTGCTGTTTTAAAGTCCTGTTTCCGCAGGGTTGTGCTGAATCAGACGTCGGGAACCGTGATTACGAGTTAAGCCGAACTCTAACACGCACAGAAGCTCTTTCATCTTCTCTCGCAGTGTGCAATTTGAATGCCTGCGCACACGTGAGGTGCATCGTAAAACGCAGCAACAGGTATGTTGTACTGCATGTACTCTGGAAAATATGAGCCTGATCTAAAAATGGGAATTTCAAACTATGAAAAAGACAACAGAAGTCCAAAAAGTGTCCTGTACGGTGAAAAGTACTTTCAACTTATTGTATGAGGAATAAACTCTATCAAATAAGTACCGCATCGCTGTTTGTGCGTCTCTCACCAGATAGCTATGCGCTCCTTCGGGTACTCCAGTCTTTCGATGCAGCCCAGGTAGTGTGGCAGGCTGTGCGCTGCATTACGAGCCACAATGGCCACCATAACCTTTGGCTTCAGCAGGGGGGACTCGGGCTTGACCTTCTCCTGCACCAGCGTCACCAGCTCCGACAAGACACCGGGCACCAGAGCGGCCAGAAGCGCCCACAGCACACCGACCGCCCGCATATTCGCTTCCAGATTCCGCTGTTTCTCCGACCTGGACGCACAGTACAGAGGGTGACTGAGCGAGAGAAGGAGAGGGAATGAGCCACGCTGGGAGGGGGAGAGGCTGAAGAAGGAATAAGAGGGGGAGAGGGTAGGTGGAAGGCTTTTACCTCCTTTACCCCTCCTACACCCTTGCTCGCTACCGACTGGTGAAGAGCCAATGCAGCATTTACTCCTCTCAGAGGCGCCAACAGAAATTCTGAATAAGGCGGCACATGGTAAAACACATAAGTCAGAGTCTAAAACTTTTTTTTTTTTTTACTTTTTATCTCAGAATTTTGAAGTTTTATCTAATATTTCTCTCAAGTGAAGTACTGAGCCACTGCCATCCCATTGGTGGCGCTATTGCCCTCTTCTAATAATACTGATGACTAAACCGAGTATTAAACACCTTAACTGTTAAATAAGTTATTTGTTATAGTAAATGATAAACTTAATATCTCTATGGAGTCATTACCTGTTTATTAGTTAGTCTTGTTCCAAGTTACTGGTGCCTGTCTGTAGCCTATTAGGTCCATGTCTGTTTCTCCTCTTTCCTTCTCCCTGCATGTTTTATGAATGTTTCTTTCCTATTTTTTCCACACCTTCAACATTTGACAGCCTCTTGGATGCTGCAGAGCTGTAGACCATGAAGTCACCAGCCCTGACATCAGCCTGTCAGACGGCTGCACTTTTTTTAAAATTAATTTTCCTCCAGTGTTCCTCTAATACATGTATTGAAAGGGCTAAAAATAAGACGCTACCAGGAGCCAATAGTGTTGCAGCTAAATATACATCATATCATAAAACATATTTGTTCATATATAATCAATCGGTTACGGATGTTTCACACAATTAAAGTTGTTGGCAGATACAAAAACGTGATGTATGAACATGTCCTTATGACTACATTACTGTGTTCTGTAATCCCGGCTAAGGTGAAGTTAAAATGAAGTGTTACCTATAAGGAATGGACAGTATGAATGAATACTAATGGAGATTACAGTTAATGAAGAAACATTTGAAGAAGCAGAAAACACAAAGAAAACACCCGACAGTGGAAAACAAGGAAAACCACATATCACCAGACGTGATTTTAAACTTAAACTAAATTTATGAAAACCTGATGTTGACTCATATAAAATAGAGGTTTTGGAGATGCATTATAACACAACAAGGCAGCGATAATATGATATTCTCTAACTACAGAAATCTGCTTGATGTTTTTGATTGAACTCTGAAGAGATGTTTACCTGTATGTAATGGAAAATCCTGGATTTCTGAATGTATATTTCCCTAACAGATCAAGTAAATTAACATTATCACATTACATATCATCTAAAACGAGATAAATTACTCTTTATTGTAACTGTACCAAGATTGGTGGGCAATTCAAAAGACAAATGTGAGAGAACACATTTAAAATAACTGAGAGAGAGGGAAGAACAGTATAATTTCTAGAGGACTACAAACTGTCAGCAGGATTAAACACTGAACAGTCATGGAGCCAGAACAAAACATCCAACTAGTGCATGACAGAAAAAAAAAAGTGCCAAACCAACATGACTATAATACAAACATTTAACCAATATGGCAACAAAACACACTTCTGCAGCTTTCCAAATGCTACAAAACAGAAGATCACTGTAGAAATGTTGTACATGCGGAGTCTAGATTGCAGGATATACCTCCCTATAAGTACCTCCTTTTCCAAATGTTGGCATCCATGCTCTACATGCTGTAATACCATACTGTATGGTCTTATATGATTACTGTATCCCACCAGTAACCTTTTTTAATTATAGCTCCTAGACAGACGGGCAAAGCCAGCTTACTTGTGTCCCTGTCTGGACCAGCTCTGTTTATTTTTGCTGGGATCTCTGTCACCTGGTAATGTTTTCCCTCTTCATTGAGGTAAGGAGAGTACTCTGCAGTGTTCTCTGCTGTTGGATGCTCTTAGACGCTGTGGATGACAAACACAGAGGGAGCAGTGATTTCAGCCTGTCTGAATAAGCCCTTAGCTCCCTCTAGTGCTTTCCCAAAGTCAGCTAAGATAGGTAAATACAAAATATGAAGAAAGCCACCACAAAATCACAGCTTTCCAACACATAACTTGTACCCCTACATAACACTAAACATTTACTGAAAACTTTCCTCTAGGAAAGTTTTGCTGACCCTTTAAACCTGTAGTAAGTATTTTACTCCTGCTCACTCTCTAAACCAAGTCTGCAGAATCTGCCCAGACTTGCTTAGGAACACATAAACAAGAATTTCAGGGGACAAACACTGGTCAAATTAGATTGTGAATGTTTAATTTTTAAAGCAAATGACTAAATTTAATAAAACATAAGTTCTGTTTGTCACGTCACCCTGCTCTCTCTGCTCAGCTCTCAAAAACAGCCTCACCCTGTTGGCTCAGTGTCAAGCTTCAGCACCTACTCAGTCCATGATACATTTTAATTTTTCAGATGGCTCGTGTAGTTCCTCTTCTGACATAGTAAAACATTTGCTTTTTAATTTTGGCTATACACTTGACATGCAGCTATTTGTCTTTCTATAGATAGAGCAGATTTTCTTTTAGTTATGTTTGGCATAAATGCATCTTTATCTTTTAAGAGCTGCCAACCTTTTGGTTTGTGAAACTGTGGTTGCAGAGACAGCATAGTCATTTAAGCTATGCTTTCTCTGCTTTACCTTTAAATAGCAGGGTAAATCCTTCATAACTAGGGTCAGTAAATAGAAAAATATGCCATACAGAAAATTCCAGAATAAATATGTACCACATGTTGTACTCTGTTGTACTTGTAATGTTTAAATAAAAGTTTATGGAACTTCCTGAAAAGAATGTTTCCCAGATCATCAAAGTCAAAATATCAAAAATAGTATCATCACTAATCAAAAATAGTTTCCTATCATAAAATGATATAAGGTGGCATATTTGTGAACAAAAACACAAAACTTGGATTTTAAAGGTACAGCATATAAAGTGTTGCTTTACAGTGTGGTGAGACTCTCAACTCAGTGGAAGCAAAGTCATTTCAGGAGAGTACTCTCTCATTTCAATTCCAGTGAGCTGATTTATGTGTGTGTGCTTGCATGTATGCGTGGGTGGTGTAGGACTTCATGCCTCCTCGCCTGGCTGTCAGAGTGATGTACAGCCCTAATAGATAGTGTTTTATCATGCCGAGAGCTCTCGGAGGGTGTGCACTTGACTGTGTGTTTATGCTATGGGGAAAGCACCAAACCAGCAGATGGTGCTCTTGTTGTATCTTGAGGATCTCTCTCTCTCTCTTTTACACACACATTCTTGTCTTGGAGGATTTCAGGTCCAGACAGTGTTGAGGAGAAAACACTCAGCCTGGTCAGATGACTGAGATTGATGAAATTGTCCCACACGTGACTAAACAACTCCTGTTCCTGCTGCACAGCCACATTCTCAAGTTGCCAGTCCTGCTCCAGGGACTGACTGCTTTCCCCAGATAATGCAAATCTGGCAGACTGCAGTAAAATACAATACCAGTGCAGAACCATAAAGCAACCAGGCTCTGTGGCTCTCCATGTCAGTCCTTGCTACTCTGCTGGTCACCTCAGTGATGCAAGGAATAATTTCCAATGCGGCTGAACCATCAAATTGCACTGCTGATATGAAATAGATGCATCCAGACAGTTGCATAATTGTTCATGGATTAAATATGGTGTGTTTACACTCAACAATTAGCTTCCTGGGATTTAAGTAGGTCACTTCTTGTGGGTGTGTGGCATGAATGCAAATGCATCTAATTCTACCTTCCTCAAGCCATGCCTCATGTGAGCTGCTTCTTTGCCAAGGTAATCCAGAGTATAGATCTGCAAGGAGAGGCTTTACATACAAATGGATGGTGAGGAGAGAGCAGAGACAGAGAGAAGTAGTAGGAGAGACTTACTGTAAGATACTTCTCCACAGTGAGAGTGAGCACAATGGTTTGTGAGGCTTGTGCTGCCACATTTCTAAATGAATGTGTTGAGAGCTAGTAGATTCCTCCAAAAAGGGTATGCTGGAGAGAGTTACGACACTGAGCAAAGGCCTGCTGGACATCCAGGCAGGCTCATACTCTCTACGTGGGCAAAGCATGTTCACACAAACACACACACACACACACATCATGGGTGGAGCTCCATTTTACCACACATTCAAACACAAAGATATTTTAAAACAAGTTTTTATGTGCAAAACTGAATTTGAAGCCTGAATTTTATTTGTCTGTTGCCATAAAATATCATTATGTCACTGAAATGTGTAACATGGATACAAACAACAAAAAATGTAAGTAAAAAAACGCTCCTAGGATACCCCGCTGTAGAACTGCTTGGTGTGTGTAACTAACTAAAATAAACTAAAGCTATTATCTGCTTATTTTTAGAAACTGAGGTTGTTTTATTACATCAAATTAAAATGGATGCAAAAAGTTTTTTTTAAAGCAACACAGAGTCCTTCTAAAAGCTGACTTGCCGTAGAGTGGGCTATGTACATTCAAGTAAACACACAGAAAAGTATCAGTTCTATGTGCCATTCTTTCTGTGTGAATTGAACAATTTATTGGTTCCTTTTACGGGAATACTCATCCCGAATACTCTGAAAGTAAGTATTTTACCAGTTGTATAGGTGTTACACGGTTTTGTGGTTTTGAGGTGTGGCACTGGATTCTCAAGCTCCAATGTTCATCATTTAAAACCAAATCTGTAACTCAGATAAGAACAAAAGAGCCAACTCACCAGAAAAGTTAAAAGCATGGGAAACTGCCATACATCCCAAATTGACAGGAGGATCTGTTAATATTAACACTAAACAAAAAAAAATCACATTTATTTAATTTGGCTCAGATTTAATCTATATTAAAAAATAGATTTAAATAACACATTACAGCCATTACAAGAACATGTTGTACCCAACTACAATTCTCACACTTTGGGCTCTATTTCATCCACACACACACAAGCAGGGAGGAGTGAGCTCTTTATTGGTACTTAGGTCAGGGTGGAAAGAACATTTTCTTGCCCATATTCCTGTCTGAGGTTAACGGGCAACATCCGTCTCTTCCTCGCGCTCTCCCTCCCACATACTCACTCTTTTCTCGCTCTTTCCTCACTCACCTCCCTCACTTTCTATCTACCTCCAACACACATTTATTTGCGTGTGGGAGAGCGTTTGTGCAAGCACTGGCCCACAGGGACCCCTTTACGCTGCTGATGTGCACAGAGGCTACTGATTGTAACCTTATGTGCCCCTGCACATAAGGTTGTGTGTCTCGTGTGTTTGAGGAAGTCTGTGTACTGAATTTTACTTCCATAATGTGCTGATAATCTTAACCAGTGGCACTCGAAGCGTTATGGTATCAGGCCCCACTGGGCACACATTAGGCCAAGCACAGAAGCAGATATTTATTCAGTGGTTTTATATAATAACACATCATGGAGTCATTTGTGAACAAATGCTGAGTTGTTATGTTTCTTAATTTTGTCAAATGGCAACAATTCAGTTCCTTGTAACTTATTTTGCTTCTATCTTTAATGGAAGTTTCAGTAATATGATACCAAACATGAGAAAGAGCAATTTTTTCATTGCTGTTGATATTTCATTGGAGACCTTCCTGAACGTAGTTGCTCATAAAGGCCAATAAAACAATAAGTAAGCACATTAATGCACACAAGCTAGCCATTCTGTGTGAATCTGATCAAGTCCTGGAATCTGGAAGATGTTCATATTCCAAATATACTTAAAAAAAAAACCTTGCTGAAATAAATCTTTCATATGTGCATATTTAATTTTATTCACTTCTTCCCTAATTATTTTTTTCATGGTGACTTGGCTTAAATTGTTTCTAACTTAAATATAATTATAAAATTGCTCAAACACACATAACTGAACACATAATATTCAAAAGGATTTTGTAAAATATAAAATGTATTTTTGTTCACAGGGAATATACTGCAGTACTGATGTTGTACAAGCAGGTGGCATAACACAGTGTTAGGCACCATGATCAGAAGAAAACAGATTGACTTCACACTCCTTAGTCCATGGTCACTCAGCTTACAGAGCGGTGGACACTCACACGGGCACACGCACAGCACAAATTCATACGCTAAGCACATTAAGAGCTTCTGCGTTTTTATTTTTAATAGAAAAAAAAGTATTCAAAATAATACAACAGGAAGTATCCAGTAAAGGTGAAAACAAAATAATGTGATCAGGTCTGTGTCTCCACAGCAACCACACATCCTCCCCTTAAGCTCAGCCCGGTTTGCTGCTTCAGTGCCCGAATGTGTATGTACTTGTTTGTGTGTGTGTGTGTGTGAACACTGAAACAAAGCAGAAGAGCTTTACAGAATACCTCTGATTGATGCACATGACAGTCTGCTTGTGAAATGAAAGGAAAACAACATTGTGTGTGTCTGTACATATACACATGTAGAGCTGTGTTTGATTGTGTTACCATTATTTGTACAATAAAAGACTCCATGTATGTGTGCGTCAGTTTGGATCTGCTGTGTTACGCTATATGGAGGAGGACGGATTGGGCTGAGACACAGATACTCTGATTTACGCAGCTTCGGTCTGCCTGCTGTTGGATGGTGATGAGGATGAGGACATTGGTGAAGATGATATATTACCAAGGAAGCATAAGAAGAAGAATAAAACACCACAAAAGAGAAAAATAACTGAACAAGTGGCTGCAGAACAAAATAAAAAAAATAAAATAAAAAAAAAGGTCCTTGACTTCAGAAGGCAGGAGGAGTTTAGAGTTTCTGAATCACCAGCTCACTCCCTTCTCTCTCTTATTAAAATATCCCAAAATTTTCTTCTCCACCGTCTCTCATCCTCCCTCACCCATTCTTTCAGTTCCTTATGACCCAGGCCAGCCTGGCTGTAGGTGGGCAGGCCAAAAAAGTTCAGTGTGGATCCTAGTGGCGTTACATAACTCCTCTGCCTTCAGCGTCTTCTCCTCCCCAGGCTTCTTTTCCCTCTCTGCTTGTGTGTCCCACAGTCATGCACACAACCATATTTGGGAGTTTCTTTGTCCAGTGAAAGGGTTAAATATTCAGGATCAGACCATGAAGGGACAGACGGACAAATACGGAGGGACAGATGGAGGGTTGAGGAGCTGCTGTTGTCACGCTTGAGGAAATAGCTCTGTTTGACCCGACTGTGGCAAGTCCTTCTTTCTGTTAATGATGATGTGTCCCCATCCGTCATCACGTCCTCCTTCATCTCTCCCTCCTTTCATCTGTCTGTCCCTTCATCGCTCCACCACCTCCATCTGTCCGCTCAAGGGCCTGAAGGGGTGAGGTGCTAAGAGAGGAGGGCTGTAGTCTCTGAAGAAAGTTTTCTCTATCCCATTCTCTCCATTTCTCTCATTTATCCCCCACTCTGTCACTTGTGATTAAAATACTATCTTTGCCGTATGTTCATAAAACACATGCTCATACAAACACATACAGTGTCCTGTCACACAGACTCCCTATTGATAAAACACTGTTTCAGCGCGCTCTCTTACTCTCTCAGGCACACAAGTATGCATTAACACACATACACACAAACACACACTCTGTGGGGGTAAAATCTGGGGACCTCTGTGCTATGTCCCATCTTCCTCCTCCTCCTCTGAACAGTAGTCTCGCCCCTGCAAAGAAAAGGATTAGAGAAAATATGAGATGTGCATAAATTACATTTTTCTCTACTTTAATTAGTTCCAGTTAAGTATACACAGTAATAACCTACTTTAAATGACTCTATCTGAACTGTCTGCATGCAGTAAACCCCCACACACCTGTTCCTCCAGTCACTTTTAAACAAGCAATCGTCTTTTTCCAGTACTGGAATAGAAAATACTGGATGAGGAAGTGAAGTGCTTACAGGTGGGCTACTGTATGTTGTTTTATTTCTTTCCTCTTTCCCTTCCTCTCCAGGGCTTGTCTGATATCTTGTCTCTACACTCACATCAAGCTTTAAAACACAGGCTGCCTCAGTAGTACACCCGAAACCAGTGGTAGAAAATAAAGCACATTTACACAAATACAGTATCTATGTTGTACCGTGATGTACCGCAATGCCATACAGACCCCTCCAAAATCTTGGAATGGCTAATTCATTTGTTTTTGCTGTACGCTGAAGACATTTAGGTTTAAGATCAAAAGATGGACATGAGACAAAAGTTCAGAATTGTATTGACGTAGATGTATTTACACCTTGATACCTTAAACATCACAGAATGTAACACCTTTTGTATGTGATCACCTGGTACTTTTGGAGGGCACTATATTCCATTTTATACTACTTTATACTTGCTATTCACTACCTTACACTACTAAATCAGTAAATATATCAAGTAACTAGTTACTGTGCAGCTGAAATGTATAGACTATTAATAAATGGACCAATATTCAGATATTTTAGAGAAACAGCAAATAAAGAAGGCAGAGCAACTCATAATTAAAAAATAATAAAATAAATAATAAAATACTTATCCTAATCCTGCAATATTGCAGATTAGGATTTGTGAAAGTGACAATTACTTTTTTTAACCTTTAAATGAACAGTTTGCCCTGTTGTGTACAGTGCAACAAACTATGAAAATAGTACATTCAATCACCTTATAAAGTTAATATAGAAAACCCGTTAGACATGTTGCTTATGTACAGCAGTCACAGAGCAACACTAGCATTCATTTTGATTCATGTTTCTGGCCAATACTCTGATAAGTCCTTTATTTTTTGTCATGTTTAGCTGCTAAATGCTTCACTGTGTTCACCAGCTAGTAGCTAACTCTGTCTGTTTGCTAGTCAGTACAATAGCAGGTAGTGCATTTTTGGTTTGGAGCTTTTCCACTGAAAACAGCTGCCTGCTGTGGTGGCTACACACAGAAAAATAAGGGTATCCCTTCTGTACCCAGAGGTAAATTTTTCAGAAAAGTACCCTGTAAGGTACAGAAATAGTCCTAAGGTGACAACTTTGAACCTTTGTTTAATTTTAAAGGTACAAAATCACTGCTGACAGTTAAAGGTACAGGAATGTACCTTTCATTACTTCAAATGACCATCAAGAGTCAGTGTAGCAGGAGGTTCATTACCTACGCTGCTACTCTGCTAGAGACATGAGGCGGTGACGTTTTTCTGAACTAATTTTTAAAAAATTGAAGCTGGAATACAAATTAATGAAGAAGAGGCCATAAAATCCAGGGGTAAGTAATTAGACATTTACTTTTCTCTTCATGTTACAATCAGTTAGCTAGCTAACACTAACTTTAACCAGCTCTACTCAGGCTACTGTAACGCTAACTTAATAACTGGGCTGGTTTATGTTAATTCAGTGTACAAGACTTTATCCTACAG
>JAUMHL010000021.1:9815939-9826935 GCA_032362345.1 Sandelia bainsii | reverse complement strand
TGTCATTAGGGGTACAGAAATGTTCTTTTAGAGGTACAAACAAAAAGGTACTAAAATGTACCATGTTCAAGGGTACATACCTCGTCCCCTGTTAGGGTACAGCTGGAGCGACAAGCCATTTGTATCTTTTTAGGTAAATTTCTGCACCTTTATTTTTTAGTGTGTAGGAATGATGCAGATGAGAGTGGATTCTGGATTCCCTTTCACATTTTCCATAATAACTGTATCCAATACCATTTATTTGACATGTATTTTGCTGATAATAATTCTGTACATTTTCTTAAAATTTTATCTGGACATTTTTGATCTGGACATTTACCTGTGAGTTAGTACCTTTACAATAAATAACATAAACACCTCCCCATAAATGCTTAAGACTCACTGACAGGCTTCAAGTTGGACAAGCTGAATGTAACTATTACACACTATCATATCACTTTGCAGCCTCATCTGCAGTCAGAAACGGCTGCTGTAATTCAAGTGGCAGACAAAGAATAGTAACTGCTCATCACTGCAGCAATCACCTGTTCCTCCCACTCACACATGTGGAGCTTGTAAGTAGAATGACAATGTGGTCTAATGGATGTTGTTGTACAGCCTGTCTCTTTAAATGTTAAGACCCTGCTGTTTCTTTAAATGCTCTGAGATCAATTTATTGTCCATTAAATACACGCAAAACACACACACAGTAAACGGCCCCCCCTCACCTTTTCAATCTTCTCATCCAGCATCCTGAAAAATTCCTGCTGGCTTTCTGACGTGTGAATACTGAGAGAGAGAGAGAGAAAGAGATGGAAAAGCAAGGAGGAGGGGGAGAGGAAGTTAGAGGAGGAGAAGGGAGGCAACAAATACATCATGAGAATTTTCCATTACAACCCCTACACAACACAAACACACACGTATGCACACATACACACAATTCTTAACTGTAGTGTCAGAAATTCATAGTTGGGAGGCTGTAGAGGAATTTAAATAATTATTTTATGAAGGATTACCCCAGTCTCTGATCCAAAGGCTAAATACTCCGCAGCCACCAGCAACCGATATGTATACATATACAAAGACTCAACACACACACGCACACACACACACACACACACACAAGTGGGCCAAGAAGCAGCATTACAAAATCCAGACCCATTTATCTCTTACTTCAGACAATGTAATATCAACATATAGATCTTTATGGACAATATATATAATTAACATAAAAGGTCAATTTAGCAGGTACAATATATCACAGAATAAATTCAGCAGTGATTCTACCAGAGACATACAGTTTTCTCTATGAAAATTATGCAGTGTGGTTTGTGGATTATCCAAAGTTGTTATAACAACTTATTACTGTTATATTTGGTTCTGAAAAGACATGTTGCTGTAAAACCTTTTTGAATAATTTTTGGGTGAACTGACCCTTTAGTAATTTATATGCTCAAGTTTCCAACTCATAATATATAGATAAAGATCAAATATTTTTATATGATATATTGTTTAAAGACTGCTGCTGGCCACTTACTTAGACTTGATGTTTGCTGCTGCGACCTCTTTCTGCTGTTTGCCTCTGCACTGCACATTACTCTTCTCCTTTAAAACACATATTCACAGATCATTAGTTTTCATTTGGAGCTGATAAAGCAGTTAAAAAAACAAAAAACTCATATCTGCAAACAGCCACATCACCGAAAGCACATGTGACTTTAAAACTGCATTATCAATTCACGTCCCCACCCAGCTGGCACTGCACAACAGCCATAGCATGAGGCACATATATAAATAAATACTGTAACCTCCATGTTTGACCACTCCATTGTGTGTGCATGAATTCTCCTTTGAAGGAAAATGTCTACAGTAATGATTAATGGTGAGAAAAGGAAACCGGTTGGACCACATGTACTGGTTGTACTGGAGGTTAACTGGCTGCGTAAAAAATGTGGTATTGGTCTTTCAATAAGTCATTGAACAAAATATTGCACCATCCTCCGATGCCCATTTTGAACAAGATAACAACCATTAGGCAGTTGCTTTGATAAGATAAGTTTAGTTTAACTATAGTAATACCATTTGTGGCAATGTGACAGTCATTGTTTTTTATTGGTTATTGTTTCATCACTTGCCAGGATGCCAGGCAGACTAACCTGATTTACTCAACAAACAACAAAGCTCTCACTTCAAAGTAACACAGTTTGCAATTATTCTGTATTATGTGAAGTGTAAATGTGCCTGAAGTTTAAATTCAGGCTCATGTAAATTGAAATTGTTTACATTATTTTGCAAGTTATTCCCAAAGATTTTGTACTTCACCAGTAACAATATAACACTTTACAGTGTTTAAGACCTCACGGTTTTGCAGGAGGGAGTCACCCAAGCAGCCTCCACATTCCATACACGCCAGCAAGTTGTCTCCACCTGCGTGTATGTTTGTGTGAGGTTTTGCACTTGTGCAAGGCACAATACGTGTGTATGTGTGAGCTGATGGCGCTGCCTTTGGACACAAACGCCAGCCTGTTCACTTGAGTTGGTGAACTGTCAGAAAAAGGTCTGAGTCTGTGTGTGGATGACAGGCTGTCAGTGCATGGGTTGGTGTGTATGTGTGTGTGCTTGTGTGTGAGTGTTTTTGTGTGTGCGTCTCTCTCACTAGGTTCTCCTGGTTGCGTGCATTCACCCGGTTTTCATCCCCTCTCATGTACTTCACCTCTTCCACTCCCTTCATCTTGTATTCATCTGAGGAGAAAAAGAGGTTTGGCGAGACAGAAAAGCATGATTAAAGGGAGGGAGAGAGAGGCAGGAGGAAAACAAACAGCACGCATTTATCAGATGTCTCCCAGAAAAGAAACACTGACCAGATTCTCTTCATTCATCCATGTCAATATGATGTGAAGGCTACAATAACTGAACTATGTCATATCAGCTTTACTGTACATTCACTGCATTATATCAAAATTACAAATAACTATTCCATTGATTTCTGTTATAATTTGTCCAAGATAATCTCATAACTTAGGCCTGACACAGTGTTTTAGAAAGTGGACATGACAGCTAAGGTATAAGCAGGAGTCAACACTAGTCATCTCCTATCCACTTTAGCTACAGAGACTCATCTAAGGTGAGAGAAAGCAACAACAGAGAGACAGCAAGAGCAAGAGGAAATACATGTGTAGTTTGTATGTGAAGTAAGAGAGAAAATAGGAGAGAAAAGACAGAGAAAGAACAGATAAGAAGGCACAAGCTAGAGGGAATTAAAGATCAGCTCAAGGGCTTCTGGCTACATGGACAGCTTAGACAGTTAAGACAAGCTCAGTGACAACAAAAGTGCTAACACTTCCGCAAGACTTCACGGCACCATGACCACTCCCTGAACTGTGCATCCTGAATCACTGCTAGAAATTGGGGGGCAATAAACCTTATAACTTGTTCACGGGCATTTATTGCTCATCTATGTCTTCAACATGCCGTGAGAACTACTTAAAAATTAAAATAAAATAAAATACACATACACACATCATAAAGAAGTGATACTATACGAGCAAACACTAATTATTAAATGAACTGAAACAGTATAACTGATTAATTATAACTGACAGCAGTTACAAACCTGACATTATGCCTCTCTTACTGATCCAAGGTTAGGAACTGCAATATTGTCTGCATCACATACAATTACACTAAAATAAGTAAAATAACCAGTGATATATAACCAAACTTGTGTGTGATACATAGATGGTTTTTATTATTTCATGACTGATTAATATTGCAGATTAATTTTAACCAGTTAATTGTGTATTGTATAACGTTTCAAATGACAAATTTCCAGACAGCAAGGTGATGCCTGTTGCTTATTTAGAAAACTTTTCAGTTCACAATTACATAAAAAGGAGTACATTTTTCATAATTCATAAATCAACTACTGAAACATGACCAACACCAAGTAAAAAGAAATACACCCTCACTCACCATTTCCTATTTACTGTAATAAACACTTGATTGTTTACAATACTATACTACTATACTATATTGTATACTATACTAAATACCAATACATGACGGCCCGATGAGCCAATGACCCACATGTGAACTCCTGTTAACCCTCAAGGTGTTAACAACTCGACACAAAGGTGTTTGGGACTCCCCACAAAACATGTAGAACTCCATGAACCTCAAGCAAGTCCAGTTGCCCTCCAATAGCACCTGTGGAAATACCACGACCTGTATGACAATCTCCACAGACACCTGTCAAATGTGATGCATTGCACTGTGTGAATGTTAGCAGAAAGTACTGTTCCATTATAAGGGTTTCTAAGAGCACTTTGAAGCTATGATCTCAGATACTCAAAAAAGGGAAGGTAATGATAGTGCACTAAATAGTAAATGGGCAGTGATTTTGGACACAGCGTGACTGTTTTACCACTAATTGCAGAAAGGCACAAAAAACACCTGGAAGGGTCCAAACAGCAACAACTCCCAATGGTGCTCATATGATGTGTAAAATCTCTACCTAAGCACATTTATGTAAGACCAAACCCCACCTAACCTCAAGTAGAATGATACAATCACAATGGCATTTCTGCTGAGTACCTGGTTGTTATACATTTAACTGATAAAGCAGTAGCTGATAGGCCCACCTCTGGCTCCTTATCTGTTCCAAAGAACACAGACAGTCCACAGTATTTTGTCCTCAGTCTATCAGGCATCTGTCTGTCCATGTATGTGTCTCTCTATATCACTTTGTACCCAGCTGAACAGTTCACTCTTCTCTGCAGCTCACAATGCACCCAGCACCTGGCTCACCCGTGTTTTTGAATGTGTTTGCTTCTCTGTGTGCATATGTGTGTGATCACCTGCGTTTCTACACCTTACGTGAGAGTCGCTGCACAGCTAAACAAGGGCTTCACTTGTCACATAAACTATTCTGATTATTTGTGGAAGGATAGAGGAGGGAAGCTGGCAGAGATTAAGAGAGAGAGGAGAGAAACAAATGCCGACTACTTTTCTGCTGTTTGTTTCGGGAATGTAAACGAGTCAGAGCAAAGCAGCTCCTGTCTGAACGTGCTGATGCGCGCGCGCGCACACACACACACACACACACAGATGGTTTTATAACACTGCACAGGCTCACCAAGCTCAGATTGGTTCTGTAAACAGGCAGCACATCCAGTGCTACAGAAGGAAACATAATTAAGAGCCATTTCCTCTGCTCTCCTGCATATTACAGGGTCAATCCACATAAATTTCAAGCTATATAATGTGTACCTTAAGGTGGATACAGAAGAATTCAGTGGGGCAGAATTAGCTGCTGCCGCTGCCACTGTAAATAAATCTAAATGGACATTTTCAAGCAGCAATTAGGAATCATGTAATTTGTATATCTGAGCGAGCTGCATCCTGACTGAATGTTAGGATAGTCACTGAGCTTAACGTGAAGGGTATACATAGATCAAAGTGACCCAGCTTAGACCAATCGAGACTCATCACATCACACACTTTGCCTCATTTTAGATGGAAGCAAAAAGCGGTCACGCTGTGCCACTGTCGTCTGTGTGTGCGGCAGTTATTGTCAGAAGAAATGACAAGGGTGTTTCGTCACAGCTCGCTTTGGTAGAGAAGGAGGAGAACCGTTACAGAGAGACAGAGGGAGATGAAAGGGAAGAACTATTTTCAGAAGCTGTGATTTTGTGATGTGGACATCTTTCTCATCCCTGATTAGAGACCTGAGCTCTGCATTGACCTTAAAGGTACTGACAGTCACTGCATGTGCATGGCAGTGTGTCCGTGTGTGTGTGCAAATACATTTCTATTTGTGTCTTTGAGTCAGCAAGTTTGTCATTTTACTCAAGTGTAGTGTTTGTGTGGGTGTAAGTTATTTAAATAGCCTTCTTTGGCTGTGTTGGGGTGTGTGTGTGCGCGCGCGTGTGTCTGCTCTCACAGCTCTATAGCTGGCCTGCCTGTCCTGTGGCTATGTCACTCTGTCCTTCCTGCTGTGTGTCCTCCCTTTTCGCAACTCTGGCTTCAGGCCATCACCAGCCCAGCCATGACATTTACACATGAACACAAAGTCTCAAATCTAACACACACACACTCTGTATACACACATATACACAATCTTACCCATCAAGTGGGAATCCATTTAGAAAGAAATATAAAAATACTGAGCATAATACTCTGAACAGATTTAAATGTCATACCTTTTGCTAACAGGGATAAAAATGATGAAAAGCAGGAACAAACTGTGCAGAAAATACATTTAGAAAGCTGTTACTGAATGTGACAATGCAGAAATAAAGCTGTTTAACGTCGACTGCCGCCGACTCTCTGGGAGTTCCTCATGTACCCATTGAAGACACCACAACCAACCGATGTAGAAATATGTGTTACATAAATAAGCCATCACAGTCACTGAGGATCTGACTTTTTTTGTTGCTACAGATCCAATATTAAGAAATCTTTCACTATCAGATTCAGATTCAAAGCAAGATTAATTATATCCTGCATTATGTACACATGTAAAACAACCTTCAAATTCCCTTGCATTATCCTAACACTGCAGAAGTTGAGTAATTTTACAGATAGAGCTGCAACTACCTGTTTTTTTGTAGATTAATCTGGGGATTGTCTCAGTTGTTTGGTCTATACATCATAAAATGAAGAAAGAAATAAAAAAAAAACCCTCAAAAATATTAGATTGTAGAAGGTATGAGGTGAGCATTACCATAATGTTGTCCTATGTGAAAACCAGAAAATAGATCACTAAGAATGTATTTGATTAGTAAAAAATATTTGCTGATTCATTTTCTGATGATTAAATAATCAACTAATCACTGCAGCTCTAGTAGCTTAATATCAGTCAGTTATGTCTTCAACTGTCAATTTCACCAAAATTCCTCCAGATCACACGATGGTATAAACGCTGAAATAAATCTGAGGAAACCGATTAATGACCAATCAAGTTTGACTGTTGCTACACATAGTTCCAAACTAAAAAATAAATAAGCTGCTGGAAGTGTTTTTTTAAAATCCTGCTTTATTATGAAGACTAGTGCCTGCTCTGTGATGGCGACAGGTTTTCAAATAGAGGCTGTTAGCGTGGGTGGACTATGCAAGCTTCTGTTTGTGTGTGTGGACATGGTGGTGACTTCAGGACTAGAAATGTTCAATGAACTATTGTGGCAACACATTTCAGAGAAGTTTCTCGCTATTCAGGACACACAAAAATCCCACAACAAGGACAATAAAACACTTTCACCTGTTTAGGTGGAGAAGGAAAACAATTCCTATATGGCCAGTACACAGAAATATACTACATATATATATATATATAGATATACTGTGGGTAAACGATGGATTCATAATAATGTGCATCCACTCAAGTGAGGGAATTAGAAACACGTTAACATACACTTCTTGCTACATGACGGGCCACAGCATATTCCTGTACCTATTTAATCATACATGCATACATACTTGACTATATTATATGTAGCAGTATGTGCATGTACCATATATGTGTGTTGGTACAAACAGACATGCATGTTTATAGTTTCTTTTCAGATTCTGTCTCTCTCTTTCTAATCTTCTCCTTACAGGGTGGTGCAGGTTGATTCTAACACACAATATCTCATGCATATTTTATTCATCTTCAGTGACCATGAATGTTTTTCAGTTTCGGTTTTGAAGCTGGGTGTTCTTATTTTGCTTTTCAGAAACACCCAGCTTCACAGTCACACCTGAAGCTATCCAGTCCAACCACAGTCCAACCACTATAACAGCCGAGCACCTTGTTACAGATGATGTGGCATGAGCAGAGCTGCTCTTTGACTTCCTGCTGCCATACTGAACCAATGACCTTTGAGTCACACAAGCCCGCTTCTTCTATGTTCTATGTACTAACCTGAAGAGGAAATGTTTTCTCTCTACACACTGTACACAGAAGATGTGTTTGTTGTGAGTCTGGTTTTTTCATTTTTTTTGTTCCCAGAACAAGAAGAGAGGTTTCTTTGAAATGTGTTGACATAAAAAGTTAGTTAGCTGCTCTCTGGAACTTTTCTTCTAACTGTGTATGTGATAATTTTTCCAAGGACTGAGCACAGATTCAGCAGTCTGATAAATAAAGCTCAGTATGACTGAGACACTGACATGTTGTCTAATAAAATAATCAGTTTTGATTGAGTAATCCCTGAGTGTAGTATAATGTGTAAAATTGATCATTTCACAGATGCCTGAGACAACAAAAATAAAAATTTTGGATTTGGGAATCCAAACAACATTCTTACTCCGTCTTAACACTATTTCCATGTTAATGTGCAGACACTCCAAATTTAAAAATGGAAAAGTAAAATCATATCCATCTAGCAACTCAGCTGCTCCAAGGCCTCTAAACAACATGAATGCTAAAACAAACAGTGAAATCGGTACAAAAACATGTTATATAAACATGTTAGGATGCCGCGAAAGCAACCATATACTGTACATATACTGCTGCTTACTCTATCTTCACTCCAATCTCCTGCGACTGTGAGTATTGCAGACATCAATAGCATGATGTTGTGGAGAGTGTTGCTATTTTCCCTTTTCGTCTTTCAGTGTTTGTGTAATGGAGCTCAGCCTTTTCCGGTTATTGTGCGAGAGAGCGCCTGAGCCAGGGGTGGGGGTTAGGGTCAGTGGCCGTAGTCTGTCAGAATGGGCAGCCAGAATATCTGGGACACACACACACACACACACAAACACTCGTGCACAAATACACACAAGAACAGACTGACTGGCAGACAATCTGTTGGAGGCGGATCAGTGTGAGCAAGAGCTGTCTAACTAAAAACACTAATATGCTACATCCAAACATGTACATGAACACAAATACATGTTCACACACTACTGTGGGGGTAAATACATGTGCAAAGATGACCAGAACCAGCCAGTCTTTTCTTTTTCAGTCATGAGGAGTAAACCGGATGCATGGTGTGATTCAGTTGGACTGAGGTTGGAAAGGGCAGCCAGTTAAGTGGGAAAGAATGACTACACCATATGTGACAATGACTGCAGAGAGGAGTCAGAAGGCTATAAGAAAAGAAGGAACAAAGATAACAGTGGATGAAATTAAGATAAAGAAAGAGGGGCCTGAAGTATGGTTATTTGGAATGGAGTTATTTGGGGTTGTGGCCTGGGATAACTCTAATCCACACTATCAAGGTCACCTTTCACCTCCACGCGCACACTCACAGGCATGTTTAAACAGCAGTGTGGCCCAGCCATCGCCACTGTGGATTCCCCTTTAACCAACTGACACTGAGAAGCTGCCAGTCGTTTAAAACATGGAGGTGGGAGAACGAGGACCAGAGGTGAAAGGACATAAGATTCTGAGCTAATGTGCCAGAGAAGAGAGGAAAAGAGCTAGAGAGAAGGAATCACTGGGAGAGGAAAGCAGGAAGAGGGGGAGGAGGGAGGAAGGGGAGCACAGAGGCCTAAAATAGAGAAAAAGAGAGAAGGGAAGGGAACAGATCTGAATGAGACAGAGATGTAGGGAAGAGAGAGAGAGAAAGAAAAAGAAGAGAGCAGCAGCATCAACACACGTCATTCTCCCTTCCTGTCTCAAGGAAAAGCACTCTCCTTTTCCATCTCTCTCTCTCTCTCTCTCTCTCCAGCCTCGTTTCTAAAAGACAACGAGGGATACAAGACATGAGAGCAGAGAGATCAGAGTAGGAGCGGGGGGAGGATGACGAAGGAAGTGTGCTGGAGAGAGAAGAGAAGGGACGGGAAAGAGCAGCAAGTCAAGAGAGGTCGCGGAAAGAGGGTGAGAGGCTGAAGAAGGATGAGAGACAGAGAGACAGAGAACCTCCTGTGGATTGTCATCTGTCACGTCCATCCGCCCGCGCGCAGTTATACCAGAGTGTTGCTCCTAATTCTTAATCGCTATTAATCCCTCAACCACCCATCATCTCACTCTTTCTCTGGCTTTCATTTTCATTTATGTGCCTCACTGCAAAACAGCCTCCGCTATAATTAGAGTTGGGGCTGCAACGAACACCTATGTTCATTATTGACTTATTTGTTGGTTGTTTTTCAATGTATCAGCCATGTTGTATAAAATTACATCATGTTTGACACTTTTGTTCAAAATGACTTACATAACTGGGGGTCAGTGACACCTAAGCTAGGAACCGAACCACCATGGGCCAAGTAATTTGATTTGTGTTGTCTTAAATGAATTTCAGGTATTAAATTAGCAGACTGTCCGTTTAACTATACCTGTACAATCTCAACCACTGTCCTTTCCTTTTCTCACTGCTTGTTTATCTCTCTCAAGAGCCAAAGACTAAAACAGTATTAACACTGCAGTCAACACTAACTGGCTACTTCCTCTCTCCTACACGAACTGTCAACAAGAACAGTTACGACGTTGACAGTTATTGTCTGAAATGGAGAACTTAACTTGCTGCCAGAGGACTTTGAGCTATAATGAAGGGAATATATTGTGAGGGCAGACGGGGCAATGGGTCTTCACTGAGCAATTAACCGAGTGAGGTAGAGCTGTGAAGCTTTTATTGACATTCCTGCATGTGTGTGTGTATGTGTGTGTGTGTGTGTGTGTGTGTGCAAACTGACCGGTGAAGAGGTCTCCGTTGCTGTAGGCCTTGCCGCGTCCCTCCTCATCGTTGGGCACGGCCGACACCTGCTTGGCCGAGGTGCAGCCCATGGCCTCACACTCTGAAACCTCTCCTCATCGCACTCTCACCTGGCCAAGAACAGAGAGAAGACCTTTTATATTCATGACAAACACAATAAAACGAATGACACTGCTGTTCTATTTTAACAATATATTTTACAAATATCACTTCTACAAAAGCACTGCACTTGTTTGTTCAGCTACTGTGGCTGTCAGACACACTAACTAACCTCTTCTTCTTTTTGATTCAAAACAAACTGGGTCAATCGATGTACACTACCAGTCAAAAGTTTGGACACACATAGAAATGACCATGTTTGTGAAAGAAAAGCAGATTTCATAACA
>JAUMHL010000021.1:9798559-9815839 GCA_032362345.1 Sandelia bainsii | reverse complement strand
CACAACTGAAGACATGTATCTTTTCATGAAACACATGGTCATTCCTATGTGTGTCCAAACTTTTGACTGGTAGTGTACATTGCAACAGCTAGACATTATTTCCTTCCATTTCACAGGAGTACAGACTCACAGATATAGGATGGGTCATAACACAGAAGGCAGTGAAATGAGCATATATGACATCTGCAGATGTTTACTTCAACTTCTTGCATGTTTTTTGGGCTACACATGACCACTAACATTATGTACAGTATGTGGAGAGTTGGGAGTAGTAGGGTGGGTCAGTGGGTAAATAAACAACATGATCTGATTTAAAGTAGGGCTGTTTTTTTTTTGCCCCTTGAAATAAGTGAACAAGCTGTAAAAATACAACATTAACATGCTGACATGGCTACACATCCAACAGATACGGAGCAACATTAGCATTCATTTGGAGTTATTTTTACTGGCTACCTGATGAATGGGGCAGCATGATAGCAGCATGATAGCTCAGTGAGTAGAGCAGTCGTCTTTCAACATAAAGGTGAGCAGTTCGATTCTCACTCCTGGCAAGCTACATGTCGAGGTGTCCTTGGACAAGACACCGAAACCCCGTAGTAGCGCTGACACCTACTGTCTGGCAGCTGTCCAAACAACAATTTCCCCAAGGGGATCAATAGAGTATCAATTATTATTATTATTATTAATATGTAACCAATATTAACTCTTAATTTAGCTTTGTTTTGCTCTCCTCCGTCTCCTGAGGAAAATATCTGGCTCGTAAGCAGCTAAATTCTATATTACGTTCAATATGTTCTATCTATCTGTGTCTATCTGCTGTTTGGTGCTGGGCCGCTGTCTGTTGAGGCTGGCAACAACACTGTTGAGATAATGAGTGAACCAAAACAGTAAAGTTGTGGGTCATAAAACCAAAACAATGAGCCAAAAGATATTACAATACTTCATATAACTGACAGGAACTAGAGTCAAGTAATAATATTCTCTTACTATGACAAACACTTTCCACATCACCATCAATCATTTAAGCCATTGTTAATCTAAAAATACTGATTAGTGCAGCTTTAAAACAATTCATGACTAATTTTCTGTGAGTATACTTATCATTTCAGCTTCACATTTAAAACCTTGTGTTGGCCCTTAAACCAAACAGCCAACTCTCAACATCATGAGAGTAGGAACAAAATAAACAATTATTCAGAAAAGAGGAAAGTAAGACCATCCCACTAAGGAGGACAACTGACACATCGCTGCCAGTCAATCACACACACTGCCAGACACGTTACATTATAGATAGTGTTCATGCCATTCAAGCTTGCCATATGCCGTCATTGACAGAGCCCATCTGTCAGTTGCACGAATGGACGCAGAAGCAGCCAATGATCAGCTATCACCAGAAATCTGTGGCCCTGGTACATAGTGTAGGTGGAGAATGAAGAGAGCAGAGACCGTTGGAGAAGCTGGAGAAGAGAAAAAACAAAAAGAAATGGTGGAAGAAGGTGGGTAGAGATGAAGGGGGGGCTGGGGTGAAGGAAAGGACTGTATAACAGGTGGGATTGAAAGAGGCAGAGAACGACGAGAGCTTCAAAAGAGTGCCGCCTCTATGTGCTTCAACGATCTTCAAAGTGTTTGAAGTTGACAGGAGGCCAATATTTACTCCTGTGTTTAGGCTGCGGTCGACCAGCCTCCCTCTCTCTGGACACAACACAAAGTGCCAGGTGTGTGTAGTGACTGTTTGACTGACTGATGGTGACAGTACTGCATGTTGTAGAGTTCCAGTTTAGCAAAACTTGGGTCGTATCATAGTTTTGACCATAATTCCTAAATGAGTAATAAGATGGTACTCGCAAAGTCATTGCTGCGAGTTAGGAAAGTTGTGATATTTCTAAAAAGGGCAAGGGTCGTACAGTTAAAAAAAACAATCCCTATGTTTTAATGAAGGATAAGTGCAGAAAATTAAAGTGCACCTACTTTCACTTTTAGATTTTTCTTGAAGTGGTTAAGATAATGTCATCTGTCTCAACTGGTGGCTGGTTTACAACCTGTCTGATTAATTACTGATCAGTTCTTTCCCTGTTAAGACTTCACTGTAACGCCGTCACCTAATTCCCTGATCTCAGCAATTAACTTAGTGAGTTAAGGCTGTAACGTTTTATTCCAAACTTGATCAACTGTTTGAACTTGAACTGAAAATAATTAAATATTCATTCATCTCCGGCTGTAAATAACAATTGAGCTGAAAGTGGTGTCTTCAAACGTCTAATTTGATTTGACTCAAAATTTTAGTTTATAGTGACTTATGACAAAGAAAAGCAGCAAATGACAGGCGGAAATCAGCAAGGATTGTGTGACTACTTTTGCTTGAAAAATAAGTGACACAATCAACAAACTTGCCAATTATCAGCTAATTGATTAATTTTCTAATTGTTTAAGCTCTAATGTAATTCTAATACCTGTATGCTGGTGATAAGGTGATATCAGTCAATTTATTGGCCGAGCAAACACATTGGTGTAGCTCCAGTCCAATCGAGTCCTCCTTTAGCTTGTCACTGACGCATATTGAGTAGGATAAGGGAATTTGTATATGTATATGTATCTCTAATGGCTCTCCAGGTAATACATCATTCATCTCTGGAGCATGAGCAGAGCTTATGGAGCCACAGGTGAGAGGGAGCTGTCCCTAAAGGGAATCGAGAGATACACGCGCACAATAGCTTTGGATATGTGTGTGTCACCTGTGGAGTGTGAGGCCTGGTTTAGTGAGCCCCTTATCAGCCTGTTCCAGGCAGCCTGGGACACCTCTACTACTGCTGCAGAAAAAACTCATTTATGTCTCACACACCCTCATAAACTCCCACAGACATGCACAGCTGGAAGTTCGTTGCAAATAGACACTTGTGGCAGTGGTTCAAAAATAATCTCATCCAGCATAACCTGTCTCTTGACTTAAATGAGGATTCTGCGGCGAAGAGGTAGAAGTGTGTACCCAGAAATGCTGCTGCAGGGTTGCATGTTCACAGCACACTGAAGCAAAAACCAGACAGCGCTACAGAAAAATATGGAGAAAATGCAAAGATGGTCGATGAGAGAGAGAGGCGACAGAGTGGGATGAGGGAACAGTCGAGTCTCTCTTAACTCTGGGCTATTAGTGGAGAACTGAAGTGAATATTAGATTAGCAAAGCACAGAGACTCAATCTGAATCAACTGAAGTGAATCAAGGAAGTTTATTGAGACACATGAGCAGTCTTGATAGAGTTTCAAAGGGTCTCCAATGTGTGGGCAGCATCTGTTTGAAGGGCTATGATTTCTGTGTATTGAAACATCAAATTGTGAGTAGGAGCAGGCTAAAAATAGACCGCAGCAGTCCCAGAGCTATTGTTGTGTGCAGGGATAATGCTAGGTTGTGAGAATCTGTTAGCCAAGCAGCTATTACTTGGGTTATACATACAAGCTACAGCTACTAGGTAGACTAATACAATGCCAAATACACCTATAAATAAATAACAGTGAGGTCAGCAAAAAGGCAGAGAATACAGGAATGCTTCAATGACACAAAGATACGTATGTTGTGCTGAAATTCAAGGACAAAGTCAAAGAGTCATGGTGCATTTTGCAAGTTGTTATTACTCATGTTTGGTTTTTTTTACCCTCCAGAAATCCTGGTAGAATCCTGTTTCCTGTTGAAGCTTGCAAAGTTTCCAACTGGGTTTTTTGCTTGAGAAATGTACAGTGCTGATGTTTGAAATATTTAAATAAAAATTCAATTACTTTAAATGGCATTCTTTTGTAATTTTGATGTGTCAAATGAAATTTTTTTCCCTGAGGCATTCCCAAAGCATTGGTTCCCATCCTCAAGGGAAAATATTTTTTGATTGTATACTCATGCTTAGACATGCACAAAAATACACTGATTCCTTTAATGGAATCACAAACACAAAAAGGTTGATTCCCTGCAACACTTCAGAATCAGGAATATTCCAGTGTCCGTTGCACTCTGTTGCATTTTATGAGTATTTTGCACATTTCACTGTATATGTATGTATGTATAGATCAGCAAAGAACACATTAAGCACTGTCAACTCCAACTTGAGTTAGTTCTGAACGAGTGAGCCGCTTAGTGCCACATGCAAGACCACAGTGTGGCACTGCTCAGTGTTGACTTAACCCACAGGACATCTGGAGCTCGCCTACTCCTGCAGACTCTGAAGTGTGTCAATGGGACACGCTTAGTCTGGCGAGTCAGCTAAGACCCTAACATCCACCACCTCTCTTGCTCCTGCTGTTACACACACACACTGAGCTGAGCCAACATTATCTGATAAATATCCAGTGTCTAAAGAGGATAAGAGTTCTTAATACTAACTGACACACAACCACCACAGGATGCATGCATGTCACTCCACATACTTAACATTCACCATTGGCATAATAGTCAAAGCAAAATAGAAACCTAATCTACAGATATAAATAATGCCATGATGTCAACTAGCAGGTCTTGCATAACTTGGAGCTAAACTGAAACCAGATTTGGCACAGAGCCTCCTGTGAGTATTTCAATCCCTAAGTGAAATTAAATACAGCAAAATAATAATTTGACGTTCTGCAACAATTCTTATTAAATGCAAGTTGAGGCTAAGAGGCATCCTTAACACATGGCAAATACTCAAGGCCTGAAAATGAATACTTGGCAAACACAGGGGCTTGCCCATGCCTGCATACCTGGAGGTAGGACGTGACCTACACCTCGGTTGTGCGAATAAGCCTCCTTTGCAATTCAGTTTGTCAAAGGAGGAACTCAAAAAGGACTGTGGAGAGAGATGTGAGTGTACTTGCTTGCATAAATACAGGCTAAGCAGTGTGCAGTGTGAAGGTTTCTCAAACACAGAGTTGTGCCAGAGGCAGAACGAGCAACCACAAAGCCTGAAAAACTGGCTGAGCAAAAATGAAAGACAGAAAAGTACTAGAAGTAAGTTTTGGGAGGTGTGTGACAGGTTATTTTTGTGTGGGTTTTGATTTTCTTCTATGTGTATCAGTTATCATATCATAAGGCTACTGTAGCACTGTGATTCAACTTCCTGGTAATAAAAGAGATTTGAAAGCCTGGAAGGGGAAATGATGACTTCAGTCACAGTCAAAGCCTCGGGGAGACTCATACTGTTAAACTGAAGTGACTAAGCTGGTTGACAAATTGCTAGAAAATTGTAAATGTGACTGTATAGACCACCTTGATACAGAGATAGCCATCTATTTAATATGTCTCCGTGTGTTAGGACATTTCAGGCAATGTTGTAAATCAATAAGTATGATGATTATATTATAGGTATCAGTAATTTTTTTATTTGTTCATAAATTACCATGTAGATACTTTACATATAAATGGATTATTACCAGAATTTTCACACATTTTCCTATCTCCCACTGCACAGTCAGTTATAATAGATTTAATCATATTGAACACTCCTCATTTGTGTTTTTCACTATTTTTGATAAAATCACATGTATTCACCTGAAAACCCTATTTTCATAAAAGTACAATGACTCTTATTGGTTATGCTTATATCTATAGTTCACATTGTCTGAATTTCTGTTCTGACACTGGAGTGGACAATAGGGATAAAACCCTCTATCTCACTCTGCTATTTTATATCATGTTAATATATATCATGATATAAATTTTGTTTTCACAATTGAAAATTATACATGGGTAAAATTAAGAGGAAAGTCTGTTTTGCACTAAAATAGCAACTTAAGTACCCAACAACAACCGGAGGTACCTCATCACAATGAATCACACAATCAAACAACAATTTACACCGTCTTCATGTAATCCTGCTTATCACGGAAACTTGCTCCCAGCATTTGTCATGGTAAAAATGTTATACTAAGTATGTTCTGTTGCATTCAGGTATCATGATAAACCATCACAGTGTGACAGAGACAATAACAGGACACTAAAGCAGTTAAATGTAATTTAGCAGTCAGAGATATTAAAGTGATAGTATGATCTATCCAGTCCAATCTCTGACATCTGACGCTTAAATCACGTCACTGCATCAACACCCAAACATGATGCCACAACAAGTGCTGCCCACTGGCTACTAACAAATTTAACATTATGTTTTCTCTGTAATATCTAAAGAATGTCACCATACAGTGGCGGAGAATCACAGTTGTGTGATGCAGCATGTGACAGAAAAGAGTTTCAGTACAACTCCTGGGCCAACACGCCATAATATTTACTCTAGCCAGGCAGCAAATGCTGCACCTCTCCTCCTGCCCCAGTTTAAGCACTCCATCAGCCTGACAAGCCTGGGAAGTAATGCCAATAAGCACAGACTGGTGGACAGTAAAGGTTTCTCCTAAGTGGTTTGTTGTTTAAAGTGTACTTCTCCATTGTCTCTGTCATGTTCTGCTGTTGTGTGAGCACCAGTTCTTTCCTCTTCCTCACACTTGTCATGAGGTTGACAAGTGGTCATGGAAGAGGGGGGAATGAGAAGGTAGATACAGGAACTCCTCTGTTCTCTAGCCTGGCCCTAGCACTGACCATAAGAGACACATTGCACACAGCTAAGACATGTGCTGGAAAAGAAACAAGAGCAGGTTTTAAACAAGCTTTTACATACATGCTTTGGCACGAGATCTGTGTTTTTACTCCAGGCTCATGAAAGCAGCTGACTTGAAATTGAGCATCTAATTTCATTACTGTAGCTTGTGGAGAAACCAAGAAAAGACAAAATTAGAAAAAGGTCAAAACAAAGGAGTGAAATCATAAGCAACCTAAAACTGTTTCAGATTGGTTTTAGCAGTCTTACCTCACAGACAAGTGCAGTAGTCTAATTGCAATCTGAGCTGTATTGGGAAATATTTTGGTGCAGGCAGAACCGAACCATACAAAAACAGATTGTTCCGCTGAATACAGGCTACTCTAGAGAATAAAACGCCTTCTCTGAGGCCTATAAATGTGGGACATTTGTACCACTGGGTTCTCAAGAGCGAGACAGATTCCCTGAAAGACCAAAAAGCAAGTAGTCATGGCCATTTTCTCCCCTCCTTCAGTACTCTGTTCTGCTGTTTCCAGTTGTGACTGCGTTAAAAGCAGGTCAGAGCCTGAGGTGATTGGCAAGTGAGGAGACCATCTCTTCTAACACGCACTTTGCAAAGTTATTCATCTAACCTCTGATGCAAGACCCTAAGATATCTTTTAACAGGTGTATATTTGGGCTTAACACTGTCTGTAATGGTCTGTGGTTTGTTTCTATACAGGCTGTAGTTCCGCAGAGTGAAAGAACTGTTGCTACGTGCTGATTGTACATCTATGCATGAAGGTGTTGAGCATTGTAGCTTATGTTTTTACTATCAGTGCTTTATGTATTCCAGTTTAATATGTGACCAAGTGCTTGTTCATCACATTTACTAACAGACAGCTGCACAAGGCTGCCACAGAAGGTCAAATGTGTTTATGTTTCTCGTCCAAATCTGTCTCAATTGCTGACAAACCAGCCCACAACTGGCAAAAATAAAAGAAAACCAGCTTTAATATTCATTAGGAACTACATCAGCTGAAGAAAATAAATAAATATCAATCTAATATAATTGGCAGGCACACTGCAGGATAGTTGGCAAAGCCGCGTCAGATGTGAACCTGAATGGAACGCATTAAAATGTCTGCCTGTTCGAGCAATTCACCAACAAGCTGCAGATGAGCCTGCATTTCATGTCTCAACATGGCCGGTGTGATATATGCACAGTGTTGATCTTTCACAAGCAAGGTTTTTTTTTCTTCCCTTGTCTCTTATCCTGCACAGTGACGCACGAGCTACAGCAAGAAAACCTTTCAGTTAATAGACCCTTCGACAGTTTTTAATCAGAATCAGAAACTAATGACAGGTTATGAAATAATTACGCTGATGGTAGCTGTGTTAGGTGATATGGTTATATTTATTATCAAAAACTGGGTTTTCCCCAGGAATTATTTTGCCCAGGTGGTAAGGCACCCAGATCCTACTGCAACACGTCAACTTCACTTCACAACTAAGCAAAGCCAAGCTGTAAACACAACATCTAGTGTGTGAAAAAAGACATCTCATCTTTTTCGGAAGATTCCTGTTTTAATGACTAAAAACTAAAAGTAATTCTAAAAATACAAAATATTATTACAATTTACTGTTTTATTGTTTATCATGGGGGTCTGAATGAGTTGTTCCACCACTATTATGGATTTAAAGGCACCAAACTCTTCATATGTGTAATGTGTTGAATTTATATTTGCACAAGATTTATTCATTTGAAACAACTGATCAATTAATGGATGAGTTGATATGTTTGTGTTTTTATGAACAATTAATTATTTTAGTTATTTTCAAGCATAAATACCAAACACTGATATTGGCTTAAAAATTTCCTGCTTTCCTTTTAATCTTTGTAGGTAAATTACTAGTAGCTGAGTAAAACAACTATGTAAATTTAAGCTTAAACAACTACTTGATTTAATGACACAAACATGATCTGTTGCTGAAAATTCAGTAGTTCCAGTTTCCGAAACAGAAGCAGTGTTTTTAGTTGTTGGAAAGTTGGTTGGATAGCTAATAAATAAATAAAAATAGTCAACAATTATTAATATTTATCAGCATCGTCTTTTCCTCACTTCCATCCAGTGGTGGAGTTGGGAAGGAAGGGGCTTGCAGTGATCCTATCAGACCGTTTAATCTATGGTGGCGTTGAGAAACAGATGCATTCAGTCTGATGGGAAAACAGTGCAGAGATTCACACAGTCAGCACACTAGTGAGAATAAGAGACAAGAAAAAAACTGCCAAGTCAAATCACTACTACCCATCCCAAACGGACTCTGAACACAAACTGTCCTGTAAACACAGTGAGGGACACAGCAAAACACTTCTTCATCATGTGACGAACACAAGCGCACAAAACATGCATGCAGGCTGCACAGTCAACCCCTGCTGAGTCAAAAAGGTGAGCAGTCAGACGAGAGACCAGTGGCAGAAATAGCCCACATCCACCGATCTGCACGTCGACTGCAATGCAGACAGACACATGTAAACACAAGCACAGGCCAAAAGTAACAAAGTGCATATTAACAGTGCAAGTGTATTTCAAGCTGCAACATTTACCACTTCAGCTTATTCAGTCAGGTACAAAAAAACGATTGTCTGGTAAGCCCCCCCACAGTCAAACTGAAAGACACACAGAACCCGGAGGGATCGTGTTGTGCTGGCCTTGTGCTTTCTGCACTGCAATATAGACGACCTCATCACACCTGCCAGCACTAAGCACTACCAGAGAGCGCACAACACACACAATGCAAACACAAACTGGGTAAGAGACAGTCATGGGAACTCCCTCCCACGCCCACCCACACAGAAGACATCCTGGTAACCATGGAAACACTCCACCTCCTCACATGGTGACATCACAGGTGTTGGATCATGACCTAAACCGGGGGCCAAATGATCCTCTTCAGTCTGCTGCTGGTGCTGCAGCTGGACCCGCTGAAGAGGGGGAGACAGATGATGCTGACTGTTGGACTAAGAACATGTCCTCTTGCCTCAGAGGAAGAGAAAGGAGTGAGGGAGGAGGGAGACTCTTGTATTTCGGTCTGTTCTGCTAGCCACCGGAACCAAAAGCCATATGTGAGCGCCGACTCATAAACACACACACACCACTATAAACAAGTGAAGGGAGGGTGGGAGCGAAAGGCAGATGGAGGCAGATAGATGAAGACAGACAGATAAATCCAAGAGGGGGGGGGACTTGCGACATCCACTCACGGGATTGCTGGTGCTTGATTGCAACCTATATAACCCTGATGTAAACCGCTGGTGACAGGATGCTATGCGCTGTAATACTGACCACACCAACCTACTTTCAACACCAGACTGCTGCACAGCCACCCAATGGAAGCAATGCTCTGGTGTTGATCACATATAGAAACCTACAGTAGCTAATGGCCATATGGCACATTTAAACACAGCAGCCAGGAAGGCGTTTGGGAACTTATTGAGCCCCTTTGGGGATGTGTGTATTATAGAGTCTGCGGAAGAGGGGAAGGAGACTTATGAGATAGACTCAGGCTAAGTTTTAACTAATGCGCTGCAAATGAGCCTGTATATCAAATCTAATTGTGGCTGCTGTGAGTTTCCTGATATTATCCAGCAGCTTCTGTTTTACCTCTGAGGCAAGACACACTGCTACAGCGATAATAAGCACAATTATCATTTCCCATCCAAATGCCAAAAAATAAAGCCTGCTGGTAATGAGGGGTGGTCATCAGAACACAAAAGCTTTTCCCATCGTACTAGAGAAGCTGCGGGCACAAACAGGTTGAGCAGCAGCAGCAGCAGCAGTTGTTGTAGACACTGCTGGACACAAGAGATCTGTCCTGTCCTGGGGCTCGAGCTGCAGCTCGGCTCAACAGCTGTGTCCAGCTGCGCTACAAGGAGACACAGGGCGCTTTGTTCCCCACAGGGGGAGGCAGAGGGAGTGCAAACGGTCTCCGTGTGTTTACATAGTTTCATTTCCACAAAGGTTAACGGCCTGTAGCCTCTGCCAGCCCAGATCCCTCTTCCTTCTGTTGAGTGTTTCTCCCCAAACCAAACGGCCTTGCAGCAGCGGAACGGGGTGGCACAAGCCAACCAGGATGTGTGGAAAATTTGCAATGCGCTGAGCCAACGCTGTCCAAGGCGAGCGAGCACATTCACACACTCGAAAACGAGAAACGTACACGTCTCTCCTTCGCGTCCCTCCTGTGTGTGTTTGTTCTTATCGCCAGTAAAATGATGAGATAAAACTATCTTCTCTAGCGCCGTGACGAGCAACACCGACAACAAAACATCGACAGATGCGAAGTCCCCAGTGTGCAGGAAGGAAAGCGCCGGGTAATCACGGTGCACTCAGGAAACAACAACAAAAGAGAGAAAGAAACCACAAGCAGGAGCGTGGTTTTCACAGGGGGATAAATGACACCTCTGGGACACGTTTAAGAAGTAATTCACGCTGTTACTTACTCAGATGAACCGGTTCGGCTCGGTCCACTGGGGGATCGCCGGTCGCTCTTCCGGCTGTGTGTCGGGCGGGATCTGCGCTATGGAGACTGGAGAGCTGAGAGCCTGGACCTAAACTGTGGCTTGCGTCATTTCACCAGGATGCCACTATTGCGCGCAGCAATGCAGCCATCTTGCTGAGGAGTGCCCCACCAACTCACCAATCACTGCTCAACCCGAGCCGCTGTCTTATTTTGGTCCCAGTAATGAAAGTGATGACCGCGACCTGTGATCTTATTTGACATGAAGTGGAAGATCTGAGGAAATCTAGGGAAGGATGACTGTATTTTCATTTTTTCGCCGCTTCATAAAAAAATAAATATGTTTGCCTCTTTAATCCAGTGGTGCAAAATAATAAGTTAAAGCACATTTAAGATAATTTTCTCGAGTTTTCTGTCGCACTTTCTATTTCTACCACACATCATTTAGATAAAAAATAAAATAACTTTTTAAATTCCACATATGACACTTTTATTTAATAAATCATAATAATATAATTTAGTAGCAAGAGCTTTGGTATTAAAATGCTGCTCCAATGCTTCATTAATATTTCTGTGACGTATATTTTGCTCAAAATACTTCCATACTCTAAGTACTTCTGAATGGAGAATTTTTATTGGTAACACAATATTACTATATTTACTTACTTAAAAGGCGAGTACTTCTTCCACCGCCGCTTTAGTCTGACAGTACTGAGAAACTGAGAATTTTCCAATTACAAATCTATGTGTTGACTCAACTGATTTCGTGTGGGTGTCTGCCCACTGTTTATAGAAACATGGCTGCCGGAAAAAGACTTTTCAAAAATAAAATAAAATTCACCTTGTAGTGAGAATTCCGTTTCATCTATGTGTCAACTTTTTCTTTTCTCTGAAAACAAGGTTTACAGTCAAAAAGGAAATTCGTCTTGGATTCAACCATGCTTACATCCTATTACATAAGTGCTCTGACACAGCAACATCCAGTGTTCATACAGTATAAACACAAATAATCAAGTCAGTCTTCCCCGTTTCCCCGCACAATTTATTAAATTCCACCATGTTCATTTACTGGCTTATTTTTGCTCCTTCCAGTCAATTAACAGCTACAGCATGACAGACAGATCATATAGCGCCCCCTTGTGGTGCGTCATAGGTGTGTAATTCATCCTACCACGCTGTCTAGGGTGTGTCTGCTCCACCCTGTGTGGTCCAGAGGTTGTTGGCTGTGGGGGAGAACCAGAACTTGAGCGAGCATCACTCTGTATTGTTTCAGTCAGTACATCTCGACGAATACATATTTACACTCACAGATGACTTCATACATCCTCCAAAGAGATTCATTTTGGTTTGTGTACCATAGAGCCGTAAAAAGATCCTGCAGCTTATTTGATGACATTAATCCCCACATGAATCAATTAACATCAATGCATACATTTGATTATGCCCAAGACCATGAATACAGTAAATGCATCAATACAAATAATCATCACATTTAAATAAAATTGATCAATGGATTTATTAATCTGAATTTAGCTTTTGGACCAGCATTCATTTGAGCGAAAGGAGTGAGAAATGCATAGAGAGAGAACAACAACAATGTGAGAAGTAATTTGGCCTGGAAAGTGAGATGCTGTTACATACAGTCTGGTCCATGTCATTCATTAGGGTTTGTTATGACAGATAAACAGAAACTGTATGAGAATGTGAGATAAGAACCCTGGTCTCTCGTCCTTCCCCTACCAGGCTAAAAAGGTCCAGAGGTACACAATGTGGGCTCCCTTGGCACTATGATGCCATTCACAGAGGGCAGCAGAAGAAACAGTCGTTAAAGATATCTTCCCAGCTTCCTTTGAGTTCATTTAATTGACGCTGGTGATGTGTGGAGCTCCTCACGGTCTCTCCACATGGCGAGACATAATCACAGTCACAGGGCACGGCACGCGCAGCGACTGTCAGAGCTCATCCTTCTCCATCTGCTTGAAAGCCTCCAAGTCTTCCCGCCAATCAGCCAGCAGTTCATCCACTGATTGGCTGCTAGAGTCCACGTCACCCTCAGGCTCCTCTCTCCTTTCAGAGTCCTCTTTGGGCTCAGCTAAATCAGCCTCTGTGTCTGTAGGACTACCTTCCTCTTCCGGTGAACTTACTTTCTCCGCTGTTCTAGTGTCTTCACCTGCAGGACTCACTTCCTCCTGCGATGGAGTAACCTCCTCTGGAGCAGTTTCGTCTAGGTCCACTGTGCTCATTTGCGACTGGCCAGTAGGTTCAAATGAGGTGGGAGTTGTTGTCTCAGTTAAGCAGCCCTCCTCTGCCTCTTGCGCGTCTACACCTGAAAAGGAAGCAGGGGCATGAAACAGAACAACTCTATATAAAAAGATGTGCGCAACACACACAAACACACACACAGCTCTTTTCCTCCTCCTCCTCAGTCAGTAATCTATACAATATGCCTCCTGGCTTCCATTCTTAGTCAAAAATAGAATCGTTTTCATCAAGAGGCTGTCAGCTACAACAGCATGATGCTGATGATGAGTCATGTTTCCCACAGGATAAAGACTTTCTCACATTGCTGTACAACCAGACTGATAGTCAACTGAGAAACTAAATCTGGCAAAAAGTTGTACTGTGATTTTTGCGCAGATGTAGTCAGAAAAAAAAGTGCATTTGATCCGTTACATTTTATATTAATGTAGTTGCTGCAGACTGTAAATGTGTTAAGGAACGAGTCTGTGCTTTTTATTTAAATATTATTTACAGGTCTGCTCCAATGATAATAGCCAATGATTGTAACTTTCAGGCTTGCACAATTCAAGTTCAGATAGGTACATGTCTGGTCATTATGGTGGCTTTGTGGTTAAACCCAGCCACCCTGTCCAGCCTTGCTTTGTGTAGTGAGCTGTCATGCCCTAAGCTCTGAGGAGGAAAATAACAAATGACAATCCTGTGACTGCACTAAGCTCTTCTATTGAAGGCAGAGTGAGCGAGAAAGAGATGGAGTGATACAAGCATTACTGTCAAGAGGGAAAACAGAAAAAAGGCAAAGGAAAGGATAAAACATGTGGGTACCAAAGAAAGAAAGAAAAGAAGAGAATACTTACTGCCCTTAATCAGGCTGCCAGGAAGAGGTTTACCTTTAAATATGGTTGCTGCTCATCCAAAGCGGAGAGGGTTACGGAAAAAAGAGAAAGGAAAAAAGAGAGGAGAGGAAAGGTGCTGTTACAGTCCACAAAAGGACATAGAGAGACTTGGCAAATAAGAAACAAAAGGGGTAAAGAATGAGTATATTGTTAAAGGTGTAATTGTTCACCCTGTACCATTATAACCACTGCTGGTGGGCGGCTTTGGAATGAGTCACGATCTCTGAGACTTCAAATAAAGCCTGAATCCCTACACCTCATGTTTATTTTATGAAGCCGAGCACTTAACGAGGCTCAGTCAGTGGAGCGACGCAAGTTCCCTAATCAATCTTATCAAAAGACTAAAGTGTAACACAGAGAGGAGCACAACAGTTAGGAAGGCACACAGCATGAGAGTGTAATGTCACACCTCGGTCTCTGGCTTTGTCGCTCAGCAGCACCTCCACCTCCCTGTACTCCTTGAGCGCCTCCAACAGAATGTTGCCCTCTTTGTGGAAGAGGAAGAGGAGAGGCAGGGTGATGTCATCTGTGTTGCGGCCGTCCCCGGCCATCTGAAACAGCGGAGCTGTGTCACTGCTGCTGCCTTCATTGTCATCTGGAAGAAGAGGGAGCGAGCAACAGTTGAAGAAGAGTAAGAGATATTTATTTCTCATTATTTTCTGACATTTTACAGACTACAATTAATCTGATAAAAATAACAAAACCTAATATACTGACAAATGACAAACATACTACATACATGTGGTATTATCTTAACCATTATTAATCTTACACAAATTATCATTTTGTGTGTAGGACCTTTTTACCGGCCTCTCTTCAAGACAATCCAGTTGCTAAACTCTAATCTCGTCACTGAGTAGTCATCTTTCATCTTGTGTCATTAGCTGCATGCACTCACCGATGACTATGCCTCCGATAGCGCCAGCCTTCTGGATGTTTCGAGCCTTCTCTGCAAACATACACTGACCCCTCTGGAGCAGAGCAATGTGGCCCTGGACGTACTCAGCATTGGTGATCTCGGTGCAGCCAGTGTAGGGTTCAGCCACAGTCACAAAGCCTCGCACCTACACACAAGTAGAAAGACGCTGAAATACTGCAAAGAATGAACAAACACATTTTATGGTAATGCGGTGCACAGAGCTGCAGTCTAATCTAAATGTTAACTAAGACTTCATCTTTCCTTCTCTTTGAATTAGGAAAGTATTCTACGGGAGAACAGGGGAAAAGTGAGCGACTCTTTATTAAGAAAAACAAATGGGAGCATAGTTAAGTGCCCACTTGAAACTTGGCAGCTTGGGAAAGCTACAAACTCACTCACCCCTGTGGAACTTTTGGACAGGTCTGTGCCAAACTGTGCCGGGCCAGCGGTCAGCACAACCCTGCCAAAGAACGGATGTGAGACAATCTGAATGGCTCTGGGAGGCAGCTGCTCTTTCTGCTGCTGGCTGGACAGTTCCATCATCTCCTGCATGAAACGCACACCATCCTCTGCTGCTACTGCGCTTACCGCCTAGGTGTAGGTGTGCCAGAGTGGGAGAGGAGAGGAAAAGACAGTTTTTAAAAGTCAGGATGGAAGGAGAACCTTTTTTTTTTAGAAGAAGAACAAAAATACAGTCTGTCAGTTTGCCAAAGTGATGACAGCAGCATCACAGTCCGCTCTCTCGTACATTTAAATAACACCTGCACAAGCTGTTGCATATTCTACATCATGCACCTAAACACGCACTTCATCGTGCAGAAAATAAATACATACAATCAAATACACATATTTGACTGATTCCTTCGTTTTAAATACTATCTTCATATTTTAGTTCCTACAGATATTTTGCATATTTTAGTGTTCCATCACATATTAATAGTATTTTATCATGAGTCATTTCCACCTCTAGTATGTAGAACACAAAGACAAAACTAAAGAAAAGCACATTGTTAATAAAGGTTTTGGCCTATATTTTGTAAATCGCACCTGTTGGTGCTAGTTAGTTGTACCTGTGTAGCATGCTGGACCAGCTGCACCCTGCCATCCTTCAGGTGGATGAGGCTGACTCCCATCCTCCTCAGCAGCTCCAAATGTTCAGGGTTGTTTGCCATGAAGTCCTGAGCTCTCAGAGGAGGACGACCCATACCGGGCTCCCTGAGAGAAGGGAGAGGATGATGAGCAAAACTTTTTTAAAAAGCAGCAGATTTTAAGGTAAAACCTGTATGTGTACAAACCTGTAGGGAGCAGGACGACGGGGGCAGCTCTTGTCCACTACACTACGGATTGGTTCTCGCAAGTTACGGGGAAAGGCAGGGTCAGGAAACAGGAGGCGGGTGTTTGGACATATCCAATCAAAGTTAGAGTCGTCCAGCTCCTCCTCTGACTGAAGTATCGCTGTTCTATTTGAGGGAACAGTTGAGGAGAGGGGGGCCATGGAGAGCGACAGAGGCAGCAGGTGTGCCTCAGTAGTGAAGACATAGTCCTCAATGTCAAATGGTAGGTCATCTGCTTCAGCAAACAGCAGGAACAAGTATTTGAACATCTCAGCAAGGAAGAATGAATCCATTCTGAGAAAAGAGAAAAGATGTGGGATGAAAAGCACTGGGCTAACAAGTGTGGCGCTGTTAAAATGTCTATATATTCTTTATATCAATTATCAATATAAGCTCTATGAAATAGAAAAATAGTACATTCATATTTTGTAGGCTGCATTTTATGTGTTGAATCCATAATTTTCCTTAGTCCACAGCATGTATTTTTTTTATCTGATAATAGCATCATTCATTTTTTTCTGGAAAGTTTTGTTTTAAAAAAATAAAGAAAAAAATTAACAATTCTTGATGAAAACTGATGCTGTTTTCACCAGTACAGTTAAGTAAAATAAAGTCCTGCTTCACTAAACTATCTTCGTCATTGCTTTATTTAACACAAATACAAAATACAATATCCATATTTATACATATTTACACTACCAGTCAAAAGTTTGGACACACCTAGGAATGACCATGTTTTTCATGAAAAGATACATGTCTTCAGTTGTGTTACCATCATCACACATGGTTTTCTAATGATCAGTTATCCTTTTAAATTAATACATTTGCATTAGCAAACATAACATGCTATTGGAAG
>JAUMHL010000021.1:9782344-9798364 GCA_032362345.1 Sandelia bainsii | reverse complement strand
ATGTTATGAAATCTGCTTTTCTTTCACAAACATGGTCATTTCTATGTGTGTCCAAACTTTTGACTGGTAGTGTACACTGCCAGGTCCAGACTGTGTTGTGGCCATTTTTTTTACAATTTGAGTCTGATGAATCCTTGCATTGTCATCTTCCTATGCTCATTCCAGTATGGAAGAAAAAAATACATTGATGGAAAAACCTGGTCATTTACCACATTCAGGTAGTCAGCTGACCTCATTGTGTTCTATCCACCACTGCAGTAATTATACAATAACCTATTTGCTTAATGAAATCCAAGACTTTATTTTGGCCCTATATATGCATAGTTGTTTTTTCCCCCCAATCAGTGCTCAGTAAAAATTTCAATATAATTTCTTGCATTTGCCCTATTTCATACCATGCTTTACGTGCCATCCCCTCATGGTATGTAAATCTGATGGTACAGTGTGTATTATGCGCCTAACTGCTGTCCCACAAATCATTGTACAACACTCTGTGTTCTAATATTCTCACCGGTCCTCGTGGCTTCCAGTACGCACATCCTTCATTGCAGCAAAGCCACACGGGACACGAGCAAAGCGATTGAGGTTGTCCAGGATGGTGCGACCTGCCTCCAGGTAGTAAGGGTCTCCTGTGGCCTGGGGGAATAAAAAGACAATAGTATGATGATAACAGAGAACAGAACAGCAACTGTAAAGAAAGCTGCAGTGAAATCCTAAGAGAAATAATCTCAGTGTTTTATCATGTTACATGGCTTTATAAAGTTTTACAAGACACCAGAATGGCAAAGCATTATATAATGATTGTGAGCACTAATTAGTGATGTGTGCGCTGTTTAATTATGAGAGAAATTAAAAATGTTTCTGAAATATTGCGAGTCCTGGGGCACCTTGAAACTTGAAACCTGAGATCACACATCAATTCAGCAAACATTAAACATAAACTGGTGCATGATCATAGCCATTCACCTCTATACTGTGGCACTGAAAGGAGAATGTCTGCATTATGTCAAGCTTTGTTGATAAATTACCTTGTAAAGGAAATAGGTGCTCTCTGCAAACTCAGGCCTCAAGGGATGTTGGGCCCAATGTACCCTGAAATCAGTAGTGAAGGCCTGTGGACAAAGAGAGAAGGACGAAGGGGTCAACACAGCATCCAAAACATTGTAATTAGAACAGACAGACCACACATAAACGCATTTGTGTCACGTGAAATGCAAGTTTTTTAATTTTCAAGCACCTCCAGCTGGTAGCACAATCCACATGGAGCTATTTGACTCTATTTAAGTGACAACAGGACATTTTTGTGCAGCTGCTGTAACCCAAAATTTAGTGCTGTAGCTACACAGTGAGACAACAGAGAGACAGATTACCTCAGGGAGGAAGTTGTGTTTCTTGGTCACTTGGTACAACATCTCATGAGTCTCAATTGCAGGTCGGATATCTCCCTTCAACACCTGAGACATACACAGGATGAAGAAGTTACTGAAATAGAAAAGACTTTTGAGACAAGAGTAAATGCATCAGTTCACATAATATAATCTGACCTGCAGTCCAGGGAAGAAGGCCAGGAGAGAGTCCATCCATGTTCGAGCAGGAAGTAGAGGTTTGTGGATGTGGACATCCAGCAGCAGAGGAGGCTGACTGATGTACTTCATTATAGATGCATAGTGCTGAATGGGACATACAAAGTAAAATGACTGAGGACATAACAGTGTTGTGGTGCTTTGTGAGATTAACAGAACAGCTCAACAGAAAGTACAAGACACATAGTGTTTGGTAATATACCAAAATAAACCAAAGTGAGCATGAGCATGAGCATGAGCATGAGGAACAAGGTGAAGAAAAAAATATGTATTAAGTAAAGTAAACGTATATGCTGAAGGGATAGTCAGTAATATGAAATGCACAAACATGAAAGTAGAACCTTGCCATGTTGGAGATAATACATGCAATGGCTGTTATTGTAGGCAGAGAGGCATCAAATTACTCTGGCAATTGTGTGAATATGTGTGTGTATGTGTGTGTGTCCTCACAATATTGAACCGCTGCAGGAACTGGTCGTCTCCCAAGAGGACGTAGGCCTTTAGAAGGTACTCATAGTATGAGTCAATTCCTGCTCCAACTCCACTGTCTGAAAACAATCACAGACCAGAGTAATCAGATGACAAAAAGTCCTCTCTCACCCAGAAAGACGATGATTTATGATGTGATTTGGCACTATATCAATAAACTGAACTGTTCCCTTCATATTTGCTCTGTTCATCTTTCGCTCCATCCTCCCTTTCTATCACTTAGTCCGGGCATCTCTGTCCCCCACTCTCTCACCTCTTCTAACCCACTCTCCAGAGTGAATGTTGATGGTGGTCCCCACCAGATTGCTGTTTCTCTGTCTCTTTTCCCACAGAAAGTCCATGGCTCTCCGGGCATGGGCCTGCATGTGTGAGGAAAAAAAAAAAAGGTATAAAATAAAATTTTAGTAGCCATCTGTTGTCAAGAATCACTTCACTGACTGGCTCTGTGCTTGTCCAGCAGTCTACTGTTGCCATGAAATGCTGTAAGGGAAAATATTAAACCTTTTTATTAAGACCTGAATATTTTACTATAACCCTGTGGGTAAAAGCTTACATTATATCCACTTGATTAAAACTTACAAAGATAAAATGCTTGATAAAATGTTTATTTCAACTCAATTAATTCGGCATCACAAATTCATTATTATGGAAGACTTCACAGTTGAAATATCATTTAGTTGTTTCAGTTTCAGTTTAATGTCGGTACGTGATCTTGGCTGTGTCATGTCATGCCCCCCGCACACTCTACACATGTACCACCACACCATGACACAATGACTGAATGAGTTTTTCCTCATGTGAGAATGCGTCTGACTCAGACAATCTTTCGCTGTATGCTACATATGTGAAAGCGCAACTCCGCACAATGTCCAGACCAGACTCTCTGTAACATAAGCATCATCAGGAGCATTTTTTTGTACACAGTAATTCCTAGAGACTACTAGGGTATCTAAGAACAAAATGTACGTACAAAAACATCCTAAGAAATACACAAGGAAATAATGACAAGTTCTAGTATCCCCAATTACACAAAATGTGTGCAGTGCACACCTGGAATTACTAGTGTCTTTAAAATCAGCAAATCTGTGTCCAAAATCAGTGCTTTCATAAAACCAAGTCTCTGCAAATGGATCCCAAAAATGTGTAACCAGGATTACAGATAACCAAAGAAGACTTTCTTACAGTGCTGTGAAAGAGTATTTGCCCCCTTCCTGATTTTCTCTTTTTTTTGCATATTTGTCACACTTAAATGATTCAGATCATCACATAGGGCCAGGCAGGTTTGGACTGAATTTTGTATTTACTCCAGTTATCTTTGTGTAATATTAAAATTAGTATGATGATCTGAATCATTGAAGTGTGACAAATATGGGAAAAAAATTAGAAAGCACTGTATATCAAAGTTTCAGCACGGGAAACATCACAGAAAGCTCCAAAACAGTTCCGCTTATTTAAAAAAATGATAATAATGATAAAAAATAGATATTTTAATAATAACATGATACTACTTTCGATAAGTATTTTCTGTTGGTAAACAAACATCATTATTGTTCAGATTTATTTTTCTCTTATCAACCTGGTCAAAGTAATTGTAGAATAAAAGATAAAAAAAATGTATTTTCTGACATCTGTTATCTAAAAAACGTAGACTAAATCATAGATTTCAAAATGTGTAATGTAATCTTATACCTCAAATACAGGATCCCCAGTGAAGCGACTTAAGGCAGCAAACTCCAGGATAATGGTTCCTGCACACGCTGTACAGGTTTCTGTTTCTGTGCCTGTTCTTGTCTCAGGACCCCTGACACCATATTTCAAGTTCACCTGTCAGATAGGGAAAAAAACATATAAGAAGATGTTTTTAGTAACATTTGTTATGTGAGAGACTATGCATGAAAACTAGTCAGTCAGGAAACGTCTGTGTCTATAAGCTCAGACAGCTGTGAGCAGGGCAGTGAAGCAGAAAAATGGAAATATGTAGCCACGATCTGGAATGAAGCTGCAAGCAAACGTAGATGTCAATTTGTCAAATTGCAACCCTGTAAGTGTGCGTAAACTCAAATATACTTGTCTATAACACATTGTAAGACTCATAAATAATACATATATGATTAAAATACTAGTAAAGGCAAAAATCACTATCACTCACTGTTTTTACTAAACAACTAGTACAACAGCTGAGGGAGCAGCTATTGTCCGACCTTTATTATCTTTTAAAATAAACTCCAACTTCTGCTGATGTAATTAGGAGAGGAGTTCACATACTTTTCCCAACATACACAGTGAATGCTTGAATGGGCATATTCATGGGCATGGATATGAACAATACAATAATTTGCGTATTATAGGTTTTTTTTTTAAAAAGTGCTCATAAAAGTTCCTCTTCATAAATGTAACACAGAAGGAAATCTAGTCATACATAAATGTAGGTTATTCCTAAGGGTTCACTTACTTTTTGCCACTGTACACAAGAAAATTGTGAAAACTGATTAATCCAGAAGTACTTCAAACTTACCCTGGGGTAAGGCAGGCCACTGCTGGTGTTAAAAGCCGGCAACAGTCGGAGACCCAGGTCTTTGGCCATGTGCAGGAGCTCATCCTGGTACCACTGCATGTGTTGACCTCCATCCCTCAGCATCACAGCCATGGAGTGTCCTCCTAACAGACCTCTGAGCACACACACAAAGAATAAAAAAACAATAGACTGATACTGATACTGAGACTGATAGACTGAGCTTCTTGCCCACATGGATTTCAGCTGTTCAGTTTACTGCTTGTCAGAAAAAAATGTTACTGTAAAAATACCATAAAATCTGTTACAGTTCATAAGCAATACTGTATAAAAAGTCATCGTGTGTTGACAAACTGATCAAATCTTACCCAAGAACACGAATGTTGGTTTCGAAGACCGACACTACAATATCATTGTCGAGCCTCACATCTGACAGGACTCTCCTCACTGCAGCCTCAAACTCTGTTGTCTTATTCAAAAGCTGCCAATGAGACATAGCACATTAGTATAAAAATGTTATAGATTTTTTTTTTTTATAGAGCAATACAAACATTTCTCTCCACTTTCTACAGTATTAAGAGCACAATCAAAATATCAGTGCTAAAGTCATGGAATCATATGTGCACATTAGATAAAAAATGAAATAATAATAATAAAATAATCAAATGTCAAAAACACAAAAAAAACAATACTCACCACCAAAGTATCCAGAGTATCGATGAGGGTCAAAGAGAACCTAGCAGAGACAGATAATAATGGTTTACCAAGGGTGTTGCTGCCTCTCAAGACAAATGTGTAAAAAATATTATTTTTATATAATGATGATTATTCAACATGTGTAAAAAACATCTGTAACCACCTACCTCCACTAGCATGAGTGAGAAAATTTCAGGTATGGTAATGTGTTTAGATTTAACCCTCATTACATTTGGTTTATACATTTTAGGGATGCACCAATCTAATATTAATATTGGAGATTGGCCCCAATGCTGCTTAAATAGCTAGATCTGGATATTGGATAATGCGACTGATCCATGGGGCCAATCTATTCACATCAACTGTACAAAGGTCTTCTGAACTTCTTGTTAATTTGTTCTGTTTCAGGTGCTATATTTTATATTGGATTTTGAAATCTTGTTTTCACTAGATGTTTACAAAGAAGTTTGATTCCTATTTATTTTGAATGGTGTTCCAAGTTACAATTACAATTATGTATTATTTTAATAACAAATAACAGTTCAGTATATTTATTTATGTGTTAATTTGTTAAATTTAGTTGTACAAAGTTAGGAAAGCAATGTTTCAGTCAAGGCTGATGCCTTCAGTGTCTTCCATACGGCGAGTTACACAGTTTAGTAACTGGGCAACCACTGGGCAATACACAAAGCCCAAGTATAATATCTTATAGATTTGAGCTCAAAGAACAAAGGCAGTGTCCCACTCACTTTCCCAGTGCATCGTCTACGTCACCTCGACTGGGTTCAAGTCCACGTACTCTTCCTCTGCATGTTAGAGGCATCAGCTCATCTGCTGGGTATGCATGGTCCTGGGAAGCACAAACAAACACACTTTTAACACAATTAGAGATTTAATCCTCTGTTCTTCTTTGGCTGAGAGATCAGGCTTATTAAATGTCAATCATGTTAAAGTATACATGAAACAAGTCAAGATCAAAGAAGTTTCAAAGAAAGCTGAAGTATTTATTTTAAATCAGGTGATGCTCAGTATTGTGTTTTGCTGCGATGCTAATAGAAAAGCAGGTATCAAAAGATCAAATAGTAGGCAGTGATCCAAAAAGGCCTGAAGATCATCTCACAAATTGCAAAACTATCCAGAAACAAATTTAGATATCAAGACAACAGTACAAATGTCAAAACAGACGTTTTTGTTTCTTTGAAGGACTTACCATGTAATTCTGATATGCATGGTCAAACATCTCAACCACTTGGTTCCTTGGGTGAAGAGACAAAGACACTAGTCAGTGTGTTTCTTTTCCTTCTTTTGGTGGACAAAAACTTTTTTTCTCATATTATGTTCTGAGAGTGCTGTGTATGTATATCTCAATTCACCTGAACTTGCGCTTCTCCTCCCTTGACATTGCATGTCCGTGGCTGCATAGTGCTCCAAGCAGCATCAGTAAAAACAGTACAGGTGGCATTGTGGTAGGTGGGCAAGATTGCAGCAACACACATAAAACCACAGTTTACCTCTCAATCAGTCACTGAGCAAATATTAACTCATTACCACTGCCCTAGCTTGACAGCTCAAAATAAACATAACAGTTAAGAAGCATGAACCTACACCTTCCAATTAATATTACAGCTTTGAGATCACGATTAAGCACTTTTTGGCTTTTGCCTACAATATCCTATCCACTTATACTCCATCCATATTTCTTAGCAACAAGGCACACATAAGTACAAGGCACCTAGTGTGAGTACCTACAGGCAAAACTGCAGCTAAAATGAATGTTATTTCAAGTAACCAGATATAAGGATGTAGAGAGATGAATCACACATTAGCAGCTGTGCTACGTTGGTCCAAGACCTGTCAGCAGGTTGATGTGTCACACCTGTTTACTTTTCCAAGCTGTCACACCGGACCTACTGTACACGTTTCACATGTCCACATGCAGAAGACTAACGTTAATACACCCTCTCCCAAACCTTGACGATCACTCTAAATGTGAAATTACAGTATTATAAATGCAGTTTTCACACAACAGCAATCAAGGAACTTTTTCAGCTATCAAAACACACTGGCATCTTGAAGACCATCTGGAAACCAAAGAAAGCAACGCCGGGTCCTGTTTATGTACTTCCCTCCTCTAATCGTTTACCAACTCCACACGATGTACAGCCAGTTAAAAACATAGGTCAAACCCACAGTCCTTGACAGCTCCTGTTATCACTTTGACGTGTTAACTCCAAACCTTTTTAGATATAAGTCAATTATTTCCTCCTCTCGACAGATTTCCGTCGTCAGCTGCTCAGACAAGTCAGGGTTTTATTAGCTAGTTAGCCAGTTGTGCTAACTAGCCGAGCTGGTGGCGACCGACAGCCCGAAAATACAAGTCAAATCGACAAAAACTCTATCCATTGTTAAGCAGCAGCCCTGACCGGGATACCTTTCTGATCTTCGAAGTATAAAGTGGCTATTTCTGCCGTATGGTAGTGTTTCCCCAAGCTAGCCTGCCCTAAAAACCGGATGCCGTTGCGATAAACGTCAACAACATCCGCTTCCTGAAAATTAATGCATTCGTATTTTCCCCGAGTTTAGCTTCTCAGGCAGTATTTCCTCACAGGCTGAGAAACAAATCGCCTCTCCTCTGAGATTTGCAGATGTCGTGACGATAAGCGTACTCTTAAATTATTCTGTAAGGTTTACACAAGTAGACGGATGTGTTACCTGAAAGTCCAGTTAGGGAAAGAAAAAGTAAAACAATACGGTCCACCCACTCTCACTGTTGTTGCCTTTGTAAAGCTCGGAAAAATTACTTTTCTCGGACCCAAGGGTAAACATTTGTAAGTTATAACGACATTTACTCTTTAATAAGAGTTATTGTACCACTATATGCTTTTCGGATAGTTTTAAATCAACGCTAGAACACTGGCACTTATCTAAGGGGACTCAGTTATTTAAAACTAACACAGCGTATGCCATGGGCCAACAAAAACACATTTTTCAATTATGATACCCAAACAGCCATATTTCGACATTAATAGAGCTCTTTGGACATCGCCATTGATTTAACATGTATTTAATTTTACCACATTGTACGAGCTTGTAGGATTCCTTTGTTGTTAGTGTAAAATGTCCTAACGACAAATGAAGTGGCGTTTATGTTTCGTAAAGGATAACTACATTAAATTCCCTAAATACGTTTAAAGGTTACTGGAAACAATATCTGCACGTTTAAATGTGAGTTAAATACTTAGAATTCATAAATAGCGGAAATTCATATTTACCCTAGTGTATGTTACTGTTTTTTCCCATTAACTACACTTCCCAGGAAGCTTTGCTGTATCACTTGATTTTTAGATGGTTTCACGTGATAGGCATAGCTACAAATCTCTGACTAGTGTGTCCTGAAAAACAAGTTAAAACCAATAACCGACTAACCTCAAATTAAAATTGTGTCCACATCTCACAGAAGGAAACACAGTATTACAGGTAGGCTAGTGCATTTGGATTAAATTCATTGTTTTGGATGGCAGCCTATATTTTAGTTTCCTCTTCATGTAGCCTCTACGTACTGTTTTTATGTTAGTTGTACTATTCTGCAGATGTGTGATACATTATTTAGTTTTATTTTTAACAAGATAGTTTGACATTAATCTTTAACTGGGGTAACAGCTTTTAATTTCTGTGTTTCGTTACACAGCATTTTTCTTTCCTTTTGTCTTATTTCCCCCCCCCTTTCCTTTAAAACATGTCTGACATGGTCTGTGTCTTTGTCAGGTTGTAATGTCAGTCATGGCTCCTGCTGCCAGTAAAAAATTGACAGGACTTGTTGCAGCTACATTTACTCCATTCACCACACAAGGGTAAGTAGCCTTTAGAAACAATGTGCTTTAGTCTGTTTTTACCACTGACTGAATGATGTGTTTGGTGTCTGAGTGTAACACATTTAGTTCCTCTGTGAAAAGTTAAAAGTGAGAAATGAGTGTGGAGATATTTGAAAACCATGGCCATCATGTAGGTGTGGAGTAGCCCGTTATATCATGGTTGGTATTCTTTTCTTCAAATGTGTGGCCCTACATTTCTCACATTTTCCCAAAACAGTGAAATCAACCTAACAGAGATTGGACGTTATATTGACTACTTGTCAAAGAAGCAAGGTGTAAATAGCATATTTGGTAAGTTTACAAGTGGATTCGTCCTTTGATTTCTTGTCGTCTTGTGTTTCCACCTGAATCAATCAACCCATAGAAATAGTTCATGTTTTGTTTCTCTGTTAACCACTTTAATCATTTCTGATTTTAAGAAAAAGTTGCAGTTCTGGAACAGATTACTTTGAGAAATAGTCAGTTTGGGTTGGTGACACATTGAAATACCAACCCTTAGCTGTTCAGTTATGGATTGTAGATTACATGACATTGAACAATTCTACATGTCCGTTTTAAACGATCTGTTAAGTAAATTGACAAAACCATAAAATCTCTTAAGACTAAAGTCACAGTCTATTAGTATAACACAGTTAAGTGCAATGTGTTGTGTATGTGCCTCACAGTACAAATAAAACCAGGACTCTGATGCCTGCTGATTAATTGTTACAGATAAATGAGGAACATGTTTTCTGTGTTTTATATTCATTTTCTAAACATTTTAATGTAAAAGTCCAATAATGTCTTTGCATTGCCAATTTTCTTTGCCAATGTAATTTTAAAATGTATGGTATGTAAAGTAAAGTATGGTAGGTATGGCATTTTGGCCTAACACTTTACTGTAGATTTGAACTATGGTTAATGTGGTGCTCTTAGTTTAACATGGTTTTATCTGACCTTTCTGGCCAAATATGAACATACTAGTATGGTTTTGTCAAACTGGTCAATGTTAAAAACTGTCCTTGAAACAGATACACAGAGAAAACCTAGACAAAGTGAAGATACAGTGCTTGGCCTTTTCCCTGCATGATATGATCAAGGCTAGTCCATGTTTTTAGTGTGTCAAATGTGACTGTCTCATCTCAAAACTTTCCTCAAACTCAACAAACTCCTCATTCATATTGAGCTTCTCCTTGTGTTAATGTTTAATTTCTGTATTAAGTCTATTTTTGTGACCTTACCCAGCAGAGGATGTTTGTGCATCATCACATTTTATGTTTTTTCTCATCTCACTGTCATTGTCTGCATTACTGCTCGTCGTCCATGACATTGTTTTGTCCTGGCACATACTGCACATTCAGCTGTCCTGGTGGTGGATCCCACTATGACTATGCCCCACCAGAGATTTCATTTCCCTAAGTTTGGTTTTGCAGTAGTTCAAAGGTCCCTTTGCATCTATATACCTTACAATTAGTTGTCTTTTGCTTTTGTTTCCTCTGTTCATGTGTTTTGTGAAAGTTGACTCATTAAGGCCAGTCAGCGTTTTCTCTTGACCTCCTTTGTAACATAGACATTTGAGGAAAATGCTCTGTAAATAAGACAAAACTTTACTTGCTCACAGTGAATGGCACCACCGGAGAAAGCATGTCCCTCAGTGTTGCAGAGAGGAAGATCCTGGCAGAGGAGTGGTGTCAGAAAGCCAAGGGAAGGCAAGTCATCACACAGCCTCTTGGTCTGAATCTTGATGTTGATGTGGAGTTTAATGCAGATGAAAAAAAAAGAGTTGTCCAACATTTCCTCTGTGTGCTTGTTTCTGCAGTATGGATCAGGTGATTGTGCACGTTGGCTGCATGAGTCTTAAAGATTCTCAAGAACTGGTGAGTTGTTACATTTATGAGTAATACTGTCATGTAAAAACACATGACAAAAACAAGTGTTTTATACTTACGTACTTTCCTGTATAATATTTATACTTTGCTGATACAGCAAAGCTTCATGGGAAATGTAGTTAATGGAATCTTTCTTTTATAAAGAAATATTACAGGTTATCAAACAGGCTTATTTAGTAAATCATTATTATCAATTATTATCTGGAAATCCTGATTAAGATTCTAGGTTATTACAGAAACCTCCTTTCAGACTGTTTATTAAAGTGATTTAGTTTGGTTTGCTTTCATAGTATAAGTTTAACATATAACGTGTAATTAAATGTGGATCTTGAATTTGTTTGATTTTGCTCTATAAAACAACTTAATCCTGGTTCAGTTTTTTACACTTATTCAGGTTTTCCCTAGTCAGGGTCAGGAGTTATACTGGAAAAGTACCATGTGTTGCTGACCACATTGGAAATCAAATGTATTTATAGTTGTTCCAGGTGGCGATACTTGAAGGTGAAATAGAGCTATAACTAGCATGAAAAGTGACAGAAATAGTTGTGTCAAGAATTAAATAAGAGAGCTGCAGAGAGCAGTTCAAACCCAGCTTATTTTTCTCACCTCCACACTGCTGGCAAATCACTGTGTGAAGTGGGTGTGAATGTCAGTTTTCGGATAATTACAGAAATGGTTGGACACAGACTCGCCAAGCAGTTCAGACAGGACTATATTGACGGCTTAATCCCTGTTTTTCTGAGCAACCTTTATGAAACATCCCCCTGGACCTTATCCAAATTTCATAATAGTCCTAAGAGGCCTTCAATCAAAAGAAAGTTATGTGTTATCACATAGTAAACAAGTTTAGTACAGTCGTAGAGTTACCAAATTTTTCAGTGCTTTGAACATCTCATTTAATTTATTATTGGCAAGTGGAGACAGTTAGTAGTAGAACAAAAAAGATTGGCAGTTATACACCCACTAAAAACACAAAATGTCTTGCACCTTTGTAGCATTTTCCTGTTTTGGCATAAACACTGACAACTGCCTGGCTAATTTTCACTGAATGATTTTTGTCCTGGAAATACCGAGACATCAAAAAAACGACAAAGCTACACAGTGGGTTGAGTGAATGGGGACTTTTTTCTTCAATGATGATTAAAGTTCAGTGGTATCCTTAGCACAAAACAGTACAGCACCAGTTTACTGTATGGGCTGTAAAGTGAGAAATATCTTATTTTTAGATTATGCAGATAGGAGCCATCATGGAGCCATTACAGCAGTAGCTACAAATTGCCTTGGTTTTTGTTGTTTCTCCTCACTATGTTCGTCTTCTCCCCCAGGCTCGCCACGCAGCACAGATTGGGGCTGATGGGATAGCAGTCATAGCCCCCTCCTTCTTCAAGCCCAGCACTAAAGGTACAAGATGGTTTTAGTGATTTTTTTTATTTTTCAATGAATGGTCATTCACTTTCACTATTCATTCACATGTCAGTATTGTACTTGTCAAGCTCAATTGGAAAGTAAAATCAGAATTTATCACATTGCTTTCCTTCTCATCCTGCTTCAGAACCGTTGAAGATGTTCCTCCATGAAGTGGCTTTAGTCGCTCCAACTCTGCCTTTCTATTATTATCATATTCCAGCTGTCACCGGCGTTAATGGTGAGTGCCGTTCATGACTGATTTTGCAACAGCAGTGAATAGCAGGTTAACTGTCATAACTTATGTGATACTAAATGTGAAATGGTCATTTTTGTTTTAGTACTGGTGAGTGATCTATTGGAAGGTATTGAGGAGCTCATTCCTTCCTTCAGAGGAGTGAAGTTCAGTGGGACTGACCTGATGGACTTTGGCCAGTGTGTCAGCTACAGTCAGCCTCACTGGTCAGTTCTCTACGGTGTGGACGAGGTCAGCCTTCTCCCCCTCTCCGTCTGTTTTGGTCCATCTGTTTTGTGTCTAACGTTTTGTGACTAAAACTAATCTTCTTTGATTTCTCCTCAGCAACTCCTAGCAGCTCTGGCTATGGGAGCCCATGGAGCAGTTGGCAGGTCAGTGCGTGTCATCTTGGATATGCATAATGATCTGTCTCATAATGATCAGCATCATTCTCTCTGCTAAATGTTTTATTTATATGTAAATCGTTATGTATTTCTCTGCCAACAGTACATATAACTATTTGGGATGTCATGTCAGTGAGCTCATATTAGCATTTGAGAAAGGCGACCTCATCCAAGCCAGGACAATACAGGTACTGTCTATTCTGTTGTTGATCCCTTCTTCTCTTTTGATTATTTGCATTAATGTTAAATTATTATTGACCACTTTGTCTAATTTCAATGAGCAGTTCAAGATGCAAGAGCTTCTCAGTTATGCTAAGACAATTGGTGAGTGACAGACAAATAATATAAACAAATGTTTTTATAACATTGCAACTTTTCTCTACCTTTAAGTCTGTTTTATTACTATTAATAGGCTTTGATTTGGGAGTGAACAAGCAGCTGATGAATGAGGTGTCGGGCTTGAGTCTGGGGCCTCCTCGACTCCCTGTAATGCCGTGTCCACATGCACACGCTGTGTCCCTTGCTGAGAAATATCATAGCATTTTTCCAGGATGCTGAGTTGTCTGGATTGTTGCATCCTGAAAATCCCTTAATCTCTGCACCATTTAGTGTCTTAACTCTTGTTACTAATGTTTCAGTCACACTCAGACCAGGATAGATTCAGTTACTCTATCATGCACTCAACAAACAATTCTGAGTCATTTGTATTTTGCACCGAAACGTACTGTAAAGACTGGCATATGCCATATTTTCATCCATCAATCCATCCAATTCAATTTTTGCAATTCATCTCTCATACTGTAGCAACCAATTTAAAAGCATACACATAACATAGGCCTTCACAAGGGTATGTTCTCTTGACTTAATGTACTAATATATCTTTTATGAAAAAATTTCTAAAATTTTTGTGTTAATCTCTCCATTTGAAAAATTATAAAATCTTAAAGTATGTTCATCAAAATGTTTATCATTTTATAAACTTTGTGCAATAACAATAGCTACCATTGCCTTGGGAAATGTGACAGCTGTTCTTCATTTAGGGAACTGGTCTTTTACTGTGTTAGATAATTCCTAAAGCTCCTAAAATAGTTACTGAATAACTATTAGAGGAACTTGAGTTCTCAAAGCCTCATTCCCTATTTTCTTCCATAACTTCCACAAGTAAAATTAAAAGTGTTGTGTTTTTAGTTTTTCTGCCTTGAATGTCTTAGCTACAGAGGATAATGAAGCCAGAGGGGCATTAATACAGTGTGAATGCTGTTTCATGAAATAATATAGTGCCTGACACTGATAAAGAAGCTGATCAAACACAAGACACTTTAAGGGAGCATCAAACATTTGCAAATTAGATTCAGCATTTGTGTATTTGTTCTTAATAAATGTATTATTTCTGTATGGTATAAAAAGGGAAGTACACTGTGTAATAGATCCTTTGTATTATAACAGTCAAAATTTCTTGATAATAAATGTGCTGATCCACATTGTTTCCTACTGATTTATGTCTCAGTGTTGTGCTCTCTTCCTGAATAGTTTCATAATCACAAGGCCACATGATTGCAAGACCTGTAAACACGCAGTGGTCTATGTTGAGACAGCATGGAGCTATCCATGCCAGTGAGTAAGTCAAGTGGCTCTGCTGTGTAATTAGCTGTAAGTTCTGCATTGTTTTTGTTCCTGCTCTCTAGCTTTGTATTCTCAAACTTTCCAAAGAAAGATTATAGTTTATGCTTCAACTTGACCTCTGGTTGCACACAAACTTAAGAGTATTTTGGATTTGTGTGATTAGAGTCCTCAGTGCCAGCATTTCTGGAACTACAGACTGTTCAGATTGTCATTGTTACTAACAAACATCATCAGTGGGTGGTTTGCTACAGCTTGTAACAGTGGCTGTTTGTGAAAAAATCTAATTTAAATCAGAAGGTCCATTGCCCATGCTGACATTTTCAGCTCCTAGACCTATTAAGTTATGACTTGTCTTAACATTTAGCTGCAGCCAATTATTGTAGTTGTTTTCCACTATATGTCACATGGAAATGTCCTCTTTACTTCGCTACAGTTATTTGAGAGATCTTATTTCACAGATTGCTTCTTAAAGATTAATGCATCAGTATTACCAATCACATATTTTTATAGATAATATAGTATTATCTATAGGCTACTGCAGAATATGTACTTTTAATTTAATACTTACTTAATACTACTTAGATATATTTACATTTTGGTGACTATATTTCTGTACTTTTACCTAAGTTGGATTTTGAGTACAGCTCTTGTAATGGAGTCTATAACTCTGTATTGTACTTTTACTCACCATAAGACGCATTACTCTGATTATAAAATATCCAATGAAGAGACACACTTCTGCTTTCACGTGTCCTTCTCAGCTCATGCCATGTCTCAACCCTATAAATCGTCAGCCGGGCAGCAGACATGCTGCACAGCAGATGCCAGGGGGTCGTTTGTGTCTGTCTGTCGTGTTGGGCTGCAGCCTGTGCCTCCCTGTGGACATGCCACCTGAATCATTCTGTTAGTACGAGTCACAAGACTCAGGGGTCGTGAGAGGTCTGGTGAACTCTTTCATGCTCAAGAAAGTCCTTTCTTTCTCTCTACATCTTTATATAACCCATCTGACCTTAGTTTGGACATATGTTTAGATGAGTTACCAGAGGTGGTAAATAACTAAGTACATTTACTCAAGTACAATTTACAAAACTTAAGTACAATTTTGAGGTACTTGTACTTTACAGGTATTTCTATTTTATGATACTTTTACTCCACTACAAATGAGAGGGAAATATTGTACTTTTACTCCACTACATTTATTTTAACATCAAAGTTAGTTAAAAGTTGCTTTTTGTTTATATTCTTATAAAAATCATTATACACTACTCACAAAAAGTTAGGTATATTCGGCTTTCGGGTGAAATTTCAGGATGAACCTAAAATGCACTATAACC
>JAUMHL010000021.1:9747546-9772875 GCA_032362345.1 Sandelia bainsii | reverse complement strand
CCCCGCCTCTCGCCTGATGACAGCTGGGATAGGCTCCAGCACCCCCCGCGACCCTTACGAGGACAAGCGGTTAAGAAAATGGATGGATATAATCTATAATAATCATTAATGAAGTGAAAACAAAATGGCAATTCATTCTGATTATCTTGTTCTCAGTACATAACAGTGGGCATGTGAGAAGATGCAGTAAGATGCGGACCACAACAAGGGAAGTTGTGTCCATCATCTCAACTGTAATGGCTATGATAAACCCGTGTTCCATTCCATTTTGAGCCAGCTTCCCACCTCATCCCAGCTGCTTCCTGGTCTCTTCCCAGTCATTCTCTTCCATCAAACTCCTGCCTGGTCCAGTCAGAGCAAAGGGAAGCTGTGGAGACAGCAGCTGTATGGCAGAGGAGAGGGTCATAAAACGCAGAAGCCGAAAGAGGAACTAAAGGGACCTGGTGAGTTATTGCCCCCAAACGTACACACCGGGTCCTGGGAACCGGGAGCTTCTCACAGGCGGGTCAGCGTGGCATGTTTTACACAGCTCCGGACATGCTCTGCACTTTGTATTCTTTATCACCTCACCACAGACCAATGATGAACCTTCCCACCTTCCCATCATAATACTGCATAAGTGTATTTAAAAAAGAGCAGACCTTTAACTCTCTAATAAAACCAGTGTAATAAATTATCTTTTTCCCAGCACTAAATATTTACCCACATCTCATGCAAAGTGTTACAACTACCCTTGAGGTGTGTGACAATATGCTATAAGCAAAAACAGGATATGGAGTGGGAAGAGAGAAGTGTGTGAGAAAGAGATGGAACAACACATACATGCATAAAAATATGCGACACTGTGACAAGATGCTTTGTTCAGAGCCATGAGGCAAGAACATACCTCTGTAATATGGCATCACATGTCAGTGAATTGTTCTAAAGGTACCAGATTACTATTATAATGTAATGAACCGTAGATTGAACATTTATCCCTACTTTCTCTCTTTCCTCATTTTTAATTTCTCTCTGTCCACATAGATAGCATCATATCTGACATACACACAAAGCTGTGAGCTGAGCCTGTGAGAAAGTGAGGGCTGAAGTGTGAATTCCAGCCATGCTTGTCTTTTAGCAGCTTGTGAATTTATGATACAATTAACCCTGGAAGATATGCAATGCACACTCAATTTACACTCTCCATAACTTTCACAAAAACACACAAACACGTAGAGAAATGTGGCCTGCAAATATGTTATGAATTGAAAATGCAGAAAATGTTTTATTGGAAATAATTTATACAGAATAATCACCAGTTAATGTCATATACTCAGAATCGATTAGACTTGTTTCTACAGAAGTTTATGTGCACTGCAGAAATATGTTTTGTTCACTTTTAATTCTTTTATTGTGTCATTTAATAAATAATTTCAATAATAAATGTCACTTTATTTTTATCCTTGCTGCATTGCTGTTAGTTATGAGAGAACTCAGTAAATCATTCCTGCACTCATTAACAGCAATGTAAATATTATGTTTTATTCCTGAATAATTTCTCCTGTCTGTCCTGTCCCTGGTGTTCTCATCCTGTCTGTGTGTGTTAAACATCATGGACCGTGGTGGATTGCTTTGACCTACTGCACCCTTGGGCCTCAGGGACCGGGGCATGATGGAAGAGGGTCGTAATGTGCATGTCAGTATTTTTGTGTGTTTATGTTTTGCCATTTGTGCTTGCACAAGCACGTGGATACATCTGTAGGTCAGTGTTTGTTCCTTTATAATGTGTTAATGTATGAGAGAAAGATTTAGACGACCTTGGGTGGGAGTTGGCAGGACTGAATTTGCCCTCACTGAAACCCCTCTCGAATCCAAATATCAACAGCAACATAACATGTAGGTTTGTTCTGGTGGATTACATGTGGAGGTCATGGTCAACTTCAGGTGCGCTACTGTTACTCCCTTTACAAAAACAGTCTCACTGCCTAAATATCCTTCCACCCTTAAAGGCACCTAACAACAACTGCAAGTGTTCAGTCCAAGTACGTTTTTTTACCTATTTTAGCCATGAATTCATTTAAAGGTCACTTCTCACTTGATTCAATTTATTTAAGACAACGAGCAGTTAAATCAAATGCTATCATTATTTAAAGATTCATGTGGTCATTTTTGGTTAATTTGACCCAATTTCTACAACTAGACAATTAGATAACACACTGGAAACAAACATTTACACCTAAGTTACAATTACAGTCACATTTTATCTCCCTATTTGTTTCCTGCAGCAGACAGTAAAACTACATTCATCCAAGAAACACAGCTTTAGAAGACTGAGGAATGTTTGTTCTCCACCAATAAGAATTCTGCATGGATGAGTGTACTCTGTACACGTGTATCTTATACTTTATGTGTGTATTTAAAATCCTACAAATGACTGTTTTCTAGTCATTGAAACAGGTAGTATTACTACAGTTTTGCCTTGTGTTAACTTGTTTGTCTAAACTGTCCATTGTTAGGTGAATACAGCTGAATCCTGTTTTAGGGTGACTCAACGGAAATTGAGAGCACCAGCAGTGATCATGGCAGCGTGCAAAACTAATACACCAGTCAAGCTATATTCTCTAGTTTGTTGCTGTTTGTGACTAATGGAGTTGGGAAATGTGTTGGTGTTGTGTGTAGGTGTGCGTTGGGAGGAGATGACACTGCTGGGGCTGTTATTTTCCCACAGTGCAATATAAATAGCCTGCTAGTGTGGGGTGACGGTGGGCAGGCTGGGACCCTCAAGGGAGTATCCCATCCACACACAACAGCACATTCCTGTTCACCTGCCCCGCCAGAGCCCTAGTTCACCTTACAGGATGTGTTCACATACACATACACATGTCCCTCCTCCTCCTAACACTTTTCCTTCATCACCTGTTTTCTCACCTCGCAGCTAACTCTTCTCACAGGGGACCCTGTGGCTCTGCCCACACTTGATCACATCAGAGCCTCACGCTCACTGACTCTCTAGCGTTGACCACGGCGGAACACCATGATGCACGCATTCACTCACGCACACTGTCTTGATTTCTCACACAAACACGCTCACAGAATCTCATAGGCTGACAACTACAACGTGCTACTTTAGTGTAACATACAGTATGTCCACGGCCACAGAATATCTATCATTAATTAAGTGCAGATGCTGTTGCAACTTTGCATGTTATCTGCAACATAATGCTGCTTGCTAATTAAATATGACATCAAACAACAACCTCAGCTTAATCTTAATAAAGTGTTCGATCACGCTAAATTAGTTTTGTGCAATAATATGGAATTTTATTGCTATGAAATTGCTCTTTTTTTCTGTGGTGATTGTTTTACAGTAAACAGGCCAGTAAAAAATTTGCACAGGTACGTTTACTTTCTTTGGAGAATATCCCATGTCTAACCAAGTCAATGATTACACTGATTTAGTGCTGATCTGTGTGCTTTTTTAAATGATGTTCGCATTATCTTGCTCAGTGTTGACATTTGGCTCATATAACCTCAAGTTCACACAGGAAAATGATATACTGTGATTAAATACTTGGAAACCCTTGTATCAGCTCTGCATCTCTGTAAATTAGACACTTATGTGGCTTCTTGTCTTGGTGACCCTGCTTTGCTAGCCAAACTATTCCTGCTGAGGCTTCTGTAGGAGATCTGATCTAATATGCTGTCACGTCTTAAATAAAAACTACTTTTTATCGCAGTCATGGCCACATAGCAGAACACCACTGTCCATCCCCACTCCCTTTATTTCATTTAAACATATCTACGGGTCATATTACAGAAGGGGTGACACAGAACACAAATGTAAAGCTGCGTGCTTCTTTTGCAGCAGTCAAAACAGGTCAGCGAGAGAGGAGCAGGTGACAATCAACCCTAAATATACCCCCTTTAACTTCCTGTTGCCCAGATCTGCTTACACAGTAAAGACGACATTAGAAAGATGATAGAGGCTTGACAGGGGCACAGAGGGCATCGAAACATCACAAAATGCCTGCTAGTCGATGCTTTCAAAAACTACACCTGATCTCAGTTAAGCATACACAACAGATTAAAAGTTTACCAGTGTTGTTTGCAAAATATCATAATGCAAAACATGTGAATCTAAGCATAAGGTGCCTGTGAAGCTCACAGAAGCATCCAGAAGCGATAAACGAGACCTGCCTTAGTTATGTGCAGTACAACTGTTTATGCTAGCAAATCAGATGCCACAGATGGGTAATGAAAAGTGAATCAGTCTCTGCCATGGCTAATTATAGAGAGGAATCATATATACACATTTCACACTGACTCAGAACTGACTGAGAACGTAAAGGTCGGATGATGTTCTTCTTGAATAACAGGCACTGATTTGGTTTCCCATGCCTATCACATCAGTGGAAGTTGGCATGTTTACAGTTTTACACACACTCACTCTCCCTCTAGTGTAATGAGTCATTACTATCTGCCCCCTGAACACCATGTTCTGCATAATAAATCTACTGGCTGACAGCTGGAGTCCCCCTGACTGATGAGCTCCAAATTGGTGTGAAGAGACCCAACACTGATGAAAGCAGCTCTCTCATCGGCATGGCAGAGGCCAATGGCCCTAAGGCCAAGTTTTGTTCGGCATATATAAAAAACTTGTGCAATCATGCACACATTGATTTGTGTTTGTTCCTGGCAGTAAATAAAATGTATGTTTTAAAGATTTGAGTCATGAGAAAACTGTACTGATCTACTTTTGCTGTCTTAAAGTTTTTAAGGGGGTTTTATCAACTTAAACTAGAGACTTAAAGTTGTTGTTAATGCATTAAATACAACGGTGGTGCAAAAGGATTTCAAGATTCAGTGAGATTGAGCTTTTCAGCTCTTTATTTCAGCTCTAATGGAACAGTCAGACTTCTGTAGCATCAGCACAATGGGAAGGAGGAACTAATCAGTGTTTTCTGCTCACAAGGCAGATCCACACCCTTTTTCAACCCCATCTTTTCCAAACTACACAAAGTCACATCTGGAGTGACATCATTAGGAAAACCAGTGCTGCACACAAAGCGATCCTCTGATGTGATTTACTGCTGGTGTACATGACGAGTAGCTGCACCATGAAATAAGAGATTTATCAAAGAATAGTAGAAGAAACTCTGGGATGAATTTTCAAATTCACAACCATAAAATCTGGTGAATTCTTGACAAAAATACAAAAAAACCCAAAAAACTGCAGTTTAAACAGAAAACAACACATCTGTGGCAGTGGATCGGGGATAGACAAGAAGAATAATCAAATACAAGACATGGTTTATCAACAAAAACAGCATCTGACCAAATGCCTAAACAGCATCTGTTGTCATGTCAACATCTGACACCCAACCACGCATGCAGAGCAAGAGCTTGACATTGGCCACAGCAACAAAAGCATTGTCTGCACGGACCCCTGAGGAGATCAATTTGCTCCCTCTGGTCCCAGGCCTTTCAGCAGGGTTGAATAGAGGACAGAGGGCCGGTCGCAGCCGCAGGAGTCTCTGCAATATTTCTCTAACAGGGTGTAAAGACAAACAAATCACTGGGACGAGACGTGGTCTTGTTATTGTGATGAGCCTGTGATTTACACCTGGATCTTTCAGGCTGATAAAGGATAAAGTGGTTTGGGATTCTATGGTCACTAACAGTTTATAAATTAATTTTGATCAAGTCTGTCTGTGGATGAGGTAAAGAGCACACTGAGTTTCTCTTGTCGTTAAGATGTTAGTATTAAAGCTGATCTTGCTCTCCAGAGAAGTAAAACAATAAGTTGATTAAAACACTATGAATTATTGTGAAATACTTTTTTTCTGTTAAGCAACAGCTTAATTGATGAATCATATTATTATTTTCTCAGTTAATTATGATTGAAAAAAACAACAACATTAAAACATTGTCAAAAATGCCCTTCATAATATCCGTCTCCACAAACATTTTGGCTCTGAATTGACCTAATTCTAACAAATTAAAGTCTATCATTTAGTCAGTAGCCAGTAGCTGGGTAATGTTTTTCATTTGTGAAAAAAAGGACATCACTATAATCTATAACTCATAAAAAAATGCATTTCTTTACTAAAACTCGTTACATGACAATTAATGACAGTTAAAAATCCTTCTCACACCAATAGTAACACAGCACCAGATTTAACTATTGCAGAACTAGAAATACTTGCACCTCATACAGGGATGACTAACATGAAACCTGCAGGTAAACAAACGGCATCGACACTGATAAAAATGGTGAATGGGAAACTCAAATCTCTTAGCAGATCACTGCACTTATAGTCCCCGTTTAACCACAGTGTTGTCTAGCAAGTATTTCAAAGGGATGACTCTCATGCTCAAGCTACCTGAAATCTGCATCTACAGACCTGAACTGTGTCACACAGCCAGGCATTAAAAGTTATCGTAATGAAGATAGTAAGCAAAGAGTGGGTGTTAAGAGACATATCGGGAAAAAACGTGTACAGTACAGGGAAGAGAAAAGACGAAAAAAAAACTTATCATTGAACGGGTTAATTTTGAGTCATACCAGACTCCGAGAAGTTGAAAAATGAGAAAAAAAATTCCTCCGCCGCGGCGACACACACACACACACACACACACACACACACACACACAGAGAAAGAAAACTTCCAGTGTTTGTAGAGTTCACGCTGTGTCCAAGATAGAATAAACAGATATATCGGATAAAACCAATTTAAAGCGAGAGATACGTGAGATGTAAACTTTTTTTAAAAGTTTTTTTTGTCATGTCTTGAGGCGGAGGATAGATCCCTGCTGACTTCAGCGGAAGGATACGTGTTTTTTCATTGACGCTGTCTGAGTTCAGTGAGTGGGGAGCACACAGAGGTGGAGGGTTTGTCGGAGCCGTGTGTGACTAGTGCAACTTCGTTTTATGTCCATTTTAAACGGGTTTAACGTAGAGGGTCGTAGAACGCGTGTAAAAAAATTACGAAATGTGGTAATTTGGCAGTACAAGTAGTTTTTAACCCTCTTAATCGTGTGTGAAGCATTTCCAGCGAGACCTTTTTTTTTTTGAGAACAGACCGTCCGGGGAGACAGCTCAACTTTGGGCTGGCGACCTTATGTGGATTTTACAGAAAATATGGAGCAGATTCCCGTTTTCTCTTCGGGCAAGTTAGTGGTATTTGTCTTCTGCTTCATCCACCTCTCTTCTGGTGAGTGTTTTTCCTAAGAGTTCACAATTTGTCATGATCACGTTTTGTTGCTTCTGCATCTGCGGGACACGGGGCAGACATAGCATCTCTGACTTACTACACACAGTGTCCGCCTGGCTAACCTTAACGTAGATGGGTGAACTTATCTGAAAATGTCTCTTTTGAAAACCCTTCCTTTAAAGCACATTTTAATGAACAATAATTTATAATCTATACTTTATTATTGATTCAGAGGGATTCTTTGGATAGGTACCTATTTGGCCTTTTACCCCATAACACAGCATGATGTTGATTTTATTATAACATCCGAACAGCTTTTTTTAATTTTTTCACTGAAACGCTTTAGTAACGTCATTGCATTTTTCTTTCTATTGTGACTCTCGTTACTTGGAGACCCTTAGGACTATTGTCGCATATTTTGTATATAATTGATTGCACACATCCACTAAAGCACTGAAGCTAACGTGAAAGGCAGAGGGTTACGATCTGATTTAATATGGACACTGTGGCCTAGCAGCACTGCCTGCACCGCTGCCCAGATGTTGAACGGTGAGAGTAAGAGCAAGAATTCAAAATGGACACTAACCATGTTTAGACTGCCTTCCTAAATGAGGAGAAACGACAGTGATGTAGCAGAGGCTAAAGTGTGGATTATTGATATATTAACACCCACTAATATCACTGTATTTAAATATAGATTAGGAAGCTAAATGACTTTTTTTTTAATTTTATCTAGGACCCTACCCCATGTGTCACTTGGGGTCAGTTGTCAGGCAAACCTACTCTTTGTAAATGCTCTACAATGTGGAATAATAGGGAAGTGGTGTAAACAAGAAATCTGTACAATGACTTAGTTGTAATTGGGTAATATTTGAATCAATCAAATGTTGTGTGTAGCTGTGTTTTTACATAAGGAGAGAAGTGGTTTAGCTTCTAGTGCAGCTGTCTTTAATTAAGCACTAATTAGTGTCCACTGATTATCGTCCAATAGCAGGTCATAAAATGCTGTTTTAAATCTTGGGCCAGCTCACAATGGACAAGGCTTTACTGTGAAAAGTGAAAGCTTAGCTTAGCTTAGCTTAGCTTAGCTTAGCTTGGCTTGGCTTGGCTTGGCTTGCTGCAACAAAACATGTAGGTATATTTGTGCTTTGTGGCTGCCAGATGGCATCCAAAACAGAAGACAAGAGCTGGTTGATGAAGGTCTCGTAGACAATGTGCTGCAGGCAGTGCAATGAGGAGCAGAGGAATGTTGTTGGTGTTTGACATTCCTCCCTCCCTCCCTGTTCAGCCTCTTTTTCTCACACATGCTGTGCACACCTTGATTTTCTTTTGCGCCCCTCTTACCATTCTCACTTAACCTTTTTTTTCCCTCCTGCTTATGGTGAACTTCGGGATAGCTGGAACACTGAGTAGTAGTGTGCTGCACTGTGACCACAGCCTGTTACAGCCATGCAATACAAATGGTTTTCCATATGGCAGCATAGCATGGTAGAGGGTGCTGCTTACTTGATGACCTGAGGGAGGTTTGAGGTTTACCCATTGTAAGAGTGTGTCACATTTTTTATGTTCTGAAGTAGATGACAGTATCTGTATTTTTTTTTCAAGCTTAATCTTACTAAGCTCTGAGTGCAAATGGTGGTTTGTAACACCTTCCTAAACTACTAATAACAACATATCAGATGGCACATTGGCATTTCTCAACAAGTTTCTGTGGTTTTAATGTTCTGAGTTGAAAAATCATGACTTCTTCCAAAATGAATACATTCTTATGCATAATTTACTCAGAAGTTTAAGGCCTGTAGAAGAAACGATGACAGTCATTGGTGTCACTGTTAATACTGTGCTACAGTCCAGTGTTGAGGCTGAATGTCAATCTGGTTTTTCAGGAAGCGTAGGTGCCATCTTTGTGGCACACGACTTGGTGTTACCCACATGGTTTTGGGCATGTGGATTGTTGCATATTTTGTTGCCCAGTGCGAACAGCAAACAGCTGATATGCGTGTGTGTATGTATTGCATTGTGGATAAAACTGACAAAGGCCAGCAATTGTGCCGCCCATGGTTTACTTGCATCTGACCCAAGCTGGAGCCTGGTGTGAAATGTGATTTATCTGGGCCATGCTTCACCCTGTGCTCTGGAGACAAAGATATTTATTGAGCTGCCCACAAAATTGCATTAGTTATTGACCACTATCTCTACTTACTGCTTTCTGGCTGTCTTTTTAATGTGGCTTAAGACATCTACCCTGCCAGCTTTCCCTTATATTTTTCTTATCCTCATCTGCTCGCTGCAGTCTCAGATAAATTTTGCCTTTGCTATAGTGTCTTCTTCACGTTACAGGTTATATCCAGTTCAGCCTTCACTCCACCCTTCTGATTAGTAGTGTAGTTGAAAAGCTTCCACATGTGTTTTAGTCCCACACTTGTTGCTTGTAGTGGGAGAGAGTAGTAAATAGTGTGTGGAACTTGATGAGTCAGTGGGTGAAGGCCTGTGGGACTGTTCACCAGATGTACTGTATTTCCATGCACACACATTGTATGCTTGTGAAACTGTACCCATGTTTGCTTAGAATAGGTGCAAACCTATAGACCCGCTGCCATTAAAGTCTTGAAGTTGAAATGCATAGCAGACAAGGTGAAAGTCACAGTTATGGGTCTGTTACTGCTTTGCTTCACAGTGCTAATACAACACCCATGCCTGCTTGACCAGTTTGTGCTTAGTGCCTTTGATCCTCATGCATTAAATAAATAGGAGTCGAGATGTGAATGAAGCTAGGTGCATGCTTTGCATGAACCACATGCACTGTTACTATAGGAGGCAGTATTTGTGACTGTGAAGGTCGTGGGGATTACACAGCATTGTGTCTGCACTGTTGAACAGGTTAACAAATTAACAGGGAATTACTGTGGCCTGCATTCCTTGGCTAACGCAGCCCCGTAATCCTGGAGATAGGCAGGGCACATGGAGTAATGAACCAAGCAGGGCACACCAGGTAGGAGAATGAGGAAAATACTTAGAAAAGCTTAGAAAACCAAAATCTCTTTGTAATGGTGTGCAGCATTCATTTAGTCTTATTTAACAACCAGTTGAAATTATTATCTATCTGATTTCTTACTTTGATGTGAACTAACTAGACAGTTTTTTTTAGTTTTGGAAATATTGGAAATTTAAACAGAAAACGTTCTTAACAGTGTGGGTGATAATGTAGCAGTTCAGGGATACATGTGCTGAATGCACTTTGTTAGGACATGGGCCTAGCTGGTTAAAACACAGTTTAAAAAAAAAAGTTTAGAAAGACATGGGCTCTGGTCTAGAAATAGATAAATTGGCTTTTACTATTTGTCATCCAGTGATAAACCTATTGTCTTTAAACTGCTGTTCTGATTACCTCTTAAAGAATTGTTTATTTTTCCGGAGCTGTTAGCTGAGAGAAGAGAGAGAGAAGTGTCTATATCTGACCTAACTAGGCCTTCAAAATCATCTTTTATGGTTAACCAACCATATATCTTGATATGAAGGAAAAAAACTGCAATATGGTTTTGATTTTTCTCACTGATCATTGTTGTTCTGACACAGTTGGTTCACTTCCGATACCTAAATAAATGCCAACAGATGTTGCCAAAATCTGTCAAAACATGTTATCTGAATAATTGATATGATACACCTAAAAACATTAGACTCAAAGGATGAGAGTCAAACAAATATTAAGATAATCAATGATGCATGATACATGATCACCCCTCTTTTTTTGTGTAGTAAACTCAGCCTGTGTATCAGTATTACACAGTGAGTTGTGATTTATTTTACAGATATGGTAAATCATCACTGGATATTATTTGCATATATATTCAGTATGTAAGTATTTATAGGCACAGTCAAGCATATGTTCCTGTAATTGAAGCAGGCTCAAACATGAAAACAAAATGAACAAGTCTGTACAAATGTCCAGGTTTTTCTTATTGTAACATGACAAAAAAAATGATTGGATATGAATAAGCTAGGGAAAGTCCCAGCAATTGTCTTGTCTGGTTTCCTCTCCCTGTGTCTTTCTCACTCCAACATACACACATGCACACAAGATTGGAGCCAAAGAGCCAGCAGTTCATCCTGCAGTCCTGCTGTACCAAAACAGCTCAGCCCTGTTTGATGCACTCAGCTTTAGACGAGACTCTCTTAACTTTTTAAAGTAATTACAAGGCGACTATCTCAGTTAGGTGTTCAGGAGAGTAATTACTAGAGCAATGGGAGCTAAGAGTTTTGTCCTTTATTTTCTCATCTCATTTTCATTGGGTTATTGGAGATTTATCTGTTTTAATCATGCAGATACTGTTGCATTTAGTACTTTCTAGATGTGTCCTGATAAAAATCCACAAGATCCACCACAGACATCCCTAGTAGTCACATGCTTTTGCTGTTTCTGTTGGCACTGACCTGTTTCTTTCTGTAAGTCACCACCCTCAAACTGAAGCTGACCTGCAAGACTAAAGCCTAAAAGCCCGAGCTTGGTTTGTGTGTTTGGTTCCTCTGCTGTTTGTGTGGGCCAGTAAAGCTTCCCTCAGGGTAGTGGTGTTTAGTTTGAGCCTTGTCTCCCTCCTTCATGCTGAGCTAAGGGTATTTTATTGCAAATTACCATGACAACTGTTTGGCTTGCTGGACATGGAGGCTTGTACAGCAATTCCAGGAAATGGGGTTACTTCCTCACTCAGCGCGAACAACTTCCTGCCCTGCGCTGTATGGATGTGTGCCAGGGCTCGGGGACACCCATTCGTGTGTAGTCTTTGTCAGTAGTTTCATAATTACTTCCCCATCTCAATCCACAGCTATTAGCTCAAAGCCTGTCTACCTCTTTTCCCTCCCTCACTCTTCTTTTTTTTTCCTTCTCATGACATGCCCAGATCCCTCTAGGGATCTGCAGTGGTGTCTGTGACAAAGCAGTGGCAAGTGCTGAGGGAGGACCCAGTGTAGTGCCAGCTGAGCACCAACAACCAGACACCCCCCCTTCCCTTATTTAGACTTTATTTACATTTAAGTGTTTTCAGTTGCACAGGAAAATACACACATTTAAAAAGAATTTTGGTTTAAAGTTTCTTCATGCATCCAAAACTAGTTGTGGTTATTGGCTTTCACCACAGTTTACAAAATTGATGTCCCTTGTCCTTTGTGGACAGCACAGTAAATGCTTCTAGTAATAGAAAGCGAAAAGTTAAATGGGGAGGCAATGGATAGCTCCAGTCGATCATTTGTAGGGGTTATTCTTATTCTCGCATGATAGTTAATTGGATTAAGTTGGATTTGGACTGTTGACCGAAACAGACAATCTGATGACTTGCCCGTTAGGAAACTGCCATAAGACACTTTTTTACTGTTTTCTTGCATCGTGTTGACCAAATTAAGTTATTTAAGAAAAAAATCAACACATTAATCCATAATGAAGATAGCTGTTTTAGCTCTATGGCAACCTATCAAGTAGTTGACAAGACATGTCAACATAATGGTGGTAGTAAAGAAGGAGGATAAAGGATTTCACCCAAGTTAGTAGGATACACCTAAGCACATCTGAGAACCATGACTATCTGTACAAATGAAAATTCATTAAAACTAATGTATGTAGCTTTGTTCAAATATTTCTTAGTAGAGAAAGTGCACATTGTAGTTTAGAATAAATATTAAACGGATTAAGTAAAACATTTTTAGCACATTTTGGGGACATTTTTGCCTTTATCTGACAGTAGTAGTAGAGGAAAGGCAGACCAGAAAATGGGACAGGACAGGGGTTATGACATGCAGCAAAGGTCCCCAGCTGGACTCGAAACAGGGACATTATGGCATGTGCTGTAACCACTCAGCTACCAGGGCGCTTGATTAAGTGAAATATGCCATGCCTCTCCCTGCTCGTCTTGCTCTGCTACGCTCCAATATGCTCTACTCGACACTTCCCGTAGTCTTCACTATGAAATTACAATCACAGAGCATGCTCTAAAATGTACTAATCAAGCAGAAATACTTGAAGCTTTCTAATTGGTTAGAAGGACGATTCTTGGTCAAAACTTTTAGAAATGAATATCTCTGCACTGCTGACAGTGCTGGTCAGTGAGTCTGTGTCAACGGAGACTTCAACAGCACCCCTGCACACTAAGATAGCTTTTGAGGCATCTTTCTAAATAAAAAAAATAAAAAAATAGATGCAGTAATTCATTAAATTTGTTCTCTTACATTTAAATATAAGTAGCAGATTTCATGTTCGTCTTTCAAGTAGTTGGATTCGTAGACTGTTAGATGGATTGCGATAAATGTTTACACAGAATTTCAAAATTTGGGGGCCTTACAGGTTTCCAGTACTTTACACTTTACACTAAATAATTTGTGTCATCCTCAGTTACATTAATGATGATGGTGCAAGCCAGCTGTGTCACCACCAGTGATGTGCTTGACGTTTCTCAACACTGGAAACTAAAATGTGTCTTGCAGTGTTGAATCATTGGGCTGGGTTAGGTCATGTCAGGCAAAAATTATCTCATTGTTTACCAACAGGCTAGACAAAATGGCTCTGTTTTTGTTTGGATTAAATCTTGTGTTTACCCCTGTGTTCTGTGTTGCTATTCCTACTCTTAGGGGCTTTCTTGTGGAGTGGAGACACGACATTATTGCTTTTGTAGAGTAGAATAAGCTGAAGCAGGATACCATGACATCAGGTTCCTCTTGAAAATATGTTTCCATTTGCCTTTCATCTATTATATGTGCTCTTTTTTGATTTGCTAACTTTTTGCCACCTTGAGCTTTTGTTGCAGCAGGTGGATGGAAACATTACCTCAGCTTGGAAAACCTCTTTGATTTTTCTACACAGCAACATAATAGTTTTCCTTTATCACATTTACAGACTGAAACTAACAGCAGATCGAAAGGTTCTTGTTTTATTGACATTTTAGTATTTATTGGTGAGCTGTCTCTTGTTCTTTGTCTCAGCGGTACGTTATAACAAGTTGTTGTTGGTTTCTGTGAATAAAGATTCTCTGTTTTCACACTTGCATTATGTCATTTTTACAGATACTGTTTCCATCAGCAGAGGTCACACACCCTTCTTCTGAGACCCATTAAACAGCTTTTGTTCTGCTTTCCTCCCCTGTCACCTAATAAACACACACAAACACAACGGCAAGAATTCTGGGCGATGCAGTGTTAGTGTGAGAAGTAATGAAGATTTTTGATTGTGAATGGTCCAAATAACATTATTAATTCAGTCATTGTGCTTCCTCTCTGCTCACACAATCTGGCTGTAGTTTCACTGTTGACTTTGTTGTCAATCGGGTCTTATCAGAGCTTTCATTCCTGGGAATTTTTTCTGTCCGTGGTTCATTGATAGTGAAGTGTGAGAACAGCTAGGTAGAGAGGATGCAATGCTGGTGGTATGAGCTTGGGTTACAATACACTGGTCAGTCATTTGAATGTTTGTGAACATTTTATTTTATTTTAAAAAAACGGGAGTGCTGAAATCTCTTTTCCAGACTGTCAGTCAGGGAATTGATGACCTCTACAGTATGAAGTAATTGGTGTGTGTGTGTGTGTGCGCTTGGGTGGATTATGAATTTCACAGTGGTTTATGTATGGTATCCCCATGTCTAATGGGTAATGTCTGTCAGCCTGACTCTTAGGCATTAGTGTGCCTTCACTGTCTGAGCAGACCAGTCCTGAGACTGAACCTTGAATGATTAGGACTTGAACTATATTATGTGTCTCCCACATTTAACTCCACAAAATCATATCAAGTAGTGTTAACAGTAGTTGGTATCTGTCACAAGGTCTCTTTATCTTGAATGACACTGTGATTAATCTAGGTGCAGGAAGTAACACCACTGCTGAGCGCACTTCCTGTCTGTGATGACTGTTTTGTAAAGACATTGTTGGCGTTTCTTTGAAATCAGCTGACCTACTCTCAGTTTTGTAAAAAGAGCTCTTTTCTGTAGAGCGGGGATACATCACATAACCACTTCAACATGTGAGGCTATTAATGAAACTAAATGTTAATGTAGCTGGTCTTGTGTAACCAGTGCTAAGGATTTACTGTAGTTTTGTTTTATTTATCACAGATAGTGGCTTCCTTCATTAGGCCACCATAACATACTGATTAGTAAAGACTGAGAACACCACACTTCTGTTGGCATATTGGGCCGGCATGGTGTGCGTGAAGACCACTTGAGCCATGTGTCTGAAGGCACACAATGGCTGATGTGTCTGGTTATGAGTGTCTCACTGGCGGGGAGATAGTTGGGCTTTGTTGTCTTCGTCAAGGCTCATTTCTGTCTGCCTTCCAATCCAGCCGCCCTGTGACCACTGGCTGATTTCAGGCTGGCTTTGCATAGTGGGCTAGATAGATGGCAAGACATCTGCATTATCTCTTTGTAAAGATGAGGAGTAAATTTTAGACTATATAGAGGATTTCCCTCAGAGGGTTGCGTGTGCGCGTGGGGTGAGGATCTTACTACGTCAGCAAACCTGTGTTCTGGGGGAAACCCTGAAAGGGTTTTGAGCAGGGCCAATTAAAAAATTTAGCAGCAAGCAAAGCTAAAGCTGTCCAGCTTGAGAGGAACATTCTCTGAATTTAAACAGGTTAATTATTTGATAAGTATAATTTCTTTTATGTTTATGCTCAAAATGCCAGAGGATATTATCTCTGTAAGTGTTTGGCTGTTCACTGTAAGCAAAGATCAAGCAAATGAGGAAGCTGACATTTCTGAAACTACTACAGTTTCTTACTGTTTTAGGTGAATTGAAAATAGTTTTACCATACCTCCATTTGGTGCATTATGCGAAGAAATAATTTTAAATTGGTGTTAATGAATGAATTAGATAGAAAAAAACATTGAATGTATGTATTTACTGAAGTGCCTCTCTGATTGTTCACTGTCTAACTAGTCTAATTTCTTGCAGCTCTGCAATGTATGGATGATAAGGCGCCTTGTGTTAACAACGCTACGTGTCTGACATTGGCCAATGGCACTGAATACTGCAGGTAAGATTGATTTTCTTATTATGTTTAACTCGTGCTGTACAACATTGTAAGAAAAAATTCTGAAGACAGAAATAGAATACACCTCATAAGGGAATTAGTGGATGTGAAAGCCAGTACAGAAATCAGCCTGTCCACGGGACCATGAGGTTTTGCTCAGGCACGAAAGAGGGAATAAAACACTGCTCTGTCTGACAAAGTGCACCAGTACTGGGAACAATACCAATACACACATTTCCACCTCCAAGATCTTATTCAGGACATTTCAGAGGTTTTGTTACTTACTCTCTTATTGCTTTGAATTGATAGCACTCTGCTTTGCCAACAAATCTCACTGCCTAACTGAATTGTTTTTGACGTTTTTATTACAAGATCGTAACCTATTAAATGTAACTAACTATGAAAAATAATCAGAAACTTGGTTGACTTAATTAAAAACGATAAGTAGGCGATAAAATTGTTAAGGTAGCTTTTTGTGTCTTAGCACATGCCACATTATTGTGGAAAATTGAAATATCCTGCAAGTAAGTCTCATCTACTGCTACTGGTGGTGAAGTCAGACCATTAGGAAAACATATTTTAGAGTAAAGGAGAGCCTTGGCCTCTGTGATCTATGCTTTCCACTTTCTGACAGCTTAGTCTAGTTTGTAATTAAGACTGAGCTATCTTTATAATTGTGTTGCCACTCCCGAGCCAAATTCCCAACAAAAACGTACACATAGCTCGTTCATGAACCTGATCCTATTTCTTCCAGTGTGATGTGAATCATACTGCGTGTCTGTTCCCAGAGCTTTTGGAATTTCAACACTCTGCTACTTTTTGTAGAAACGGAATGAGAAAGAAACATTCCTTAATCAGTGTTTGACATTCCCACTGTCTAATTGAAGGTCAAATAGACACTGTGCTGCAGGTGCAAAGATCTGCATGTGTGCGAGTGCATATGTTTGTGAGTCTTGTAGACTCTTCACAATGACAAGATGCATGAACATGAGCGTTTTATTACTCAATCACTTATTGTACAGACCAGTTAAATGCGACTATGATAGATATGGTCCTGCTGAGTCTAGTTAGCTGGCAGCAGCATTTGAACTGATGAAACACAGACAAGGATGACAAATCCAGGGATATCTAAGCATAGACGGATTTCAGAGTTACATTCTTAATATGCTGTTTAGTATTTCTCTGAATTATATGACGATATTGATGATAAAGGGAAATAGTACAGAGTCCATCATGAAACCACACACAGAGGACTCTCCCAGTGTAGAAGAGTCAGCTGACAGAGAGCAGGCCTACTGTTAGATTAATTAACTACTCAGTCAGTTTTTTCTGCTGTGCACATGAACAACTACTGTACATATACACACACATATGTGCACACAAACACACACTCTTGCCTCTGCCTGCTCCCATCTGCACTGTGCTGCTGGTCAAAAGACTCATTGTATAAAAATCCAATTATGTGTTTATTCGTCTCCTCAGTGTGTTAAAGGCAGCCGGTTGTAAGTAAACAGTCGCTGTAGCCTTTTAGCTTGGACTAGCCTAATTCTGTCACAAGGATCATGTCTGGGTCAGACTGGGAATGTGATTAAACAGACAGTTAATTTGGCAGGTTTACTGCATATTAATAAAGGCCAACACAGTGGTCAACTAATGCACAGTTATGTCTGTTTTCAACTACTTTTTAAGGCATTTCTCATTTATAATTAACCAGGCTGTTTTTGGTGCTGCAAGGAAGAAGCAAGACATATTGTGTTATTAGCTTTTATCTGTTTATGCAACAATAGAAGAATAATGTTAATGCATTATTACAGTTGAGAACAGTATTGGTTTTTTGATGTCATTAATGACATAGCTCCATAGTAGAGACTGGCCCCTGTTTTGATTGGCAACAGAATGAGCTTCTGTGCATGTTGTCGTTCTTCAACTTGTCTCCAGTGCCTCTTGTGCGGAGTTTCCATAGATACTGGGAACTCTAGAAAACATAGAAATGCTTTAGACGATTGTATGTGTGTGTTCTCTGTCATTGACTTTGTTTGTCGAGACTTCTTCAACTTTGCCTTTGCTTCTTTTTTCTCTTGTTTAAAACAGAAAGAGAGAAAAGGACAAGGGAAACTTTTAAAAAGTAGAAACCAAGGTATGGCATTTGTGCCAGGTAACAGTACAGTGCTGTAGCACAAACTAAGATAATGATTTTTCCCAGGAAAAAACACATATTCTGGAATTTTCTTGCATAGAAAGCTCAGGTCTCTCATTTTGAACATGAAGAATGTTGTGAGAGAGTTAAAGTGCATGGGAGAGGGCGGCTGGCTGCAGGGTGCAGAGAAGCCGTCTAACCGGTGACACTGCAAGCTGTCAGCTTTGGGTGTGAGAAGAAGGTGTGTTGCTGCATGGATTTACGCATGTCACAAGTTTTCTCAGTAAGTGTTTTTTACTTGCATCATTGCTGAGGGAATATCTAAACATTATCTGATGAAGTATTGGCTAAGATCACTGAAACACTAGTCTTGTTTAGGGATGGGTAATGATTTTCGAATATTCGAGTAGTCCTTAATTAAAAACAAAGAGCCAATGTTTTCCCTTACTTTCCCCAGTGCGGGTAAATAAAGCGATAACGTGGTCAGTATATCATTTTACTACAGCACCACAGAGGATTTCCGACACAAACATAGAGTCTGACTCACTGAATTAACACCTGAGCTGTGCAAGCACATTACAATGACTACAAAAAATTATTCATGCAGCCTGAAGGTTTTCACATTTAAATTTTTTACAACATTGAGTCATAGTTGATTTAATCTAAGATTTAAAAAAATAATCTTTTTTTCATAAAATAAAAAAAATGTGAAATATAAAAACTGAATCTAAGTTATTGCACCGTGAAAACAACAGAATGCTCCAAGTAATTCCACAAACCAGTTATTGTAAAGGAAAAGTCAGGGGATTAATACAAAAAAAATTCAAAGTCACTGAATATACCTTGGAGCAGTACAGTTAAATTCAGCATTAAGAAATAGGAGGACTATGGCTCATGTGTAATTCTGCCTACGGCAGACTGTTCTCAAAAACTGTGACTGTGCAAGAAGAGGACTAGTGAAGGAAGCCACCAAGACACCTGAGATGGGAGAGACTGCACACACAGCAGGTACCGGCTGGGTTCTTCATCAGTCGAAGCTTTATGGGAGAGTGGCAAAAAGAAAAAAGCTTGTAACTTTTAACTAAAGTTTGCCAGAAGGCATGTGGGACACTCTGAAGTCAACTGGAAGTAGGTTCTATGGTCTGATGAGACTTCACTCTATGACTAGTAAAGAATCCAGGCAACAGTTGCTGTATTCAGTCTCTCCCATTTCGACTGTGAAGGTTTGAAACTCTTTCAGACGAGTCACAGGTGTCTTGGTGGCCTCCTTAGCTAGTCCCCTTCTTGTCACTCATTTTCTGAGGACAGGCTGCTGTAGGCAGATTTATACATGTGCCATATTGCTTCAGTTTCTTAATGATGGCTTTAATTGCACTCCAAGAGATATTCGTTGACGTTGAAATTTTCTTGTATCCAGTTCATTGTGTCATTTTTGTCCAGGATACTGATTCACCAGTAACTGGACCTTCCAGATGAAGCTGTATTTAAACGCACTCACTGCACTCAGGTGGCCATTTAACTAATTGTTGACTTCTTAACCAACTGGCTATACCAACAATACAATTTTATAAAAGAATAAAAGGTGAAGATGTCCGAGGGGGTGGTGAATACTTTTTTAGAGGTACTGTATGCTGCCCAAACCCTGTTTTCCTCCAGAACAAGAACAGAACAGAACAGAACAACTCTTTGTCTGCGCTAAGGCCGTGGTGCAATCTGGTGAAGTCTCCCTCCCTCTCAGTGCCTCTTTTTTCACCTTCATGTTGATTTAAAAAAAAAAAAAAACTTTTCTTAAGAGTGAGGGGACAGAGTTACTGTGTTGTGCAGACCTGCTGCCTGTTTGATCTGACAGGTAGAATTTGCCTGCTGGGCAGACAGAGGAAGAGAGTGGGCCAAAGAAAAGAGGATGTATCTTTACAGGTAATTTGAGGAGGAATGGCTCGGAGCACAGCTTCTTACTAATGATGAGAGAGCAGTCCTGAGGTGGGAGGAAGACAAGGGAGAAGCAGAGCAGAGAGATGAGTGTAATTTCCCTTGTGCTACGCCTCCTTCATCAAACTGTCACTCATCCATCCATGCCTCAGTCCCTCCCACTGCTTCAGGGATTTAGATGCCTCTGGACACAAGTCACCTGACCTCTTAATCTTTCTCCCACAACCTTAAACTCTTTTCACAACTGGCTCTACATTTTACTTTTTAACTGTCAGTCCATTCGCCTGTGACATTTTTTTAGATCTTCACCCATTTACCTCCATTATAGCCATACCTGCTCTATCTCCTTCATTCATATCCGTGTTTGAAGAGCTTTAAGACCTTTTGCTATGAATAATGTTGTCTTAGTCACTTTGTGTCACCTCACAAAAATCTGTGGTGTCCACATCTCCTCTAAAAGTATCATGTCTTAGGATGAAACAGGAGGAGACTAGAGTATATACATGGAGGAAGAAACGGACAAGAAATATTGGGGATCTTAGACCAATCACTCCTCTTATCTGCTTCACACCTCCACAGCTGACACAACATCCACTCCATCAGGCACACACACACTTGGAGAAATGTTAACTGGGTAAGGCACATGATTCAAACTAAAGTCAACAAACTCTACAGTAAGATATTGTAACCCACGGCCATGATTGTCCGCTTCCCACAGCCCTATCTCCTCACCATATCCCAGCGCACAGCTCTGTAGATGTGGTTGAGACTGGAACCACAGCGATAAGAGTTTCTTTGTGTGTGTACATGTACTGTGTGTGTGTTTGGAGAGTCAGGGGCACCTTGAGTCTTGGACAAGTTCACGTGCTGGCAGAACAGAGGGGAAGATCAGTTAATATGTTAGATTGAGTGTTTGGATAGTAGTGATGTAGCTCTGTGTGCCCCTGTGGTTTTAAGGCCACAAAAGATGAGACAAGTAGACTGTTTATCAGTGCCAAGCAGTTCTTCAACCAAGGATTATTTTGAATTTTTGTTTTATTAGCATTGATTGCTGAAAGCTGAAAATATTTCGCTTTTTTGCATGAAAAATAACTTAACTGAGAAGAGTTCATCAAATGTGAAAAAATTGCCTCATTCTTTCAGCACTAGTGCCAACTCACCAGGGTGAGAGCAGTTTACATGGCCTACCCTCAGTGATCACTGGGATTTGACTTTATTTTTTCTTCCTTTTTTTAATCTTGATTAAAAAAAAAACAGCCACATGAACAAGCAACCCGACTCTCAGAAGGAGGAAGCCTAACAGAACAATGGGGAATGTAGCAACCAGACCTTAAACCCGCATACAGTAAAGTGACAAGTGGCTCTATGTCACACACTGACGATGACACTGTGGGCCAAAATGACCTCAGTTTTTTTATGAGGTCACACATACTCTGTACATGTGCCATGATGTAAAGGCGCCGACCAGTGTGAGTTTTAGTTCTTCACTTTGTTAATTATTAATATAATAAAATCAGCCAGTAAAGAACTAGGATTAATTTATTATTAAAATAATTAACAAAGAACCATAAAAAATTACTTAATAATTTCCGTCCAGACCATTTGAATAAAGGCTTTCTTCACTTCATAATAAATACTAAAGAGCAAAAACTAGATGAAGGTAAATCTCTTTAGCTGGGCTGCAGCCATAAATTTAGTATTTGATAAATACAAACAGTTCAGTTGTCTGTTGACATCATTTGGACACGGTATATTGTTTTTTTGTTGTAAAGTTCTAAGTCAGTGAGTGGTGACTGTGCAGAACATATAACTAGATCTGAAGCTTTTACAGGGCGACCGACCTATTGTTGGAGATTCCACTTTAAACAACCACGCAAACAGGATAATGACAGAACATCATCGAGAGACAGGAAAAAGAAGAAAAAGGGTCCCGTGCTGTGTACGGCAGCCACTCAGATGACTCTTTTTGAACATGTTTCTAAACACAGCCTGAGATTTTACCACATGGCCCTAGTTTGGACTCCACCCTGCTCTGCACTCCTTTATTCTTTCTACACTTTTCAGTCTGACCGCCTGGCTTCCTCCTCTGTCTATACGTCTGGTTTTTTCTTTGCCCTTCTTTGTTTTACTTCCACCTCATCGCTCTCTCTTCACTCCATTCACCTTCCTCTTTAATGTTTGCTTTCATCTTTTGTTTTTATATGACTTTGACATCACTCTCACACCTCTCTCTGCACCTTCCTCTGTTATGTTATTTTTGCTGCCTCTGCTTTTCTGTTAAAGTGAGAAGAATATGCACTTTGCTGAGAAGTGACACTGGTGCAAAATTACACCTCCAACTCACAAAAACTACATTGCTCCTAATAATTGTTAGCAGCCATGTTGTTGAAGTATTACATTATTATATTATTTACATCTAAGTTCAAATGCATTTCATTTTGGCAGTGTAAAACATACCGCTTCTTCTTTGTGGCACCCACAGATAAATGAGCCTAACTGGTAAATTACTGCCAGTCTCACTGTCAGACATGTCAACACACTACATTTACACTATAGCAGTGTAACAGAATCAGGCCTCATAAAGTGATAGTACAAACACCCTCTTTGGGATGTCTGAATTTTATAAGGGGCATCTGCTCACTGGTGACCTTCCTTAATATCCATAATACCTTCCTGTGCTTGACCTGGACGTATTATTGAGAAATATTTCTGCATTTCTAACAGTATCTATCCTATATTGTTTTAGACTGGCCACTGTAGACAGCTAAAATGGTACTAGAGACTTCAAATGAGATTAAAAGGAAGTAGAAAGGCCTAGGCAGCTGCTCAGCACAATGCTTGTCTTTTGCTTCTTTTTTATGTGCAGTAGTGGCAGTACTATAGGTAGACACAATGTTGGCCTTCCACCGCTGAGATATAAATGAACACACTCAGACCAGTTATGAGAGCTCCAGTTATGTGCCTCCCTATTGGTCTCACTTCGTAATCTAGTTTGACTGTGAAGGTTTATGTCAGCCATCAGCCATTTTGTGTCTAAAGAAGTTTGGATTTGCACATATTAATACTTTGGTCTCAGGTCATGACTAAAACAGTTAATTGCCTTGAACATTGGTTCGATTGTGATTTTGCATAAATTTGCTATATAATAACATGCAATAAATACTGGTAAATGGTAAATTGTGAATGTGATTTCAGCAATGTTGTTTACCCCTAGCATACAGTTTCATGAGTAAACTTTATATAAACTTCTGGATCTCAAGTTGCACTTTGCAAAAAAAAAAAAATCCATCCAAATCTACTAGTTTTTGTATAGTTTCCTAAAATGATCTACTGTTACTGCAGTTTGGTAAGTCTAGTATTCCTTAGTTTCTGATTTACCTCCAACACCAAGCTAGTAGCATAGCCATGCATAGAAGCAAAGAGAAGAACATGTCCTGCAATTAACTTGTGACATTGATGCATACACATACAGGACTACAGTACAGTGAATAGGCCACCTATACCCTAGTCAAGCCAGGGAATGATCTAGGGATTGAAATGTGAGCTGGTTTATGCTCTCTCTTTTTCTCTGAGACACTTCTTTCTGATGGCCTGAGGGGGAGTGCAAGATGGAGTTATTAAGCATTGCTGAGAGTAGAATAGCGAGTGGAGGAGGAGGTGGTGGTGGTGGAGTTTTGGAAAGGAAGGTGGAGTGGTAGGAGGAGAGTATTAATACAAAGGAAAAGGGGGATGAGTGGTTTGGGAGGAGAATGAGGATTGGGGAGTCGAGGAATCAGAAAGTAAGAAGGTGGTAGACATTACATGAGTGAATGAGAATCAACTCACTCCTCTTCGCTCACTGAAACCCAAACAGCCAGCCAGGGCTGGCAGAGGTCAGCATGAGGTAGAGGAGGAGGGAGAGAATGAAGAAGGGGACCAGAGAGGCGGGGGCAGTGAGTGAGATGGGGGCGCTAATGTGAACCAGCTGTGGAAACCCGACACCTCAAGAGTGGGTTAGAAATGAGAGGTGGAGGAGTGAGAGAAAGAGGGAAAGAAGGAAGGCTGCAGGAAACTGCACAGAGTAAGAAGGATGGAGAAAAGAGGAGGGAAAAAAAAGTCCTCATGGAGCAAAACAAAGACTCTCATAGATTAGTTGGCCTGCAGAAACCCTCTCTGCCGTGTTGTTCATGAAAGTAGAGCTCACTGTGTGTGTATGTAGGTATCGGTGTGCACTTGTCTGTGTGCAAATTCTAGCTTGTGTTCTGAAGTATGTATTAAAATTCATCCGAAGAATCAAACTGCTTCCTGTGACAGCCTAGAATGTCATTGTGTTGCGTTTTCTCTTCCTCACTGAGCCACCACTCCCTCACAGTAATGTGAATCATGCACAGCCTTGTCTGTTTGCCGCCGGCTCTAGTGATACAGCCACAGGCTAATAAAGAGCTCTCTGTCTGGCAGTGAAACCTGACAGACAGGGTTGTATAGTTTTCCATTTGATATCTGGCATTTGGTTCTGTCAACTCTGGTTAGATGGCAGCAATTTCATTTAACTGAACTTAACTTACTATACATCTTTCACTTCTAATTTTTTACAAAAATCTTAAAGTAGTAAATAATTCTTGAAGGGTGGTGTGAAGTTACAACTGTACAATAGGAATTCTAATACTTTTCATGTGATTCTGTTACTATACGAACATGAAGTTATGCTTTATGAAACATTGTTTATTAAAGAATTGTCCCTCAATGCTACACATTGCATCAAAGCACAAGTTTCAGGTTTCCTGTCTGTCTTTGTGAGGTGGCTGTACTTTGAAAATGCATCTCATATACCCCATAATTTCAACAGTGGAAATGTGTGAAATGTTCCCAGTGAAATGTAAACCTGGCATTAAACTGGACACTGTGTTCTGCGTGTGACACCTTGCTAATGTGATGTATGGCAGAGGGCAAAGCACCATGTCATTATTCTGGGAGAAGAGACAGAGAGGAGAAAAAAGAGCAGTTCTAATTCCCTGGACAGCCGTCTTGTTGTGATTACATGACCGAGCAGTGTTTGTGTTTTCAGTGGGGGGGGGGGGGGGGGGGGG
>JAUMHL010000021.1:9642668-9739525 GCA_032362345.1 Sandelia bainsii | reverse complement strand
GAGACGTCGTTGTCAAGCTGTAATTGATGCTCAAGGGCACATGACACGTTATTGAGACATTGACATTTTTTGTTGTGCTATACTCACCACTGTTGTTGGCTTTTGTTTCAATAAATAGTTTGAGATGAGGAAATGCTTCTACTTAAATGCCCTTTCATGATATATCACTGTAGTGTGAACTTTTGACATTTTCCATAAATTTCACCCGAAAGCCAAATATCCCTAAGTTTTTGTGAGTAGTGTATGTACAAGTTCAGTCCCAAATGCTTGGCCTGTGGTTGAGGGGGCACAGTAACTCATTTTGGGTATGGTCTGTGAATGCACCCCTCCCTTCAAAATGCGTAGCCTCTAGCTCACCCAATTACTCCAAAACTGGGTCATTAGACAGACGTTAGGTTTGTATTTTTTTTTGGTAAATCATTGGTAAACATTGGTATCCTACTCCCCCAAAATAATACCAGCCTCCTGTATATTAGTGTAAAGTATTAAATTAAGACGCAATCCCAGCCACCACAAATCGCTTTCCTCATTGCTCACCATTAGTAGATCAGCTCCTGCTCGCATCAAGTTTAAGTCAGGTCAGCAAATCAGGGCCCTAGTGTGCTAAAATGAATGCCTCTATGGTAGATAACTTCATTCTAATTTATTCTTCAAAGAGAAAGTGTCATTTAACATGTGCAATAGATTAATCTAATAGAAAGATGAATCTGGAATAGATGATAAATGGTGTCTATTGTCTGTTTCACAAGCCATTAACCTCATTGGCCTAATACAAGAGGTGTGTCAGTGACTTTCTTTACTGTGTGCTGCCATTTCTTTTGTAGGGTTTTAAACAAAGTTAGGTTTTCTTGATGTCATTTAGACTGAACTGTCAACATTATCTTATATATTTCTAGTTCCTCTTACACTTTCTGATTGAAAGTAGCACTACAGGATCTTTTTTCAGAATCTAAATTGTTTTCTATAATCTGTTTGCCAGATCACATTGGTGTGGTCCTCTGAGTTTTATTGGAGAAAACGGCTTGAATTACATGCATAGACCCACATCTAGAGCTTCCTGTATAGCTTTCAAAGTATTGTAGAGTGTAGCACACTGTGTGTAGTAGTCACAAGTCTGGGTCAGGCAGTGCAACTCCACATTACTCTATGGATTAGTAAGCTTAGTTTTGTACATTGTACCACCCTGAGGCCTGGTACTAGATTCTGTACTGAACTCATTTTACCAAAACTGGCATCAGGTCACCATGTTGGGTCTCACTTTCAGGTTTCATGCCCTCACTTCCCCTTCTCCAATGTGCCCTGTTTTCTCTCTGTTCAGTTTTTGTCTGTCTCCCTATTTCTGCTTCTATTTTTTTCTCTCTCTCTTGCTCTGACTTTGATAATAATGCCTTTAATGTTGAAGTCTTCATACTATCTATATAATAATCCACCACTGTAGTAAAGCTCTAGCTTTGTTTTTGTTCACATTTCTCAGTTGTTGCAAAACTCCACTTTTATGGAGTCTTACTCCCCCTGGTGGTTCATCACATTTTGTAACATAGTTGATCTGCTATGACAGAGTGTTTTAGTTGTGCAACTTTTAAATCTCGGCAAACATACGAATAAATAAAATATGATTAGTTGGTTAGATAACCTGACCATTGTGTGTTAAAGTGTTTGTGTCTTTGGTTTTGTTTTTTCCCTCCTCAGGGACACACTGTGAGATCAATGAAGATGATTGTGCTAGCAACCCCTGTGGAAACGGAGAGTGCCTGGATGGCATTAATGAGTACAAATGTGTGTGCGCCCCAGGATACACAGGTACGTAATTTTTTTATTTCTAGTAAAATCAATTTGATGACAAATTAAAAAAATATTTATAAAATATTTATATCAACCTTCTCGTTATTAGGAGATAAATGTGATGTAAACATCAATGAGTGTAACTCTAACCCATGTATGAGTGGTGGAACCTGTGTGGACAAGGTGAATGGGTTCCACTGCCTATGCCCACCCAAGACCCACGGCCCTCTGTGTCTTTCTGGGCCCGACCACTGCGCTGTTCAGCCTTGCGTGCATGGAAAATGTATTGAACAGCAACACGGGTATGTTAACCTCGAACTGCTGCTCGGTTTTGGTTTTATGTTCTGAGACCCATCTGTTTTTATTAAATCCAGCTTTTGTATGTGAGCATACACACAAGTTATATTCTATGGGAAATTATTTGTGAGAATTTACAAGATCCATAAGGTAAGGCAACAGTTAGGGTTTGGGTAATCCTAACTGCAAGTTATTTAGATGTGGAAGACCCTGCAGGTGGAAAAGTTCTTTCAGCCAGCCTCGTTTTTGCTTGCTTTCCAAAATACTCTGTGTTCAACATTGAAACTGCAGTGTCAGCACAGCTACTTGTATATAATAATACAATGATCCAAGTAATAGCCATTCTTGAACTCCTAGTACAGATGCTTGGCATAGCCCAAAGGCTCCCTGCTGTTATTATTACTGTACGTGTAGTTCAGTTTATGTTTTAAACTCACCTTTGCCTTTCTTTTGTGTAAAGGTACCACTGTGAGTGTGAAGCTGGCTGGGTGGGACAGCACTGTGAGCAGGAAAAGAATGAGTGCCAGCCCAGTCCATGCCAAAATGGTGGCACCTGTGAAGACCGACACAATGGCTACACCTGTCGGTGCCAACCTGGTTTTAGAGGTGATAAATATTATTGCATTTTATCGTAGAATTTTAAAACAGTATTATTTAGCAGTTAACAGAAGAAACCAAATTGACTTTAACAACCACCTTTCTCATTAGGTGTGAACTGTGAGAGGAACATAGATGAATGTGCATCCGGGCCCTGTCTAAACCAAGGATTTTGTATAGATGGTGTCAACAGTTACACTTGCCAATGTAGTCCACCATTCACAGGTTGGTGATAATACATTTCCACCATATCAACATCTGCTTATTAGCGTGCATTCTCTGTAGTGGCTACCTTAATATTATTTAAAATAGAGATTTTCCTTCAATAGTTTTGTCATAATAATCAATGTGTGTAACGTTAATATAGGTAAACACTGTGAGTCAGAACTGGCTCCCTGTGCATCTCATCCATGCGAGAGGGGAGGAGTGTGTCATCCATCTGCAGACTACACCTCTTACACCTGTCGTTGTCCTGTTGGTTGGCATGGTATGTGTGTATTGTGTTTGACTGTATGTATGTCTGATTGAGTTTGTGTGGCAGTGAGACAGTGTGGCTAAGAGTGCCATCATATCTAATATTATGTATTACTTCTTGATTTATCTTGTACTAATATTTATTTGTTGGTTCACAATTGTGTAGGTCAACGCTGCAGTGAAGATGTGGATGAATGCAAAAGCACACCTTGCAAAAATGGTGGCATTTGTATCAACAACCCGGGCAGCTACACATGTAGATGTCAACGTGGATACAGTGGACGCAACTGTCAGACAGACATAGATGACTGCTCACCTAGTGAGTTTCGCTTCACCTAATTCTGTCACCTCATTATCTAAAATATTGTTTGAGATATTATTGGATACTGTAAAAGTCCCAATCAGCAGCAGAAAGCGGCATAGACAGTCTCCTGAGATATCGAGTTACAAATGGGTATAAGCCTGGACATGGTAAATGCTGCTCTCCCTCTCTCCCTCTGTAGACCCATGCCTAAATGGAGGTGCTTGTGTGGACAGTGTTGGGAGTTTCTCCTGTGACTGCCGCCCAGGTTTTGAAGGGGAGCGCTGTGAGACTGAGGTAGACGAGTGCGCCAGCCATCCCTGCAGGAACGGTGCCATCTGCCGGGACTATGTCAACAGCTTTGTGTGCCAGTGCCAACCAGGCTTTGATGGAATCCTGTGTGAACATAACATCCTTGAATGCACTGAGAGGTGAGCCACTCATTCAATGCATCATCCACAGTGCTAAATTGTTCTGTTCTGCTGCAATGAAGTCTTCATGGAGGATTTCTATTGTATCTCCTAAGAGAATGGACAATGTTAGACATTCAAATGTTGGCTAAAGGAGGTTTTAGGTAGACTGAATCAAAATATATGCTTTCCAAAGATGCCTCGTTTGAATCGAATCGGGCAGATTGTGTATCTCACTAAGAAGCCATAATTAGTAGGCATAAATTTAAGTGTTTTTTTTTACGGCTGTCAAAATAAAATAAAATAATGTGTTAATTTAAATTAGTTATTCACAGAAAAGAATGACACTGATTAATTGCATTCCCGATTAATTTGATGATTTTTAAATCACTTGACAGTCCTTATTTTTTTTTCCTTTCCTAGTTCATTTTATATTTGTTTGTTCTGCTTCTTCATTTTGAACCTTTAAAGTGTGTCTCCACCCCAACTGTATACGTTATTGTTAATTAATAACTACTTTCTTTTCTGCCTTGCTTCTTCAGCTCATGCCTAAATAATGGGACTTGCATTGATGACATCAATTCCTTCTCTTGTCGTTGCCGTCCTGGTTTTTACGGGGAATTTTGCGAGTATGAGCAGAATGAGTGCAACTCTCAGCCCTGTATGAATGGTGGGACCTGCACTGACGGCCTGGGCACCTATCGCTGCACCTGTCCGACGGGATACAATGGACAGAACTGCCAGGTAATTTGTCTGTGTGTCACTGCGTGTGTTTAGAGTGGGCCTGCAGGTAACATGTGACATTGATGCTGCTTATAAAAATAGTCTGCACCTACACGTAATGTGTGAATAGATCCACCCAGCTGAAAATATTTCACTCAAAAAGGTGACTGTAACTTTGTATGCAGACCCGTGTGAACCTGTGCAGCCAGGTGCGCTGTCACAATGGTGGTACCTGCTCTCAGACGGTAACCTCCTGGACCTGCTACTGTCCAGTGGGATGGACGGGAATTTACTGTGACGTCCCCAACATGTCCTGCCAGGACGTTGCTGCAAAGAAAGGTGAGCGACTACTTCCTCCTGAGGTGGTATATCAGTGACAAATAACAGTGACAAATAACACATTAATTACTATAAGATAAGGGCAGATATCATTGATGCATTGATAATGAATAAATGATGGGGACAAAGACAGTTCAAATAAAATCAAACTTTACATGTATTGTTTTTACTTAAATATAGCCATAATCATTTTTTTAAGTATTCATACTTAAAAATAAAGTGTAAATCAAAATCTTACAATAGGAAGTAATTGTGCAAGTAAAGTTGTGTCTTTATTCACCGTACGTGGTTCCTTTTCCCAAACACTGTAGGTACTGAAGTGGAGAATGTGTGTAAAAATGCCGGGCGATGTGTTAATGTGGGCAATTCTCACAAGTGTCAGTGCCAACCAGGATACACAGGCAGCTACTGTGAGGAAACAGTCGATGAGTGCCAGTCAAACCCTTGTCGCAACAGAGCTACATGCAAGGACTATCAGGGCACATATGAGTGTATAGTAAGTAAATTCTCAGCTGTTTGTGTATGTGTGTTTGATTTGATTTTTAAAGCATTTATGTTTCTGGCTTAATGTTAATGGAAAACTAGCAGCATTTTTCCTAAAGCATACAGTGAGCCCCTGTCTCTTCTTTCATGGTTCCAGTGTAAACCAGGCTTCCAGGGGGTGAACTGTGAGTATGATGTGGATGAATGCCACTCTAAGCCCTGCCTTAATGGAGGAACCTGCATCAATCTCATCAACCGCTTTGTGTGCTCTTGCCCACCTGGAACACATGGTAAGTCTGTGCATGTGTACATGAATACATACAAAGAATCCTTTAAAGGAGCAGAAAATTCTTGTGAAACAGAGATTTGGATTTTATTGAAGGTTGGGGGCAAACTGCACAATCCTGTGTAAGTCCTGCTGCTCCAGTTCTTGGAGTGAGACAAATGTTGGATGTATGGTGCATTATTGTTTTTTCTTACTTTTTTTGTCTTATTTTATTGTGTGTTGTTATTCTATATGATTACACTGGCAGAAAAAGCTGTTAAAATAATTTTTAAAGCACAGATATATCTTCCTTTTTGTAGGACTCCAGTGTGAAGTGAACGAGGATGACTGTGCCCCAAAACCTGGCTCCTGGGAACCTCGCTGCCTGAATGGAGGACAGTGTTTAGATGGTGTGGGCCATTACACATGCACCTGCCCTCCAGGATTTACTGGACAACACTGTGAAGGGGATGTCAACGAATGCCTGTCTAGGCCCTGTCATGCTCCAGGCAGCCTCGACTGTGTGCAGATGGTCAACGATTATCAGTGCCGCTGTCGCCTTGGTTACACAGGTACATTCATTTTAGCTAATCAAAAGCTGTTTTCACATATACACTCTGGACTATTTCTGGAGGATCAGGTCCAGACATTGTGTGGCGTTGTGCATTAACGCATGCACGACACGGCAGGAGAAAGTCCGGGTGACATGCATTCTCACTCTGGGAAATTCTCTGTTTGATTTCGGCGTGGACGGTAGTCACTGTGTAGAGCGTAGCAGGGAAAGACACAGAAAGTAAACTACGGTAATCGATTGTGTTTTGTGAGGAGCACAACAAAGTAGAGCCAGACACATAATTAGAAACAACGCGTTATGGTATATAACTCCGGTTTCCTGAAGGAAAGAAGTGTAATCCAACAACAGAAAGCATGGTATATATTTCCTATACTTTCTGGTGTTATGCTGAGCGGCTCAGCTGAAGGGTAATGTCCACTCACTCGCAGTGAATCCTCCAGACATTACACTGACTTCGGACTACTAGGAGGCTCACAGTATAAAGTCCAGGTAATCTTGAAGCTGACTGACTCGGACATTTGCGTTCTCATGTGCAGCCCACCCGGGTAAAGTCTGTTGTTAGAAAATCAGCTAATTTAGTGCTGAATAGTGTTTTTGTGTGCAACGTTTCAATAATCGTTCTTGTTAATTATTATTTATTTTGCTCTTACATTCTATTTTCTCTTCCCTTATTTCACCAGGTCGTCATTGTGAGTCCATGGTGGATCTGTGTCTGTCTAAGCCGTGCCATAATTCTGGCACCTGCTCTATGAATATGAGCTCAGTTCATGGCTACACATGTTCCTGTGTTCCTGTAAGTTTCTTTAACATCCAACTTTTTCTGGCATAAAACGGTTTCAATCCATTCTAATCTTTTATGCCTGCAATTAGGTTCTACATTTCCACATTATAATTTATTTATTTATTTATTTATTTTTTTCATCATTTCCACATTGTTAATACAGCTGTTGTGTTGACATTAGGGTCTTCATGAAGAGTGTTGTGTTCATCAACCTTTCCAATAACTATCGGTGTGCCATATATACGTAGTAGTGAAACCTAACAAGAAGGAAGTCCATTTGCCATGACTCAGATTCCTGATAACTTCACCTGGATGACTTGGAATCTCTATAGATATATGCATAGTTATGCTTTTTGTTTAGTTTTTGTTGTTGCAGTCTGAAAAAAGTCTGAAAAAAAGAGTGTTGGCTGACAGAGATTACAGTGACAATTTATCAACACAAAATCAGTGAATACCAGTGATGTTACTCCATCGTCTTGATATTTTCTCATCCTGAAACCTGCTGTTTTCCACTAATATTAATCTATTAGCCACCACACATCCCTCCTTATATGACTATTGTACAGTGGATGTCAAATTAGTAAACACAGATTACTGTGAACTGTCTTAAATGTATAATTCCCTCAATCCCTGAAGTTCCACAAAATTATCAACAGAATACAACATTAGCAACCTTAGCGTGTTTCTGATGTTTGTCACTGAAGTCTTAGAGTATAATTGATGAATTTGATCAATCAGTCTGATCACAGTGAAGAAGTTATTGTAAATAATAATAATAATAATAAATATATTGAGTGACTTTAGAAGATTATTTTGGGGGAGCATTACTGTACTTCCTCAGTGTTTTTCTTTCTCTTGCTCTTGTTCTAGAATATTTCGTTTCACACTAAATGCTTGTTTTCTCTACACTAACCCCTTGCTCCCTCTGTATTCTCTTGCTTGCTTCAGAGGGCCTCACCATGGCTCAGGTATAGTAGACAAGCAGCAAAATGTGAACCTAGATGTAGATAAGTTCTAGATGTTTGTTCTATTAAACATCAGCTGCAACGTTTTCTTACCTGTATAACTGCATAGCCAAGTTTGACTGCATTATTATCATCATACTTCAACAATGTGTTATGTTTTATAGGGCTTTACCGGGCCAAACTGTATCGAAATAGACTACAACTGTGCAGAGCTACGTTGCCAGAATGGTGGGCACTGCGTGAAATCACCAGTTGGTCGACTGTACTGCCAGTGCCAAGATGGCTTCAGTGGGCCACACTGTGAGAACAAACAAAGGTGCCCACAGACCTGCCTAAATGGAGGAACCTGCATCACAGACCCATCCAACCCATACCAGTACAGTTGTCGCTGTCCCAGTGAATTTTCCGGGCGATACTGTGAGAGCAAAGAAGTACCCATTCAAGCCTGTCCCTATGTACAGTGTGAGCGGCACTCTGGGGATAAAGTGTGTGATGATCAGTGTAACAACCACGAATGCCAATGGGATGGAGGAGACTGTTCACTCAACTGGCGTCAGCCTTGGCTTAACTGCACTGCCAATGTTCCCTGCTGGGATTTTTTTAAGAATGGACGTTGTGATAAGGAGTGTGACAACCCTGGGTGCCTCTTTGACAGCTTTGAATGCCAGGAGACCCCAGGGGCCTCCTGCAAGTATGTCACTCTCCTTTTTGCTTTTCATTGCTTTTCCTGATAAGTCCAAAGTCCTGATATGTTTTATGCCAAATCAACAAACACTCATCCTCTTTGTACTGTGTGTTTTCAGGTATGACAAGTACTGCGCAGACCACTATGGTAACAAAATCTGTGACCAGAGCTGCAACACGGAGGCCTGTGGCTGGGACGGTCTGGACTGTTCTGCTGACACTCCAGCCAAAGTAGCGGATGGCACGCTGGTGATTGTGGTGCGGTTGCAACCTGAGGAGCTACTTGGTGACTTAACAGGTTTCTTGCGCTCACTGGGAGCCCTGCTGCACACCAACCTGCAGGTGAAGCTAGACCCAAATAAACTGCCAATGGTGTACCCTTACTATAAGGAGCAGGAGGAGCGAGGACGAGCTGTACAGAGCAGCAGAAGCAAGCGGGAGCTGGAGAAGGAAGTTATTGGGTAAGGATAGTTCATGATGAAATTGTGACATAATTAATAACACATAATATTGAGCAGCTTAAAATTAGTCTCCAATTATCATTAACTGTCTTTGTATTTTCACACTTGACTGTGCAGTTCTGTGGTGCACCTGGAGATCGATAACCGTGAATGTTCCCAGAGCTCTGACAATTGTTTCTCCAACACTAATGAGGCTGCATCTTTCTTAGCGGCAGCTCACATCAAGGCTGAACTGCCTTATCCTCTAGTGTCTGTTCACAGTAAGTAGGCCTGTCAGCGGATAGTTAGTGGAATTTGATTGGTTTGGTTTGGTATAAACCTAAAACACTTGGCTTGTCTTTGTATCTTCCAGGTGATCCAACAGTGGAATATACCCCAGTATATCTGATGTATGTGGTTGGAGTGGCTGTGGTTTTTATTCTGCTTATCATAGTGCTGGGGATGTTAGCAGCCAAGAGAAAGCATAAACATGGTGTCCTGTGGCTACCTGATGGCTTCCTGGCAAATAAAAACGACAAGAGGAGAGAGCCTGTTGGACAAGATGACTTTGATATGAAGTGAGTGAATAAATGGACAAGCATCTTGTTTTAAAAGTAAAATGGGACTTATAATAACAACTACAGGGTGAGAATTCATATCAGGTAAATTGTAGAGTTAGAATGAACAAATATCCCTCTTAGTTTTATATTAAGAAACTGTACGTTAAATAGCTATAACAGCTGAATAGCATCCGTAGAAGGTTGTGTCAGTACTGTTGGTTTCAGTATGAAACTGAGCATAGTTGTAATATGCCATGCATATTGTGTCCTGGAATAAATATAAGTAGAACAAAATGTTACAGCTACTTAAACGTTTGTTGTTGTCACATCAGGAATTTCAAGACCCAGGACGGAGCAATGATTGATGGAAGTCAGAGATGGTTAGAAGACGAGGCACCATCCAAAAAACCAAGAGTAAGTGAATTAAGAAAGTTAAAAGAAAAGCCCAAATAAAAGTGATGGATCGGAGTAATTCAAATTGAACTGAGCAAGAAATGTTTGGAACACAAGGAAATGTTTTTGGTTGTTAAGTTCTGTTGCTTTCTGTAGACCGAAGACAAACCTTTGCTGCCCATGGCTATGGATGGAGGTGTTGATCGAAGGGAGTGGACCCTGCAGCACCGTAAGGCTGCTGACATCACACTCACACCTCCACAGGCTGACCTGGATACTGACTGTCTGGATGTTAATGTCAAGGGACCTGGTGAGAAATATTTACTTCTAGGCTTCTCAATCAGGTTCATTTTCAATAGTTTGTTATGAATTAATACGTTTCTTTAACAATGAATTTCTCCTCTCTCAGATGGTTTCACCCCACTGATGTTGGCGTCGCTGCGTAACGGTGGAGGCCCGGACTGCAGCCTGCATGGAGAAGAGGAGGAAGAGAGTGGAGGAGATGAGCCAGGGCCGAGTGTCATTTCAGACCTGATTGCTCAGGGTGCCTCACTGATGGCCCAGACTGACCGCACAGGAGAAACAGCGCTCCACCTGGCTGCCCGCTACGCCAGAGCTGATGCTGCTAAAAGACTGCTAGATGCTGGAGCTGATCCCAACGTCCATGACAACATGGGCAGAACTCCTCTGCATGCTGCCGTGGCAGCTGATGCCCAGGGAGTCTTTCAGGTGAGACAATTGTCTGATCTTGAACTTGACTTTATAGAAATAAATTGACAATTAATCTCTTCATCTTCATTAATCTGTTTCACTGAGACCTTTCATCATTACTCATTATCTTTCTCACTTCTCTCAGATTCTGATCCGTAATCGTGCAACAGAACTGGATGCCCGGATGAATGACGGCACAACTCCTCTGATCTTAGCAGCCAGGCTAGCTGTGGAGGGCATGGTGGAAGAGCTGATCCACTGCCACGCTGACATCAATGCTGTAGACGACCACGGTGAGGAAAGCGTTTGTTGTTACTGCCTTTATCGGATGTCTTCATTTTGTCTGGTCCTCAGATGGTCATTTGGATTACAGTCAAATCTGCAGTACTGGTAAAAGGAATCTTGAAAGGTTTTTAAGCAGGACATGCCTGTAAATGTGGTTTATGATAGTTGTCTCAAAGCCTTAAAGGGCTATGATTAACAGCTGAAGGATCAATGCATACATATAAATGGAAAAAACAGCCACTAAAATGTAATAATTTCATTCTGCTTAATGTGAATGTGCTTCTTTGTCTTTTCTCAATATTTCGGCATTTTAGGCAAATCCGCTCTGCACTGGGCAGCTGCAGTTAATAATGTGGAGGCCACTCTGGTGCTTTTGAAGAATGGAGCCAATCGCGACATGCAGGACAATAAGGTGTGTTCTTGCGTTTTCATTAATAGCTTTTTATACTGAATACTGTATCTGCAGTAGTGTAACAGTACTAAAAGGCTATACAAAAGTAGAAGCAAATATATTTTACTGGAAATAAAGTTTGTCTCCCATCACAAAATTGTTAAATATGAATTTTGAACGTGTCCTAAGAAAAGTCACAATCTGTAAAAAAAAAAATCTTAAAAGTCTTAATGAAAAATAAACAAAATTATAATAATCAGAACAATAATCTGAGTAAAGTACAAAAATAAAAACATACCGTATATCAGTACAGTAAAATAATTTAAACTTTGTGCTCTTTTGTTATGGAACAAATGGGAGCAGTCTACAAAGTCTACAGAGTCTTTGCTAAATAGACATTTTTTTCAGCACCTGGATGAATTAGGTGTGTGTGTGTGTGTGTGTGTGTTCTGCATATTGATTACTTTGTTACTTACCCCATTAAATATACTGTACCTAACTAAACTGAAAGATGTTAATGGTGAATCTGTAATGTTGAATATGTTTTGTCATCTGTGATTCCCTCAGGAGGAGACTCCACTGTTTCTTGCAGCCAGAGAAGGCAGCTTTGAGGCAGCTCAGGTCCTCCTTGACCACTACTCCAACCGTGATATCACCGATCACCTGGATCGGCTGCCCCGCGACACTGCTCAAGAACGTATGCATCACGACATAGTTCGCCTGCTGGATCAGTACAATTTGGTTCACAGTCCACACAGTGGGCCCAACCACATGGGTGGAGGAGGAAATGCCTGCATTATGAGTGGGGCAAATGGAGCAGGCTTCATTGGCATGCGCCCTGGTCCACAGGGGAAGAAGAGCAGGCGGGGCGGAGGTGGGACGAAGGTGGGAGGAGTTGGGGGAGGAGCTAAGGAGCTGAAAGATATGAAGGCAAAGAGAAGAAAGAAGCCTGCTGGAGGGGAGGGCCCGGGTGTGGGTGCCGCAGTGGGAGGAGCAAGTGGAGGAAGTACAGCAGGAGGTGGCGTGAATTGTGTCAAGGCAGCAGGACTTCCAGAGAGCTCTGTCACCATGTCACCTGTTGACTCCTTGGAATCACCACACTCATACACAGGCGATGTGTCCGCTGCCGTCTCCACCACTGCAAACTCCCCTCCCCTCCTGAGCAGCCCCTCCTCCAGACCAATGCTGCCCCCTGTCAGCCACATGCTGGGACAGCAGCAGGGCTGGGTGAGCATGACCAAGCACGGCTACACCGGCCATATGTTTGGCCTTGTACAACACCAGATGGGGGGTTCTCACCCTGGCATGGGTCAACACCACAGCCAGGGCCCGATGCTCACTCCCATGAATGTCACCATGAGCAGGGAGCAGCTGCCGCCTATTGTCACATTCCAGATGATGGCCCCTGGAGGGGGCCAGGCCATGCTGAAGCAGCCACAGCCGGGGCAGGTACAAGTTACACAGTCCCAGGGGCAGAACCAGAGTCAGGGTCATCCCCAGCAGGGGCCAGGCCACCTCCACTGCACCCAGGGTATGATGTACCAGATGCCAGAGCAGATGACGCACGGGCTCTCCCACACCCTGCAGCACTCGCACACCGTCGGCCATGGAGGAACTGATAGCCAGTCTCGACCGCTTCCCTCCTATCCGCCCATGCAGAGCCCTGTGGATAAATACCCCACACCCCCCTCCCAGCACGGTTATAGCAAAGCTGGCTCAGAGGGAACCACACCTGGCCACTCTGCCCACCCACCCAGCGAGCACCCGTATCTCACCCCTTCACCTGAATCCCCAGACCCTTGGTCATCCTCTTCACCCCACTCCAACTCAGACTGGTCTGATGTCACCACCAGCCCCACTCCCCTGGGGAACCCCCACCACGCACTGCCATCATCACGCCACACACACATTCCAGAACAGGTGCAGCTGCAGCCACAGTCGCAACAGATGCAGCAAGCCTCTCAGCAGCCTCAGCTCGGAAACATGCAGGTGTTTGCGTAGGTCAACCCGAGGAAAGCATCAAAAGACTGACATTTGGGTTGCGTGTAGTTAAATTACAACACACAGTAACTGCAATGCTTTTCTCACTTTTCTTGTCAATACTCTATGGTCTTTATTAAAATCGCCTACCTTGTTATAATTTTTCCTCCTCTTTGCACTTAAGGAAACTGTGTATAGATTCTAAAATCTCATTGAGTATTATCGGCTAGAAATCAGAAGTTCTCAGTCCCAAAAAGCTGTTTCCTGTGTAGTTGCTTTGATCCCAGCTGAGCGTCCTCTGCTTTCTGTTGGCTCAGTCAGGACATCTTTCTTCTCTCTTTGGCACCCAAACACAAACTGTTAATTGAGGGATCATCGAGGAACTGCCGACCAGATGGTACCACATCAGAAAAACAGACTGTTGAGATGGACACTGAGACTGAACTGTGGACATTCTGCATTGATACTGTCTGTTTTGGACATTAGCCATTTGCTAGGTTTGTCAGTACTAACTCCTCAAAACCATTCATTCATCCATTTTTAATACGATGTGTTATGTTCAGTTGATGCTTTAATTCAAAGCAAACGTTACTAGTTGTTGTCTTATCATTTTTTTATACATGCATCACCTGTTTTTAATGTGCTAAAGGGGGAATTTTATAAAAGCCTGTTGCATGATTAGACAGACAAACACCTAGAAAAAGACATGTACAAGGTTCATTAGATGCAATCTTTCCTTGCACTTGGTAGGTGCAGTGCGATCACAGTGTATTTACCATGTCGTGAAGACTGTTGCTATTACAGAAATACAGATTTTTATTTGAAAACCAAATCAGGGTTTGTATGGACACAATCATGTGCTGTCTTGTAGCTCATCACAGATGGTGCAACTTTACTTTCTGTTTTGTTGAGGGATTAATGCAGAAGCTTGACAAACTTTATGCAAACACATACAATGGTTTTGTCACTCTTGTTACTGTTTTGTCATTGGGTTTAGTTTGTTGTATAATGAAATGTACATAGACTTACAGCACATTCTCCTTGTTATTGCTGAGCATAATTTGGCAAATATGTGTTGAGTTTTAAAATGTCTTTTTTTTTTTTTTTTTTATATGAATACTGTTGGCACTTCTTGAATGATTCTGAATGTTACAGAGATGCATGTTTTTACCTTTTAACCTGCCACTTTTAAATAGTTTCTCTGCCAAAATCATTTAATCGGTTTTGCCTTTTTCTTAACTACAATCAGTGTATCTCTGCAGCTTTTTTTTTTTTAAATCGTCATGATTCATATGTCAAGTCTAGACGTGACTAAGATATAAATAAAAATATTTTTATATCTTCCTTCTGAAAGTCGAGCATTGAGCAGCTTTTTGTGACTGCTCTGTGAACACAGACAATCAAACACTGTTTTACTTTTGAAACTTTAAAAAGAGGAACATCCGTGTCTTAAAGACCAAATTTTGTTTTGTTCAGCCAGAAATTTACATCATGTCCAAATTTCTGTTGTGTCCTTGTCTGTAAAAGTCTTGTGAATTGCAGAAAGTTAAAAAAGCAAACACATCTTGTGCCAATAAATGTTGTCTTTGTTTCCAGTTACTACTGTGGTTTTGTAAACAAATCAATTGATTAAGTTTCATCAATATTCCCAGTGCCGGACGCTTTCACTTTCTCTGATTTCCCTACAGTTTCACAAACACTTGTACTGTTTATTGAGTTACAGTGCACAATATTGTTGTTAAGCACCGTGCATGTCAGTTGCCGTACATATGCAAGGCTATGTGTTTTATGTTCTGTATATAAAATGTTTTTATTGTACTTTCTTATGTTAACCAAATAGCATATAATATACATGCTATATGAAGTAGTTGTTACCAAGTTGTATGAGGTAGAAGACTAAAACTGATAAAACAAGTTGTCTTTTGGAAAACAGAAACAAATGAGCAACCAAATGTGCTTACCGAAATAAAGCCCAGGTTTCCACACATTTTTGTATTTGTATCTTTTTTTTTAAATATTGTTTTTGCCCACACAGTGTTGGTAGTAATTTTGAGATAGATTTTTAAGCCGTTGAGATATAACAATGGTGAGGACATCAACCTGATTCTGTCCATAACCGTTCTTGTTTCTGGGAGTTTCATAAGAGTACAATTTTATTGGATAGTCGGAAAAATAATAATATAAACATTTTACTTTTTTTCTAGGCATAAATGCATCCATCAATCTGAAATTACATTTGCAATTTAAGTAAGAGTAAGTCAAAATCAGTTGTTTCTGTCCTGTAAACCTGGATAATTCAGACATGTAAAATAACTTTGCACATTGAGCTGTGATTCTAATTTTCAGTGTTGTACAGTAAGATACTTTGCAACTAATACCACTAAATTACTTTACAAGAGAAAATTGTAGAAATATTACAATGTTACACACATAATGTATTAATGTAATATATAAATATCAAACATATTTAGACCTTTCTGTGTTCTAACACATAAAGATGATTTAACTCTGTACTAGGAGTTGATGGCACTGTTTCAGTCTTTAGTGATTTTGACCACCAGGGCTTGTGCAATTGTCTACAAGATTATTACACTATAAATTCTGTAAAAGATCTAAACCTTGAAATCACTCATCAGCACTTCACTCTCCAGCCAACAGTAAATGTTGGTGGTGCAGTTTGTTGCCAGTGCCGCAGGTGGCGCTCTGCCCCACAGGAAGCGCCCACGAACAGCCGAAGAAGAACTCTGTACACGGAAATCATCCAGGACTTTACATGCATGTCATTCTTTCCATTCCCCAGTTTATCTGTGTGTAATTTACTACTTTCTCTAACCGATAATTAAAAGTCTATCAGTGATGCGACAGTCGATGTAAAGATAAGATAAGATAATGAGCGTTTCTCAGCGGACGGTAGATAAGCAGCGAGGGTCAATGGACGCCAGGACCTGAAGTGCTGCTGTTTTGACAGCTGGGTTGAGCCTCCGGTACCTGGTCTGTCTGTTTGAGTGGGGGGAGCTGCTGAGAGCAGACGAGACCCGAGGTTCAAACCCTAAAGAAGGAAGAAGGGACTTATTTTATAGAGGGGCACATATCTGCGCTTGTAAAGTTGTTTTTAAAGCGCCATTGAAGGAAAGGAAGAAAGGTAAAATCCTCCGTTTGTTAGCGACTCCGCCTCATCTCTCCAGTGTTTGTTCTTTCAGTAAAAATCTCTTTTTTATATATGTAAAAAATCTTCTGTAGCTCACTGTGGTTCTGCATTTACCTCACAACTATAATCACATTGTTAACTAGACTGGACCATAACTGTTACATCTATATTTGTTCTTTTTCTTTGTCCAGTATCTCCCCGACCAGTGGCCATGGCTTCATCCCGGCTGAAGTACCTCTCTCTGGGTGTGCTGGTGTTCCAGACCACCTCCCTGGTGCTCACCATGCGGTACTCCCGCACCCTGCAGGCAGAGGGCCCGCGCTACCTGGCCTCCTCAGCTGTAGTGGTTGCAGAGGTCATGAAGATCCTAACTTGTGTGCTGCTCGTCTTCAAGGAGCATGGTGCGTACTCTCAAAGTAAAAAGTACTTGCCTCCAAAGTACTCCACTCCTAGTAGAGGTACAGCTTGAAATATTTAACATGTCTAAAATGTACTTTAAGTAAATAAAACATCAAAAAATAGGTGTTAAATGCAAATGTTCAAGTCTAGTTCAGTTTTGTTCTACATCTACATATATTTACAGTAGATCCCCATATACAGATGTTGATACTCAACAGATATTGTTATTAATACTTAAGTTAATTATATGATATACTGTTTATCATTGTATCTACTGTAGGCCTAAGTTCAATAAGGTGAATTCAGATATAATACTGACAAAATATGAATATACAGCAGAAGCAGTTTTATGTGTGATTTGGAATGACTGCAACACTTTGTGTCTTTAGTTAAACTGTAAGCCTGTAATACGATTTGAGACAAAATATTACCATGTAACTTCTCATATAACAGTTCAACTTTAAAATCTGAGCTTGTGGTGGAGTAAGCTTTGATAATTTAGTCCTTTACATTAGATTGTACAGATGGATCTAATAAAGTGGCCAGAGAGTGTGTGTCTTGTTCTCTAACATGTTTGTTTTCATTCCTCAGGTTACAACATGCGCGCTCTAAACAGCATCATGCGCCAGGAGATTGTTCACAAACCCATAGAAACACTGAAGCTGGCGATCCCTTCAGGGATCTACACCCTGCAGAACAACCTGCTGTACGTCGCTCTGTCCAACCTGGATGCAGCCACCTACCAGGTACAGCAGAGGACGGGTTTACAAGACGTGAAGTGACCGTGCAAATCAGGACGACTCACAGTGTGATTCAGGATGACAATTCCAGGAGCTGATGTGACCTTGTGATGCGTTTTGTAATTAACACATAATTATTTGTCATAGATTTTTGGATTTTCTCACCTTGTTTCCGTCAGGTGACATACCAGCTGAAGATCCTAACCACGGCTCTGTTCTCAGTGTCCATGCTGGGCCGCAGGCTGGGCGTCTACCAGTGGCTCTCTTTGCTGATTCTAATGGCTGGAGTGGCTCTTGTGCAGGTCCAGTGCAACTTTAAGTCTCTTATATGTTTCTCAGTAGTTACATTATATTTGATATATAATAGACTACATACATATCAAGATTCTTGAGGTGTTTTGGAGTAGTCTGATAATCAGACTGAATTGCTCTTTCATTTTTATTGCATTCATTTTAAATGCTGAAAAATCTCAGATGTCTGCAGTGATTCAGAGATCTTTATGAGTCTGAATGAAGTTGCCCAGTATTAAATATATATTCTTTCCATTTGAAATCAAGGCCTGTTTTATTATTTTTATACTCCATTCTAAGGATGGTGGTAATTTAGAAATAACCCATTACCCTATATTTTTGGAAAAGTTCTGTAAAAGCTCACCCACTTGAGCTGAGGAAAGGCTGTCCTTGACATCCATCCATTTATCCTAACCAGCCAGTTACGTAGGTGTCACTTCTAACTTCTAATTATGCATGTACTCTGTTGTGTATTGGAAGTATGCCTGTGTGTGTGTTTATTTATTTATTTTTTTATTACTGTCTGATGCTTCTCCTTCTTGTGGCCAAGCAGGAAAAATAAACTCTTAATCTCAGTGCGATATAAAGGTTATATAAATAAAAGCAAATAATGAGGCCTGAACTACAGCGTTGAATAAATATTGGCTACCAGTGGTTATGAGAGATGTGCTGATGAGTGATTACGTGTCAAATAAGGAAAGACTGTTGTGCTAACACTTCTCCTCCACCTTGGCAAAACAAAGAAAATGCCTGACGGTGAGTATTACAGTGGATGTGATCTTACTGCTGACTGAGCCGACAGAGAGAACCACAATGGAGGGGGCAGGACGTAATGCTACACCTTCATATAGCTACAGGATCAGACAGGTAGAAATATTTGCTCTCAAGTGGCTCTCAGTGCAGCCATGTTGTGTGCAGCAATGTGGGGTTTATTTTAGCCATAAAATTTCCTGAGGGTTACAGATTTGGGCACGCGTCCATAGGAAGAGTATCACCTACAAAGAAGCGTGTCTCTTTGTAATTGTTTTCAGGGTTTGTGCTGGTAGTTCTTACTCAGCAAGGTTTGCTTTGGGGTGGATGGGGGACATAGTAAGGTGGAAAGCAAACAGCGTCTTGTTCCAAAAATGATTAACATGTTGAAATGAAAATCTCCACCTAAGCACATCTCCACTTGTTTTTTTTGTTTTTTTTTCAAAGAGAAAGTTTAGCTTTAAAGCTGTAGCAAAAAAAGACTTCTTACTCTGCACAAACAGACTTTTTTTTTCTGCATTAACAACTGTTTTCTTGCTTACTGCGGCACACACTGTAACACAGGAACTTATGCTCTGCAGCATTTTTACAAGTCAGCAAATTTGTGAAGATGCTGCTTTTGTGTGACTTTACCCAGCATCATGAATTTAGAGAGCAATTGAAGTATGAATGTGGAGATCTCATTGGTTTAATTTGTACATGTATAACAACATTAACCAGTGTAAAAACAAAATGTAAAAAACGATTGTCATTATGTGTGCAGGTCTACATTTAATCATTTGGTAGACGCTTGTTGGCAAGGTGATCTGTTAACTCAGTATATGAACGCACACATACAGGCTGTAACAGTATGTCGTTTTTTGTTTTTTCCATCACTTTTTTAGCTTGCTAAACCAATAGGTTTACTATTTTCAACAAAAACATATATTTATGGTCCACTTACTTGCTATTCTGAACCTTTTAACTATATTTGTAGTTTGTGGACTTATAGATAGCTTTTGCTGTTGGTGTGAAATGCCATCAATCAGTCATGGAAATAGCTACGGAAGTCCAAGAGTGAAATGCTACTGTTTCAAAGGTTGACAGTCAACATTCAAGCTCAATGTTAATTATAATTTACCCATTTCTCTTGTGCCTGCAGTGGCCCTCTGAGTCTGCTTCGGCCTCGGAGAAGGAGACCCTGTCTGCAGGTTCCCAGTTTGTCGGAGTGACTGCAGTTCTGGTGGCGTGCTGCTCCAGTGGGTTTGCTGGTGTCTATTTTGAGAAGATCCTGAAGGAGAGCAAACAGAGTGTCTGGGTCCGCAACATCCAGCTAGGTCAGTATTCATCAATCAGTCAAATCAAGCAACTCTTCAGTTAGTCCTGAATAGTAAAGCAGCTATTCTTACCTGAGTAATACATGTATGTTACCTGTGCAATGCAACGTATGATGTAGTTGTTGTAAGATTGGAAAAAGGCCACATCATCATGTTTCTGAAGCAAACTCCCATGTACAGTTTCCTTTGTTTCTTGCACAAAGAGACCCAGCTGGGCTCTTTACCTCCGATATATTTCTGTTAAGATGAATGTTCCTGTCAAGTTTATTTTTACCTTGGAAAGTGTGAGGCATATGTTAAGTCTCCTGCGATTCCTGGTGTGAGCTTGGAGCTTTTTCATCTGCATTAATTGCTGGAGCCTAGACAAGAGCAATGATGCTGTGTGTTGTTAGTAGTTGTAAAAGTGATACAACAAAACAGAAAATGTAGGATATACACAGAAACACCAAACATTTCTCTGTTTTATATGACTGTTAATTTCATATTTCTGGCTTTTGAACTATGGCTCTGACAAAACAAACTGACAAAACAAGATGTCACCTTAGTAAGATGTTAACAGTTAATTTAAGTGTAAACATAATTAACATTTTAAATTGAAAATAACTGTTAAGCCCATGACACACCAAGTTGATGGTGTCTGTCACCCTAGTTTTTGCAATTTGTTTCACACCATTGACACTAGTGAGACTTCTGTTGGTGGCTTTTTGTCTGATTCATGATGTTGAATCAGCTCCAGACTCACTGTCAGTGAGAGAGACTGCTCTGATTAGTTGTTTAGCGAGTCAGTGCAACAACCAAAAGGCCAAGGGCAGACCACACAACACAGTGCCATTTACAACTTCTGTTCAGATATAGTCCCTTATAGAAATAGCTATAAACCATCTGTGCTGAGCCAGAGTGGTGTGAAAATGTTGCTTTGTTTACAGTTAGTATATCCACAGTCCTCGGTTTTCTTCTTTCCGTTATGGGAACTTTGCATGATCACTTTCTTGTGGAGTGCCAGATGTTAGATGATATCATTTTGTAAAAGATATCAGTCTGTAAATATGAATCTAGAGCCAGGAGAGATGTAGTTTAGGATACCATAAAGACTGGAATTTGGGGAAAGAGGGAGCATTTTCATTTTTGGCATGTCAGTGGTCTGTGTGCTGATTGTTAGCTCAGCCTCTGACTGATCTCAACATTAAAACTAAAATTTATTTACTTCATTTGGAACAGAATAAAACTGAAACACGAAGTGGCCTCTAAAAGTCTTAATAAGTGACTTTCCACCACATTTTTTATTTATTTAAAGAGCTCACGCTGTGAAATGGATCTGTGCTTATCTTTCTCTCACTACACTGTCAGTCTGCTACAAGACACGTATGTAAAAAAAACAAATCAGGAAACATCATCTTCTGCCATTATACAGTTAACATCTGTGACCCATGTTTCCATAAGTCAGAGGAGAGGAGAGATGACATCATTCATCTGCTGCATATAATGTGTGCAGATTTACAGTAACCAAGTTCCTGATTGCCTACGTTAGCTGACATCTCTCAGAAACCTGGCTACCTAAGTGCATGTAAAGCCCAACGATGTTTTACGATGAATAGGAGAAACTGGGGATCTAAACTGTTGATCCTGCAATTAGTGGATGATCCACTCTACCATCTGAGCCATAGCCACCTCTTATCTAAACTGTTAAAGTTTTATTTTGATCAGAACATTTATGACTTATGTTTAGCTTCATTCATTTACTTTTTTATGTGTACATGTTTCCAGGGATGTTTGGCCTAGTGTTTGGCCTTGTTGGGATGCTGGCCTATGATGGGGAGAGGGTGAAGGAGTCAGGAATGTTCCAGGGTTACAACACCGTCACCTGGACTGTTGTGGCGCTGCAGGTAACTCTCACTCCACTGACAGTGACTCAATTCCCGACAGAACTGTCAGATATATAACCGAGCCTCTGGGGTAACGGGGAAACTCTTTAATTGAGTCCTTACAGGTCATGCCTCTGTCCATCTGTGTCTGTGTGTTTGTTGTTTTTCCAGGCGCTGGGTGGTCTAGTCATAGCAGCGGTCATCAAGTATGCAGACAACATCCTCAAAGGCTTTGCTACATCGCTTTCCATCATCCTGTCCACTCTTATATCATACTTCTGGCTGCAGGACTTTGACCCGACCAGGTACAGGAAGCAACCAATGTCTTTCCATCTGTCTCTTCTCTGCATATTTTTATTTTTAATTTTTATTTCATAATCACAGTTTATCAATTCACTAATGTTGTCTGCTGTTTTCCGCAGCGTGTTTTTCCTGGGGGCCATTTTGGTCATCGTGGCCACTTTCCTATATGGCTACGAAGGAAAGCCGGCCCCCAACCCCAGCAGGGCATAGGACACTCACAGCTGACACTACAGCAGCAGTAGGAGGCCCTGCAAAAGCATGAAGAGAAGCAAGGGAGAGGAAAAAAAAAAGAGGCGAAAGGTCTTTATCATATATTGTGAACACAAGAACGAGGAGCAGAAAGAGAAAGCTTAGAGGTAGAGCGAGGAGGTTAGAGGACAGAAGTAAAAAAAGGAGATAAAAAAGCACAACACTGTGATGAGTCCCACACACCAAATGTGCCTCAGCTAGGAAGAGTAACCAATGAGAAAAGAAAACTGTGGTGAAACAGGCTCAGATTGTATGTTTTTCTTTTTTCCTATAATTACTGCTGTAGAGATAATCCTGACTGCCACACCACCACAGCTGAAGAGACACTGTTGACAGGACCTACTGTGTTTGTTAAGAACCTGTTTTACCGGCAGTTAAGTGTAACTGCCACATCAATCACACCTATACAATAAAGGATTAAAGAGGCATGCAGGCATGCAGGAGTTTTTAAATCTTGTTCTGCGTCACATTTATCAGAAGTAGTATGACTTTAGCCCAAACTGTTGACTTGTTCACTTTAGATTTGCAGTATTTGAAGAACTGACGGTCATTGATTGCCACACTTTAGCTTCCAAAAGCACATTTAGGTCCTTTTTATCCTGAATCATTGTTTACTCTAGAGCTGTACACAAGTCAAATGGTTTAGGTTGCAAATGGTCAAGGTTAATGTTGGGTTTAGTGCACACTGGGATTTGTGCGTAGTTTAAGAGGCCTCTCTCCCTGGGAGGCACAGCTTGGGGCAAAAGTTTATCAATACTGCCAAGGCCTTAAGGCTATGGTAGTTGCAGTGATCATAACTAGTATTAGTTATGGCTCATGCGTTGCGTTTTGTTTAGCTATTTTTAGAAACAGTTTTTGTTGCCAGGCAACATATAGTCACTGGGACCTCTTTGATAACATACTGTATACAGTGTTCCTTAGTGACAGAAATATTTCACTGTACAACTTTGGTCTGTCTAATCTGGATCTATGAAGAAAATGATTAAAAAAAATAGAAGATTTAGCTATTTGAAGTGAAAGTGGCAGTTTGATTAATTTACTGGGGGAATTTACTGCAATTTTAATTTCTGTTAACCTTGGGTGAAAATAATAACACCAATTAAATTTTAACCTATAAATCTAAATGTCTTGCCTATTTAAATTATTCATTTATTAATTAGGCTTAAGTTTAAATTACTTTTGAAACCACTGATTATCAGCATCTGGCTCTTAATGTCCTGTGCTTGTGTAACAATATATTCAGTTGTTTCTGTGGCAAAATAATCCAAAGAATACTGAATGTGAGAAAGTAACTTTGGACTGTATAATTTGACTAGTGTTTTTCTTCTGGAACGACTTTTGTTTTTCATGGGATAAAACGGGTATAATTAATTACTTTATTATTTGAAGTACCAGTATGTGAATCTTTTATAAAAGACAAACGTTTCCTTTAACGTCTTTGAATGTGTCGTGTCTCCTCACTGATTATACTTTGTACCACACATTTATAACGTTTTATATACTAAAGTAAAATGCACACAAAATGTTTTTCCCCCAGATAGCTGATTCTAGATTAATTTTTGCACATATGTACTTTGTCTAATTAACTTAACAGCAAACTACATAACATGAATAAATTCACACTGATGTATTTGGCATTTGTTTTAATGAAGTTAAAAACACTGCATGCAAAATCCAGACAGTCTGAGAGAAAGGACTGTAACATGGCCGAGTTTTACGTCCTTTATAATATAACACTGTAAAACACCATTAGATATTTTTTCATTTATTTACAAATCACTGCATTAAAATCCAGTCGATCAACAAAACAAGTAGGAATTAACAAGTCAAGCTCCTCACAAAGGGCTGTCTACTGCTCTACTCTTGCTTCCTCAGGCACATCTGTTACTGTAAAAGACACTTGAGGCCCTGATACACACAGACACCAGACTGTGTGACCTCATGGTCGAGTATAAATGCATTTTGTTAACACTATTTTAATTGGGCAACGTGTGAAAAATGTTTTCAATTTGTTTCACTCTATAAAAGCCTCTGAATAAAATCACAGACCAATAAAGGTCACCTAAAGTTTCTCCAGTTAAAAGTGCTGCTCTTGATGTTTCCCTTGATTGTCAACATGGGCTCTCAGATGCTATTTGTCTCACACTACACTATCATGGCTACAGTAGGCATGTTGTTAAAATATCCAGTGTCCATGTGTCTCTACGTGATGAGTGTGCTGCAATACACAAGCAGAACAGTCCTTCAGGTGATCATTGCTCTATTGTCTAGGTGAGGTGTGTATGTGTGTTTGTGCAAAGGCTCGTTTGGTTTGCACCAGGAGTAATGAGCAGCATGGGTTAAAGAACATGGTTACATCCTCTGTCTCTCTTCATCTCTGTCTCATATCACCTGTTTTACTGGCCCACAGTGCGCTGAGTGTGTACGAACAGAAATGCACCAAATAGACTTGCCTGTAAAAACAGTAAACAACATTTTCAACATAATAATCTGTACACTGCACTCTGGGTTTAGATCATTTTCAGTATGCCTTCATAAAAACATACATTTAAACATACAGTATAATGGCACAAGAGACAGTATGATTGTATAACCAATCTTTAAAGGATCAGGTCACCCAAATCACAGGGAAAAAAATCTCACTAGCAGTCTCAAGGCATGCAGACTACGGAAGAGGATTAGGGCCTCTAAGATAGTCCTCAGATAGTCTCAGAATTCTGAGAAAAAAGTCAGAACTCAAATAATATTTTCATGGTGGCCCTAATCCTCTTCCGTATGCAGACAGTTTTGGCTTTTGTTGCACATATTTTTAGGGTACTGTATCTGACATTTCTGCCTCCACATCAGTACAGTAGAAGTGGCTGGAGAGCCAAAATTCACATTACTGAAATAATAGACCTGATCAGACCAAACAGATCAAACATCTGTGGATTATCAAGAGAAATGGGAACACTGTTTTTTTTAAATAAAGATACATGCCATACAGTGTAGACATTCAAAATCCTGAACTGGACTGCCTTAACTACACCCTTAAAGAGGGACAAACACCCCAGTCATGGACTGAAGCAATAATATCAATACTACCTATAGAAGGTAAAGAAAAGGGGGAGTGTAGTTCATATAGACCTATATCAGTTTTAAATACAGAACACATTACCTCTGAACTAAGTGATCCAGCTCAAACAGGGTTTATCATAGAGAAGCAAACACAGGACAATATTAGGAGAACTTTACACACAACTGGCCTTGTGAATAAAGAAAATATCAATGCCACGCTCATGATTGATTGAGTTGAGTGGGGTTATTGTTATCAAGTATTACAGAGATTTGGCTTCAATCAGCAGTCACAGAAAATGACAACACTCACACAACACACATTTATTCCCTTCAGCCAGAATAAGAATCGATGGGCATCTCTCTTGACCTATTAAGTTACAAAGAGGATGCCACCAAGGCTGCCCACTTAGCCCTGCCCTTTTTGCACTATTCATAGAGCTGCTGGCCCAGGATACAGAATCTGGAGATTGATGGGATTTTAATTGGTGAATATAAGATATGGCTATTTGCAAATTATATTTTACTCACTCAGAGTAAAACCCAGAGAGAAATATAGTTATTTAAAGTGATGTCCCTTCTAATAACATTTGGTACATATTCAGGTTATGGGTCAAACATGCACAAGACTGAAACTAACCTAAAACTCTTTACCAAATGCTTACCTGCGAAGTAGGTTTGATTTTAAATGGGACTTTCCCTTAATTATATATATCCCAAAAAACTGTTACAAAGAAAACTGTAGCCCTATTAATAAAACAGATATGGACAGATAGTCATTACGACAATTAGATATGTCAAATCAAACTGAAACAATAAAAATTAATGTGTTACCATGTATTCCAGTCGCTCTCTGTTGCACTTCCTTCTAAAGAATTCAGTGAGTGGAATAGGACTATCTTAAAGTTTGTGTGGAACAGTAAAAGGCCCTGGATAAAATGTAGGACCTTACAATTACATAAAGATAGGGGTTCTCTCTACTGTATACTGCTGCTCAATTAAGATCATTCACAATTCAGAATATTCAGATAAATGGAAAGGTGTGCAACTGACACAATTTGATATGTTGGCACAGACCATACTGGGTAACCACCACTGCCAGAATTAATACTTGGCCACACTAAATCAGTCGATCGAGGTATCCCTCAAGGAATGCTATAAGAGCTGCAAAAGTTTCCACCCTGAGAGCCAAGCGAAAATACTGAAATGGGTAGCATATGACAAAGGCTTTGAACCGTCTGTTTTGGATTTGTGGTTTAGGCACTGGGCCCATAAAGGTATAACAGCATATTGCACTATATCTTGTGATATTGGAGTCCTTTAAACATATTTTAAATACATATAACCATGAAAAGATAGATAACTCCAGGTTATAGACTATTCTAACAAAGAGATAAAACAAGCAGCAGATAGTGAACCTAACCTGGTCGATATATTTACAGATGCCTACAAGATTAAGGATACTAAACATCGGATATCACAATAGAAGTACAAACTCTAAGAAATACACCACACTGTATGTTCAACAGAAATGGGAGATGGCCTGGAGATATATGTAGAAGAGAGGAATGATATGGAAAAGCCAGATCAAGACGACTGGCTTTGTTGGAATAACCAAACAAGATACTCGAGCGAAAGGGCACACCAGGGACAGGGTGAATGCTAGAGGCAATGTGGGGGAAAAAATATATTTTCTGGGCCATTCAGTCATTTCATAATGGCAAGAAATTGCTAAAGAAATAATGGAATTATTTATCATTATTATTATTATTATTATTTACTATATATTAATAATTTGTTGTTTAAAAAAAAAAAAAATCCTCTGTCACATTATATCTGGGCAAAATCACAGATAATGGAATAGGCGGAATATTTTTATGAAATACTATATGTCTGCTAGGAAAAAAGCCATCACACAAAAATAGCTACAACCAAGTACACAAACAAAGGATGACTGGACAACAATTGTCAATGAAATAAATCAAATGGAAAAACTAAAACTGGGAAATGGCCAATATGTAAAATACTGGTCTCAAAGACAGGTTCAGATACTCACGGTGCCCTGAGTATGAATTATAATACCTTTAAACTTACTGACAACCATCAGGTCCAAATTTGAATTTGTCCAGTATTGGTTTACGACCACAAAAGTATGCATTTTCACCACCACCTTAGCTTTAATTTGTGCTAATTAACAAATGTTGTAATGACCAAGGTACTGCCTCAGAGAGCCACTAGCATGGCTATAGATTCTTGTTTAAATGTTGTTTTTTAAAGCTGTGATCACCAAAGAAATTCCATCGTAATAGTTGCTGGGCACTGACAGATATTTTAAAATTTGAACAAGTAAAATTTCCCAAATCTGCATATCTAGATACAGCTAGGAAGAAGAAGCAAAGTATTTATAATCTGGGTAACCCGATTCTTTAAGTCTCACATAAATACAGCTTTCGTTCACTACAATCTTCATCGACATATACCAACTAGAAAAAGATTCACCGTAGCGCCATTTGTCCTGCTGCAGGAAATAAAGCAACCTTCTTCACCTCACAAATCTGATTAGAAAAGACATGGGAAAGGTAAAATCATGTTTTTGTAGAAGGCTGTCAACAACACAGGCATCGCTGGCTTTCAAAAGGCAGGGAGGGAGAAGCTCTGCAGCTTGCATGAACTGGCCATTTGTGATTGGAAAAAAATACATTTCTGCATTGTCTGTGTGATATGTAAAAAGCAAAGCAGCTCTGATGATGCATGCATGTTGACAGTCTTTCTGTTTTCAAATCAGAATCTTTTGAAATGACCTTAAAATGTAACATAATCACAAATGAGATGCCTAGTGTGTGTACGGAGAGAGAGAGAGAGAGAGAGAGAGAGAGAGAGAGAGAGAGAGAGAGATTGTGAGGCAGTCTGGTGTGACAAAGCAGCAAACCTGGACACAACCCTGGGCTCCATTATAGAAAACACACAAACACACATGCTTGCACACCCACACTCACACCATCCAGTAACATTTCAGGTGATATTATAGTTATTTCTGTCCTTTGTGAATAAACCCCACAGCAGTGCCATCCTCATTGGACCTGTGTGGCACAGAAGCACTTACACCTCTCCTCGGTTACACTCTTACTCAGCACTTTACAGCACACGCCAGGTCAGGATTATGTCATCATTAAGGCTGAAGAACCTTTTTAAAACAGGGTCTGTGTTTAGGCTTGACCATTTCTTTCTAGGCCTGAGTAGCTACAGTACAGGTTTGTGTTACCCTCCATCACTGGTGATGGGTTTTCAAAATGCTTCCCTCAGTTGTGCTGGACTGCAGTAAAAGCCTGAACACTGAACAGCTCACCGGATGTAGGGGCAGACATATTTTCTGGGTCGTCAAAGGCAGAGGCGGGGAATTAAGGCAGTTGTCCCCTCAAGATTTTACATGCAAAAGTCTGCTACTCTGATGTGTGCCACCGACAGTTCTTTAAAGTCTCAGCCTGCTAATAGATCCTAATTAGTGTTTTTTCACGTCTTTTCATCTGATTATCGTGTTAGCCGTTTCACTGCAGAAGTGGCCCACTCTGATATGACATAACAAATGGCCAATGAGATGCTTCACTGTTTTACTTGGGTGGTATGACGACAAGTGGAGGCCCTCTTCTCGGCCTCCACATGAGAACCTGGGCATCGTTGGCATTGGGCCTCCCCATGGCGTTAGGATGGATGGGCTCCATGCGTGTCAGTACCCGAGGCTGGTCCTGGTGAACCCGGCCCACCAGCCTGGCCCTGGAGCCCAGAGGCAGGGATGGATCCACTGCGATATCCACCCTCATCCTCCACTTGATAGTGTGGAGCAGAATCTTTTCCTTGGACATGGTGTTGAGCGCCACCAGCCAGGTGGTGAAGCTTTGATCCCTTTTGATGTTAGTCAGTAAGGGTGTGTTAGATTCACTGACTGGCACAGCCCAGGTGACGCTTGGGTAGAAATTGTCATTCATGCTGACGATGAAGCGGGATGGCTTGGATGTGGGTCCAACAATGGTAACAGTCTCCGTTGTGTTTCCATACCAGGGATAACTCACACCATCTGAGTCACTGATGGCCCTCACCAGCCCTTCTCGCAGCTGAGGAAGCTCCCAGCTCGACCTGTAAGGAGACAGAAAGTATGAGACTGGAAACAAGGAGACTTCTGGGTAACTGTGTGCAAATCACTGAAAACACAAGTCTGCACCTTTTGTGAATTTCTCACCTAATCATCACTGAAAATATTTGCTCGCAACATCAGGGTTACTGTGACACATGCTGTGCTGACACTGGATTAATCAACTAGTTCATCAACAGATATTTCTCTGGCTGCTTTGTCAGTTATTAAAACCAAACCTAAATTAATTATTTAGGTCATTTATCAGGCATACCTGTCGAATATTCTTCAGTGTCAGCTTCAACGTATGGATTTTCTTCATACGGAGTTTTAGCTATTTTAATCTCACTGTATATTTAATACTTTATGTTTGTCTGTTGTATTGCTTAATCAAGCAATTAGAAGGTGTCATCATCAGCACTGGTAAATTGCTTGTAATGGTAATTTTTCAGAATTTTGTGAAAATAATTGACAGATTGATTGGAGGAGCCGTCAGTCAATTCTGTTAGTAATCATAGCTCCAGATTTCGGTTTGCTTACACACTCATGTGTCTGAAATACAAAAAGTTGTGATTTTGTAACATGGAAAACAACAGAAGTTTCAAAAATGGTTTAAAAGTATTGTCTAGACACAAGCTTGCAATGAAACAATAGCTGGTTGAAAACGGTATCTGGTGGTTCAGTATGTCAGGGGATTATCATCATCTCTTTGTTGTACCCAACAGTTTTTGTCATGTTTGTTTGTGCTTTCAAGACCGATCTGATGACACCCACCCTAAATCCCATCCTCTCACCCCAACACCCACCCACCCACCCCATAAACACAGCAGGATTAAACACCCCCTCACATATGCCTTCCAGATAATGTGTGCCTGTGCGTCTTGTGGGGGTGTGGGGGAGGACAAGTCTCCGTGGCGCATTTTGAGTGTGAGAGCAGCAACTGTTGTTTAGCTCCTCTAATAGCAGCTTTTCTATTTAGGTGCCAAAGTCACAGGAACAGAATCTGTCGGTGGGCGTTTGAATGAAGGACGCTGACAAGCGGTTAACCTGCTGCGTGCACAAATGCCCCTCTATAGAGGAAGCATATATGCAAATCTGTGTGATGCACAGGCATAAATACGCAATTGTGCAGAGCGTGGAAGCATGCACTCAAACCTTCGTGTATCTGAAAGCACGTCACAGGGATGTAATGAGTACGCAGGTGGCAAAGGTGTGAACTCACATGCCGATATCTCCATAGGTGTTGTAGAATTCCATCTGAGTGCACGCCTGGATCCAGCCCACCACCCATGTCTCATTGCGCGCAATAGGGGGCATCACAATCCGCGCCGAGGCTTTAAAATAGGGCGTCTTGTATCGAAGTACTATGGGCGAGTTCTCCTCGATGACAGTCGGGCAGTGATCTATGGTGGCGGACAGGTCGTACACCACGACGTTTTCTCGTTTGATGCGTGACTTGTTACAGGCTATGCTCTGGATGCAGCCCATGGCTGTGTAGGTGAAGGTGACGGTCAGGAGCAGCCAAATGAGCCTCACAGGCCTGGAGAACTGAACGGCTGACTGGGACTCGACCAGTATCAACACTATGAGGCCGTGCATCAGATAAGACTGTAAGGCAAATGTAGGTGCTACCACGACGTAGGCCTAAATCATAATCACAAAAAGGCTTCAGTGAGATCGCAAGAGGGGAGACCGCTTCAGCTGAGTCAAGGACCCAGGTTCAATCCCACTGTCAGCAGGCACCCGCCCTGGTGATTTATGGACACATCAACCAGCTTCAGGGGCACTGCTCTGTGGCTGACCCCTCGCTCTGATCTCTCTGGAGGCTGCAACCCAGAAGAGAAAGGCCCTGTAGAAATTAACAAATTAGCACATGAGATTTTAAGTTATAATTGCATCCTCTCCCCTCAATCAGAACAGACATCTCTTCTCAAGGATCCGAGCCGCCTGTGCTCCTGCTTGAGCCCCTGCTTTTAACCTTTGATCCTTTTCTTCCTTCCCCGAGCTGTCATGTCACAAGAGGCATTGGGGGACCGGCGGACACCGGGGCACCGGCAGGGGGACCCGGTGGTCGGGTGGCGAGGCTTGTTGATGCGGCACTGTACATGGGATGTTGCTGCTGCCTGTAGCCTGAGCGGCGGCGTTACAGTCCGTCATGTCTGTCGACTCGATGAGAGGGAACCCCGGTGAAACAAACAAATCCTGCGAGCCGGAGCATCTGTGATGGAAAAAACAGCTTCCACTTGCAGAGTTAGAGGACACAGGCGACGTGTTCGCGATCAAAACGAGCCAAACGAGATGCTGCAGATTCACGGACTGTCGACATCTGTTATAGATTGAAGAAACAATAGGGCTAAAAAAAAAAATCAGATAAACAGTGTCATAGTAACCGTGTAGAGCAGCGGACGCCGCGCTGCATCCTCATTTGATGAAAGCTGCATGGCTGTGTGTCGCTGTTCAGTCTGCGTGGTGCTGAAGATGTTCAATGGGCCAATGAACGGCAGAGGGAGACTCAAGGCGTAGGAGTGCCCGCGTCTGCACTGTAGTAGCTTTGCGACCTATTTCCTCCATATTGGAATAATACTTTCTAATCCCATAAACACAAAGCAGACAAGCGGCACATAGTCTAAGCTGCAGAAATAGTGCTGCAAGATAAGAAGCAACAGGTATAGTCTTTGTCACATCTTAGAAATTATTTGATGTTATTTTGCTCAGGTGTTATGCCTATAAGCTCCACTCCATAGTCTGCTGGTAATATGAAATATTATAATAATATAAATATAATGTATTTCTTTAATAATATTAATATATAATATATTAAATATAAGAGACAAAATGCCCATAATTGTGTTGGGAAGTATTCGACTGATGAGCAGCGGCTACATGCCAGCATTTCTTTTTTCAAAATAAAACTGGTACCAACTTCGTGATGACGCAAGCTCAGGATCACAGGTTAACATTAAAGCAACATTTTCTTATAGCTCATCATGAGCATAATGGCCTCAAGGTGTGTCCTGGTTCATTAAGTGATGCTGATCCCTGTCTTAAAGAGACAATTTGTTTGTGTGCCTTTCTTCTAGTTTCACTTAATATACGGGCAATTTGTGTATGCAGGGCTTCCCTGCAGCTTATTTTTACATTAAACTAAATTGTGTACACTATTTTAGAGCACTTCTTCTGTTTAGGCTGTGATTCTATTTGCTGACCTATGTTATGCTTTCTAACACTAAAGCTGCTGAGTGAATGGACAAAACACACGCACACACACACAGACATTAAAAAATTTCTAAACTTTCATAGATCGTAGACTAACTTCGTTTAAAATATTATGAAACAAACCTGTCTTGTCAATGGAGGTTACTGTGGTCCTTGTGTTTAACTATATCGAAATCGTTATCTTTTATTTTGAAATCCACTCTGCTACAACCTGTACAGTGACGTTATTTCCGGCTGGGAGAGCGCTTAGTTTGCTGATTCACATACAGAAAAGCAAGTTGTGTACCTGTAAAACATAAAAATGTCATATTTATAAACTGAGGAAACTCAGTGGCCGTGTTTTCTGACATGTTATAATGGTAAGTACTTTGTATTTGACTCTATATAATTTAACGTCTCAGAGAATCAAAATAGGTGCTTCACATGTGCTAAGCTAAGCTAAACTCAAGGTAACGTGGCTACTAGCAACAGATATAGCTTTGTGTCTTTCACCTTAACATTATTGTAAGCACAAAATGTATGCAAAAACCTTCTGTTTACTTCTACTTACGTTTAGATAAAGGCTAATTACAACTCGTTAGGTGCACTACGGTGTTGCCAGTTATTTTTGGTCAATTTAGCCTATGATATTTATATAAACATTGACAAATACTCTTCATAACTTAGAAGAAATTTATTGAAATAGTTTTTTTTCGTACTAAAACTCAAAATGACCAAACAACTAATTTACAGAAATATATAGAAAATATCTAAAGTTAAAATGCAACTAAAAACTGTTGTGTCCTTCCTCCTTGTAGGTCCCTACAGCCTATAAAGCCCTGATCCAGAGGTTGTATCACCTTCAGTCTGAGCGGTTAGAGACCTATCGCCTCTTTGAAGAGTAAGTTTGAATCTAGTAATAGTGACCTAACCTACATGCAGACAACTGTACACACATATTTTCACAATGACATTTCTTGCTGTCTCCAGAGATCACTTTCTTTCAGTCAAGTCACATAAACAGACATTTATGAACTGTAGGCTTCACTGATTTCTTCTCTTGTGTTTACCGTTTTTTTTGACTGCTGACTTTCTTCCAGAGGACATGAGGCCTACTTGAGAACAGGGCCCCATTATGACTTCGACCACTATAGGCAGCTGGTCCATGAAATAACACAGGCCTTTTGCGGTATCTCCAAAGAAGTACTGGAGATCAAAGGGAGGCTGCACCATGAGTTTGACAGGCCAGACCTCTCAGAACACATTGAAAAGCTGCAGAGCAAAGAGAAGGAGAAACTTGAACTGGTAGGAAACCATCTTTGTATATAGTAGGGGGGTTTTATAGCTGAGGGTGAAACCAACATGGGGTAAATATATATGTATGATATTGCTTTGGCATAGTGTTACATTTTCTATTATGTGTGACACTGGACTTAATGTGTTATCTGCCCTGACACCTTTATTTTTCAATAATGTGCACTGTTTGTCCTACATATAGAAGGATAAATGGAGCTGGTACAATCAGCAGATTTTAGATACAGACTTTATTAATTATTTATGTCTTAGTAGAAAGAAACTAAACAGTCTTACAAATGGTTGTAAGGCAAGTAACTGAATAATATTGTAATTAGGTACTGAAAAAAAAAATATTTTTGAAGGATTAATCCAATTTATTATCCAATTTATTTATTTAATCAATTTATTAATTTTTTTTTTTTGTGAATTTCTTTGTTCTCATAGTAATCTCAGTGTTTCCTTAATGTTTGATACACTTCCCCTGTTTCACCACAGGGGGGCACAGTTCTTATGCAAAATGATTCATAGCTCCTAAAGCAAGTTCTGCCACTGCCATGTTAAACATTCAGTTTTCATGCTGTTAGTTAAGTCATAAATGTTTAGTAAATACTGAATAGCTCTAACTTCATGATGCTTCTGATAGGTAATTTTTTTTGTACTAACTGGACAAAAAACACTAATTCAGTTCAATTTAAATCATTCAGTGGTGCCACACTGTTTTTCAAGTAATTCATCTGTGACAAAAGGAAAGCTGCAGTGTGTCTGTGATGTTCATCATGGCTGTACAGACAGTTTGCATCAGACTGGTGTTGAAATGTTACTGCTTTGGTTCCCGAGATTCTTGAAAAGTTCTCATTTCGTACATCTGGTGTTCAAAGGCTCTGTTTAGCTTGTTTTATAGTCCTCTATAATATTAACTCAACTTTCTTTCTGCCACTAATGTTATAAATCTCCTGTCATCTCAAAGTCCGTCATCTGTCTCTGTTCCATCCTCTGCTGATGAATGGTTTGCATAAATCTTATCTGTTGCGCCTTCTCTACAGACAGCCAAGTTGCAGCTGGCCAGGCAGCAGGCCCAGGATCAGCCGGAGGACGAAGACTGTCAAGAAAAGATTCAGGAGATCAAGCACGAGTAAGAACAGTTGTTACCGCCCCTCCGTTTACTGTGTTAACTCCCTGCTGACCCATTCATTCACTCACTATTAACCTGCTCTCAACTGCAGAACAGCTCAGAGGCTCAGGTGCTTCCTGTGTCACTCTAATTTAACAGACTGTCCTTTGTTACCACTGCAGTTTAATTTGGTTGGAAAATAAACTGACAGACATTCATAAATAATAATAATATAATATAAACACTGTAGTTTCCAAATAAATGTCTGTCTGTGTTCTTACTTTGTCCAGAATCATCAAGAACAAGGAGGTTTTGAGTGAGATCATGCAGGACTTTAAGTATGACTCTGAGGAGTGTGACTGACAGGTGGATCCCTGGAGACTTGCAACCACCCTCTGACATCACCAGACAGCGGGGCTGATAAATTGACTCGGCGCTGCTGCAACTTCCATCTCAGCTGCACTTATCGATCCCCTGCTGGCTCCACCCTGCTTGCTGCAGCAGTCTTACTCCACCCAGGGGACTTTTCACATTCTGGCTCCGTGTGTTTTTATCTGTAGTCTTGTATTAGTGTTAATGCATACCTCAGCAAAAATGGCTTATCTTGTAATGGAATTGATTATGTGTAAATACTGTTCTTCTTACTGTAAGAAGCTAATCCAAATATCTTTGTTAACTTGATATGTTGTATTTTTCAAATAATAAAGACACCACCCTTGAAAGTATTTTCTCCTCTTTAATCTCCTTTTATAAATCATGCACAGACTTAATAACTACACAATGTGTATATAACAGACAAAATTCACTTCAGTTTACAGTATAGTATTAAAAAGCTGTGTATGCATTATAGTTAAGCCTTAGATCATAGGAATTTAATAACTGATCAACACTACACTTCTCATTTAAAAATATCTAAAATTAACTGCAGTGGTACAAAGCAATATTTCTGATGTTTGCTGTTCTTAAACCATCATTTGTAAGAAATGTATTTAGTTCTTACCAAACCTTTAGCTAAAAGTACAATGATCAACAGCATGTTTCTGTCACTGATGCTTCAATATTGCTACCACTGACCTCCAAGTAGCATTTAAAATATAATTGTCTTCGATTAAGTTAATACAAAATCGGAACTATTTTATAGCGTTGTTTTATTTAGGAATAAAAGTGCATTTACTGAGGGTTAAAATTTGTACAAGGACAGATTTGGGCTGTAGAAAAAGGCTGCATTGTCTCACTTCATCTTCCACCTTCAAACACGTGTTAAGTTGTATGACCAGACACTGCAGTATCCCTCAGCCAAGACATTAAGACCTCTCACACAGCCGGGCCTCTCAGGGCCCAGTTATCTGCCAGTGTTCCTTGACACTGTTCTTGAATTAAACACCACGATGGCACTATGAATTATCGTCTTGTAGAATCTGAAAAGACAAAAGCAGATGGTTCTTACTGGGATAATCCAGTGGCAAGAGGCATGTAATTTATAATCATCCTGATAATTGCTCCGTCTGGCTGTAATTTTTTCTCACTGTCTTTCTTTGCATCATTTCTTTCTTATTCAGTGTGTTTCGTTCCCAGCCTGCTGATACTTTTCCCTCAAGGTAATCAATGGGAGACTGTCACACTATGTGAACAAAGGCATTATTCAGACGACACTGTATGCCCTATAAAGCACAAAAACCAGGAAACTACTGAGCTAATTGAGTCAGGTGGAGTGAAGGTTTCTTTAAGTTCAAGGACTGAGCAGCAGAGGATGTGGCTGAAGGATATGAACTCTTCACAAAGGCACATAAACATACAGAAGATGCTGGAGATCTGTGTGCCATTTGGCCCGAGTTATTTTTGTGAAATGAGTTCCTCTCGCCAAGAGAAAACCGAACACAAAAGGAACACATTACAGTGGACAGTTAATTACATTTACATCTCTTTGTTGTGGTCATCGCCTGAAGATCAGAAGTCTACAGTGCATCATTAAAATATGTAATAAAATCAGAGTGCATGACTTGGAGTATATCTGCTTTAATTCTTCCACTTCTGGGCCAGTAAAGTCAAAACTGCACATTTACACTGATCGTAAAGTACAGGCTGAAACTTCAGAGCCAGTCAGCTCAAGAGAAATCTGTCCTGTTTGTTTTTAACCACATGACATAACAAAGGCAGGGTGAGAAACTAAGTTCAGCACATCAGTGCAGCATTGGCTCTGTGTGTGTGTGTGTGTGTGTGTAGGAGTGGCTGAGCAGTGGTACTGAAAAGAGAGAGTCTGCTTACCTACCTGGTTGCGAGTTTTGTGTGATTTCTGCAGCCACACTCTCCACTGATCGTAGAGTTTGATCGACATGCCGCTGTAGCCATACGCGTGCTTGCGGACCCAGCCGAAGAACTGCTTGAGTTCCCGCCGCAGGGTGGAGTTCTGCTCACCGGGCTTAGGATCACATGAGCCGCTCTGCAGCCGCTCTGGGAGAAGAAAGGAGGGTGGAGAAGAGAGGGGGTGAGGAGGATGAGGGGGGAGACAAAGGAAAGAGAGAAAGTGATGCAAGGTGGAGGTAAGAGAGAGGAGGAGGTAGGTTATGCACAGGTTGCTTATGGAAGAACAAATAAAAATTGACGTGTTTCATCTTTCTTAACAAGTCAACATCCTGAAACAAAATCCTAAAAAAGACATCATTCAACTGAAAGGCCCTACAAAGAAAAATATATAATACAACAGAGAACAACTTTCACTTGTTAAATAAATGTATGTTGTCAATTATATACTTGTATACTTGACTATTGTTTGGTATGTTTTAAATGTCATATTGTTAGTTTTTTACACATGTACACAGGCCTCTCTGGAAAACAGAGTAGATTAACCTGGTGTAATAATGGTGAATTGTTCTCAGCCATGCTAACAGTGTTGCTCTAGGAGCAGCAGTATCGATCTCCCTGTCATTTTGTTTAGCACTTCGGATTGGAAAGAAATATTAGATTTCATACACACATTTATTTTCCCAAGAGGATAAGCAGTACTACCCTTGGTCTTCCCCTGATTTCTTTCAATTTCCAGTTGCCAGGCAGTCAGCTAAAGCAGACAGTATACAAACCAAATATAGTTGATCTGAGTCTGCTGATGGACACCATTCTCTCATAATGTGATGCACAAAGGACATGGATTAGATTTTGCAGGACCCCAGGCTGCCAAAATAAGCAGTGGGTGGGAGTGAAACAGTGCCGAAAAATCTCATTAAAAAAGGAAAACAGTGAACTTCTGCCACTGTTTCTGTATGTAGCCTATATGCTTTTATATAACTGGTAAAACAAAGTACTATAATCTCCTATACTACTATACTATAATAAAATGATCACGTTAGCATGTTGATATTAGCATTTACCTCAAAGCCTCACAGAGCAGCTAACACTCAATGTTTTTAGTAGAATAGAAATAAAATTTTTCTAATACGAGTCTCAAATTGGTTTTCAAATCCTAAAATATTGCTTTGGCATGTTATTAAAAAGTAATTTAATACAAAGATATTCTACATGTCTGTGATTACAAAAACTTAGATCTCTACATAGCAAACAGATCCTCAGTGAACATTTATGATGATTCATGTAATTTAATTTTCCAAAACAAGATGCAAAATGGGTTCACGTAAACAGAAATGTTTCAGTTTTCAGTTTAATGTCTTAAACTGTGGATGTGATATACCATAAAATGCATGGCTTTCTGTGAGGGTACTGAACTGCCATAATCAATGCTTTATGGCAAACAACAGAGCCTGATTGCAACTTCCAGCCCCTGCAGAGTGAATTTCACATAACCTGTGTAACTCATTATCTGCTCCCAAACCTGCTTCTGCTCAACCTTTATAGGTCCTGTGTGTGCTGCACACAGATAACCTGCATTTTAACTTGATCAATCTTTGAACTCAACTACAAAAATCTATCCAATGTCCTCCTGGCTCTTTGCAGTTCCCTCTAATCATCTGCTGGGAGATCTCTATCAAGGTATCTAGCCTATTGATGTTAGGTTTCTCCTGGGTAACATGCGGTTTGGATCTGCTTGCTCAGGATGTTGAAGCAAGGATAAGGACAATGTTTTTCTGTCTTTAATTGACAATGAAAAGTTGATTATTAGAAAGGTACTAATGGTCAAGATTTGTGGGCAACACAGATGTTTGTTAAGTATTTAAGCTGCAAGACAATGATCAGAAAGCATACACAGCTTTTTTGTTTTATTATAGTATAAAAGTTCTATACTTATTCTAGTTCATCTAACATCCAAATAGTAAAATACTGCATGTGGTATGTTATTTTTCTTTTTCATTACATCTCTCGCAGCATACTCACTGTTACTAGGTGTGGAGGCGGCGTTCGGGTAGCTCCAGTCACTCCAGATGCCCGCCTTTCTGGAGCCATAGATGCCCACTGGGTTACACCTCACCTGGACAAAATATACCGTGCCAGGCCGGAGGCCTGCCAAACGACATGATGTCTGGTTGCTGACATCATCCACCACCTGAGAGAGCAGACAAAATGACATATGATGAAATTAATAGTAGTGGATCTACAGAAAAAAGAGAGGATCAAACTCCGCCTTAACACCAACTAAACAGAGATATTTGCTGTATCATTGTCTCCATTTGTGTTTGTTACTTGCCTCTAGCACAGACTAAAGGGATCCATTTTTAGCCCTTTGTTTTGCCTATATATTGAATATATTTTGAATGTAGCTGGAATAAAAATGTCTTCAAGGACTAAATATTATTTCCTTAATCCTCTCACTCAATAGTAAACCCAGAATTCAAAGACATGCTGTATATACATATGCAGCAGGGGAAAAATATAAAAACTAGTTGGCTGAAAACATCAAAGAAACAGTTTGAGGGAATATCATTTTCTAAAAGCTTCTCCTCTGCACTTTTGGATGAAAATTCTAGAGCAGATTTGCTTCATAATGAAAGTATAAACAAGAGGCTGAAGATGCAGCCGAAGCAACTTTTTATGATCATCATTTAATGCTCCACTTAAAATATTTCCACAGCAGCCACAGAGGTGTTGTAGCTACAGAGGAAGTATGTGTGGGCAGATTGTGTGTGTTTCAGTGTGTGGACCACCTTCCATTCAGTGCTGTCCTCCAGTCTGTAGCGTATCTGATATTTGGCCTGAAATAGGATGTCCTTGAGCTCGGGGGGGCTGACCCAGTGGACCGTCAGCTGGTCGTCCAGGTCACCGACACGACTCACCTGCACATTGGCAGGAGGGTCTGTGGTCACTGGATGGACAAGGACAAGTGTTGAAAAGTTTGTATACAACAGATGTACAGTATGTGGAGCAAGGAGACAGGATACAGGAGGGATGAGCTCTAGAGAGAGATGAAACCTACAATACCTGAATATTATACATAACACTGTAGGCAGAGATTGGCATTCAGTTCAGTCTTTTTTTTATTTCAAATGCAAAAGGTGGGACAAGATACTGTGAGTCATTCATCAGGTTTTGGTTCTGTGAGATTTCCCTTTCGTTTTATATTTCACGTTTTATTAATTCTTCTCTTGTTCCATGAAAGTAGAGAATGAAAAGAAACTGAGGTCAGTCAGTGAAATCTGAAATAAATTTATACATCTACTGTAAGTTCAGCAAAATACAACAATTTTGATTTGTAAACCTTTTAAATAAGGAAGCTAAAGTATGCTTCTCTTACACTGTTTTATATTATTTAGGTAATCAGTCTCTACTCATCTGATGAGGTGAGACAAAACCGACCAAAATAAAAACACAAAACACTCCCACACATTGTTTGTTATTTAGTTGTAATATTTATTAATTTCAGTATCTAATTAGAGGACCACAGAAATGGAATTTCTGAGATCCATTTGTAGAATTTGTAATTGGATCACCTAGACTGAAAACATGCATCTTCACACCGATTATCAAAACAAATTATACAAAGAACACACACAAATAACAATTAAAGAGACCAAGTAAGGGAACAACAGAAATCCACATCATTTGGTTCATAATTTAGCACATAATGGCAAGTTAAATCTTGAGAAAGTGGAAGGTTATTATTTCCATTTGAATAAATAAAAATGTACACGATAAATCAACTTTGTCCGTTGTTGCTGTACAGACTGGCTGGCTTTGGTTCAGGTCAGTCTGAACTTTCTTGTTGTACTCTCAAAGTCTCATTTTATCTTGTGCAATAAAGTGTGCAAACAAATCAAGCGCTTTGAAGAAGACAAAGGAAGGAACTGTAGGAAAGAACGTATTAAATGTCTCGTAAAGGTGTTTCCTGTTGGTAACCTTCTGCCTCAGACACACACTGCTGGTGTGTGACGCTGTTTGTCAGCTGATGAATTGAATTTGTTTTTATCACATTCAGCTGGAGGTGGAGAGGAAAACCAAGCCAGAACAAACATTCTGTGAGATTATTGTTTCTGTTTACTGAGGCAGTGCGATGCATCATGCATATTGCATCACTCGGCCTTCTCCTAAAACTCACTCTCAGCCTAGAAGTTATCTGTTCCTCAATGTGCAGCAAGGATGAACGTAAGGCGAAGACGCTCAGTCATGGACAATAAACACTGCTTTCAAAATTTGGAATTTGCCAGAGGCCGCAAGACTACACTTTTATATTAAGGCTGGAGAAATTGTAAGGAATACCTATTGCTCGTACATCTTAACCTCAGTTTCTTATTGAGAAACCTGTGAGGCCATTACACAATAAGCATCTGCTGTGTGGTTTAAGTTTTACAACAAAACAGTTTATCTTAGAGAGTTTTAATCCAAACCCTTTTTTTAAAACAAACCATAAAAACAAATCCCCTCTCCCTCAGAGAAGTGTGTTAGCCAGATGCAGGAGATCTTCAGACAAATAAACGTAAGATAGGAGAGGCCAGTTTAATTCACGCAAGGACAGGACAGGAAAAGAAAAGTAAATGGGATGAAAGGAAAGAAAAGGAAACAGTTGTCTTAATTAACCTCTACGAGTTAAAATAAGGATGCACAACTTCAGTCTTTACTTACCTACATCAAGGATGTCCAGTGTGGTGATGTCAGAAGCGGCTGAGCCCAGCTGATTGGTTGCCTCCACCCAGATCTCATACGGGGTAAAGAGGGCGAGGTTGCGAGGGATGTAGCAGGAGTAACGCTGCTTCCCTGTGCCGTAATTGTCACATTCTTTCTCTGTCCCGTACCACCTGGACACAAACACAACCTGCACCATGACCAAGATAAACTCTGACATTTGTTTCTGACTATTTTGAGCACACTGCAGCCTCTGAGGTTGGTACGCGTTACAGACGTCAGACTGCATGTCTCGCAAACTGTATATGCATTTACAACACTGCTAGTCTACCTGAGTGGCGTGGACGAGGTGATCACCTGTGAGCTGCAGCAGGTCTGAGGCGCTCACCTCAATTTGTACTTGAGGGTGTATTTGGTTCGGATGTGGCTTTCACCCGCACCCCCTGGACTCCACTTGCAGCTCAAGTCCTTTGTGTTTCGGGACCAACATGTTAAATTGACCGGCTTTTCTGGAGGCACTGACGGAAAAAAGAACAATGAAAAAAAAATCATATTTTAAAGAGACAAAAATATTTAAACTAATTTGTACATGTTGAAGTCAAATGCAGTCAAACGTAAAGGAAACTGAAAAATAAATATTATGACAATTTCATTTTAACAGAGACAGAGCATGACCTGTCAAAAAACTGCATAAAGCCAAGTTCTGCTCAATTCACGTGAACAGAGCTGCATAACACAGCAGGATGTTTGTGTGTCCTTGTGTATTAGACATTGTTAAAGAAAGTGCTCTGGCTTTTTCTTCATTCACACACTGAATAAGAAAAAGTTTAATTTTAACAGTCAGTTATTTTTTTGGTTTGAAGTTACCAAAATGAAAGACATCACACATTATATACTATGTTATGAGTTGTTGGTATCTTCTGTATAGGAATGACCCACGAAAACCGTATTTTACGTTTACGGTTACGAAACCACAACTTATATTACATTTTCAGAAAATACAGATTTATAAAAAACTGTTGCAGCTGGTTTCATAAAATCTTAGCATTTTATGACTATTGTTTTCAAAATATGTTTTATTTGTATATATGTATATATACAGTACTCATTTAGTTACAAAAATACTAAAATTGTCTGGAAAATGTTTTGAACTAATCAGATCAACAAATTATCAGACTGTATACTGATATATTGACGCAGACCTTGTTAACAAAAGCCTCTGTAATTTTCTGTGATTTTTCTAAATACTGTTAAAAATATGTTTCAAAAGCCGTTTTTCTTTATCATATGATATAAACACACCATCACATCTTAAAAGCCCTGTAGCAGCCTGACAGTTACCCTCAATGACACGTCTCCAAACATCTCTGCACAGACAGAAAAGTCTCCACTTACTGCCCACATAGAGACAAGAACCAGCCAAGACGTGTCCATCTGCTCCATGACACACCAGGTTGTCTCCAGACTGCTGCTGGGAGCCGTTCAGGTTGTGGAGGGTGACACTCAGGGCGTCAGAGGACATCACGCTGTAGGTGCTGACGGACAGACGCATCCCGTTCACCGTCCAGTACAATGTGCTGGCGTGGAGGCCAAACTGAGGGCTCAGTGTGCATGTGGCTGTCAGACTGGAGCCGATACGCAGGACGGGATCTTGAGGGGAGATCACTGCTACATCTGTGTGGTGAAAACACACACACACACACACACACAGACACACACCACTTTCAACCTTTTTTTTTATCTAAAGCATCAGTTCTGTTACATTTGTTATGAAATGTGTCCACTGGTCTTGTTTTATACAAATATTTTAATGGATGGCAGCATTGTCGTGGTTAACACTCTTTGCCTCACAGCAAGAAGGTCCTGGGTTCAAACGTGTCAGCTGGTTGGGCCGTTTCTGTTTGCATGTTCTCTTGTGCATGGATTACCTCCCAAAATCATCAAAGTCTTCCCCAAAGACATGCAGATTAGCTGGTGACCCTACACTGCCTGTGAGCGTGAGTGGTTGTTTATGTGTCAATGCCTTAACAGTTTTACATGGTTTAGATAATAGATGGAAGTTATATATATTTTAAATATCAAAATTTGTTGAGTTAATTTCAGTGTCTTAGCAGTCAGTTTAACTCATTTTAATCTCCTGCCACAGTCTAACAGGTGTACATTGATTATACATAATTTTACACTACTGCACGATTACTACTAACCTACTACTTAAAAAATGTTATATTCAACAAACTCAGAGTATGACTTTTATTCATTAGTCTCGTCTCTGTTGCATCATATAAATATGTTGTTTATTTGCATAGAACTTGTTATGCAGGATGGCAAATAAATCTAAATGACATCACCTGATACCAAAGATTTCGTCCCAGTGGACTTCTACAATCTGCACAATAAAGACACCCTCTAACTTTAGACCCTTGAACTGGATTAAAAAATCTTAGAAAGAAACCTTAGAAAGAGCAACAGAGGAGGGACACCCCTTCCACAACCAACGTTTTGGTGAAATCCTGAAAATAAAGCAAAGCAGCAGTTTAAGACTTCTTTAAAACATGAAAACAGTAGTGGGTCTGGCTGCAGTTTTTTTTTTTTTTTTTTGGTGCAGTCTGATTTGTATAAGCAATAAACGTGTTACCAGTGAAGCTGGAGGTGAAAGTACAACAACAAAAACATCATTAGCGTCCAAATTTCTTCCCAACCATAAGAAAACAGTGAGTGAGGTGCCGCAGCTGCAGCAGCAGCACTGCACCATAACAGAGCAGAAGCTCAGCACATATTTATGACCCCGTAATGAAGTGAATTTATGGAGCCTCATAGGATCACTCAGAAAGGTCACCTTGCTTTGTCGGTAAAATCCCTGAATGCTTTTCCATACCACCACCCCTCGTAGACTTAAAGTTTGCCTTTATGATTGATGCCCATGAGAAATCCTGTGCTGTCTGTTTGAATGTCACCACTAGACTCCTTCTTCACAGTGATATGAGGCTTTATGTGTAGAGTTTTACTAACCATGCTGCAGGTGGGCACTTGTAAAGCTTTCTAACATATGTTATGCTGTGCTGCTTCCAGCCTCATCTAATGTGAAGATAAATGTGCAGAGGTGAAAACTGTATATATATGTAGAAAGATTAAGAATTGACCTTGGCCTCGGTCAGCAGGATTCTCTTTAGACACAGTATATACGACATGAGAATAACAATCAACATATCTTCACCACACATATATAAGGTATTTGCAGATGTTCGCTGAGTCGATAATAAATCTTGATGATAATAAATCTCTGCATGCAGATGACTCTGTTGCATTTCCATCATGCAACAACAGTGATTAACACTGTTTATTTCAATTTGTCTCATTGGATTCATCACCATCACGTCTAATGGGCCAAGTTCTTAGACTAATTCACTATTAGGCACACAATCATATCTATTTATATTCACACTGTTTTTCTTGGTTACAATTTAATCTAATCAAAAGTTTCCCAAAGTTTGTTTATAATTGCCTAGGTGTTTATTAGGGCAATATGGTGATATACCCAGCAAAATGGTGTAAATTGTATGTTGACTGTCATAGAGTTTGCCAAACAGGTTACTGGGATCATTATCTCTTTAAATATGTCTGGATGCATTAATTCACTGCAGGTAGTAGGCTACACAGTGTGCATATTATTTTTCAGAAATTGTGACGTTTCTTGATTTGTCAGGTATTTATATGTTAGTTTGCACCACTGGAAAAAAGACATTCCCATATTTGTTATCAGGATATAAACAGGTGTTGCAAGATAAAATTGAAAATACTGTGTATCACTTAGCTTCTTATGGAGAATTTTTTCTCAAAAGGAAGAAGCCAGCTGGATTTCTGTGGTTACTTATAAATTAGAGTACAGCTCTGTTTTTATCATTATAGGTGGAATGATAACAACACCTGGAAGGTGAAACTAAGTGAACCAAAGTTCATCTTCTGTGCTGATGGAAATTAAGATAAATAAGTTTAAAACACGAACACGACCTCGTTTCGTTGGTTTGGAGCCTCCACATAATCGCTCACAGTAAAGGACACAGATCTAATCTTTGGGTCAACTCTGCACCTCTCATCTCCTGCGGTCTGAACCGCAGTAACGAGGTAACTTTCAGCAGACTGTGCGTTTCTACCTGTCAAAAGTTTGGTACTTACGTGTCGACGAGAACAACACATGTGGGGCAAAGAGGAGAAGAAACATGAAGGAAAACATAGTTCTGTCAGCTATTTCCTCCCTCTGTGTCCTATCCGTCTTTCCAAAGGAAGAGACAGAGGTAAAGGTGGAGGAGGGACGGCGAAAGTTCACTCTCCTGAGCGGCTGTTCTCAGATCAAACTCTTCAGTTAAAGACCAAACTGGCTGCAAGCACTTGCAGAAACCACGAGGTTTGTTTCCATTTACCTCCAGAGTTGCTGCTGTAGCACACTGCTTCATGCAGTTTGCTCCTCCCTAGTTTTCTCACACAAGTCACAAGTCACAAGTCATTAGTGCTCCTCAATTTGCCCCCTCCCAGACACCCCCCCACAGCAACACACCTTTTTTTGTTTTACAGTCTTAACCAGAGATTAGAGTGCGTCAGGTGAGTTGGTGACGCCTGTAATATTAAAATATAATTAATAATATAACATAATCTAATCTAATATAAATTGGTGAATTGCAGCCAAATACGTACTCCAGTATTGCAATTTTCTACTTCTATTTTTTAATAATTTTTATGAATGAATAATAATAAATGAAAACATGATGAAACATACATCATATACAAACCAAAAATGCATGAGCAACTTTTAAATGTATGTATAATAATGTTACAATAGTAGGCTATAACATTTGTTATATAAACATATAAAAATGTGCTTCTTTATTTTCTCTGCTTTTATATGATGTCCAGGAAGTACGTTCATATATATATTACACCTGAATTCACAGATAGTGGTCATGTTATAATAACAATCATATGGTTTATTTTTGTTTTTGCAATTTTGTTCTTCATAACGAATACACAAATTGCTAGTAAATAAGATACAATGACAGTATTTTTCAGTAAACTTATACTAATGTACTTCAGTAAACAGGCCTACCACTAGTTCTGACCTCACTCTACATATAGTGTTTATCAGGTATTGTCCTCCAGCAGCATCTTGATTATAGATTGTCGACATTGCAACAATCGCTCCATCTGTTGTGTGCAGCACATCTGCCACATCAACTATCTGCTACATTTGAATGAAAGTCGTCAGTGTCCCATTAAGCACTGCAGCGAAGGCAGCTCTGCGGGCTTGTGTGTGTTTGTGGTTGCAGAGTGTGCGTGATGATGATGATGATGCGCGTGACGCCACGAGCAGAAGCAGATCAGCGAAGCGTCAGACAGGACCCGGGCTGAGGCAACAGCAGCAGCAGCAGGAGCATCCGCACCACAAAGGGAGCTCAGTGCTGGTTGAAGCTCGACTCTCCGCTCGTCTCTCTACAGAGTTTAAGATGCTCCGGCTCGGCGGCAGGATGCGCGGCTTCTCGGCCTTGCTCTCGGTGCTCCTCGCTGGGCTCGCCGCGGCGTCCTCCGATCTGTTTGACAACCAACTGGGCGACATCAATTACTGCAAGAAGCAATGCCAGCTCACCATCAAAAACAAAAGCCCTGCTAAAGTAAGTTATTGCTGTACGCTGTAGCGTAGGCTGCCTCTGCAGAAAGCGCGCATTATCAGCTGCGAGTTCACAGCTACGTCCTGCTGTCCGACATTTAGGCGTCTGCAACGAAATGCAGAACAACACCACACAAAGCCCACGAGTAGAATATGAAAATTAGGAAAATACATGTGTTTATATACGTGTATAATGTCTGGCACCATGCTGGCTACGATTTTTCGCTGCATCCTGGATGCTACAGCGCCCGGCTAGGCCGAGACATGGATGTGGATGCACCTCATTTTCCTTTGCACCTTAAAGACTCGACCAAGAAGTGAACTGCATTCAAGCTCACAATAAGAAGCACTTGCACTAAAATGCGGCAATAATTTCTGAATGCGCAGTTAAAATCCGTAAGACCAGGCGAAGAGCAGGCTATGAGGGATCGGTGACACTATTGTGACCGTGAAATAAATGATCCTTTCTTGTCATTTTATACAGAATCGTCCTGCTCAGACAAGGCCAAACTAGAGAGACAGGCCGTTGTGAATTTCTGTGAGTTTCTTTGGTCTGGAGCGTTGCCTAGATAGATGTCGGGTGTTTCTCCTCCTCCCCTGCCTTCAGGTGTGGTTCAGAACCTCCAGCAGGAGCAAAGCCAATCACTCTGACCTGATTTGAAGACTGTGATTGGAAACAAACAACTTGTGCATCAGGGTTATTACCGGACAGTAAACGCAGAGATGTTGAATAGGCAATCGTGTTGAATCAGAAGGTACTGTTTGTCTCATTCGAACAAACAGTGAAACGCAGTGAAGATGATGAGAGACACAAACCTGTAATAAACCCTTCACGGTCATGGTGAGAGAATCTCTTTGTCTCTTCTGTTCTCACACAGGTCACCAGAGGGCGCTGTTGCTTTACTTTGCAGCGAGAATAAAGGCGTTATGAGGAGAGGAAGTGCAGTAATCTTCTCTCACCGGCTCATTTTCCTGCACAAGTTTTATACAAGTGTCTCATTATCACTGGTTTCCTTTACAGAGGCTGAAAGCTTCTTAAAAACTGTTTATGACAGTCTGTAATACATCAGCTGCACTGTGTCATTAAGAGATGCCATAACCTATCATTGTCATATTTCCTAACAAGGTTATATAGAGTTTACCCAAGAGTGCATGAGGCATCTCTAATTTTGTAACCCCCCCCCCCTCTCTCTCTGTCTGACTGGTAGGACTCCATAATGAACGCCTGTCACCGTGGCTGTCGCCTCTACTCAATCTGTCAGTTTGTCAATGGCAACGCTGGCTTCAATACCAGCAGGGAGGAGTGTCAGGGAGGTGAGTCAGTCTGTCGATCTGTCTGTTGTATTATTTGTTTGAGTGTGTTATGGTGGGGTTTTCTTTTTAGCAGACTGAGGCCAAAACTGAAGCTACTGAGGCTTTAACCCTTAATACGACGAAGTTTGCGGTACTAGACTGAACCCTCATAGAAATAAGAAGATTTAAATGCCAGGTTTTCAAAATAAAAGCAGATAGACAGATACACATTTTCACAGGGATTTTCTGTTACTACTGTATCTGTTCAACATCAGAATGTTGAGCGCAGACGCTCTGTTAAACATCGCTGTGCTTCCTGAAAGATGGCAGACTCAGTGGGTGTTTTCTGGGCGTTTGAGGCTTTTCGCTCTGCTTGAACTGCTGTATTGGAAATCCATGTTGCGATTTGTCGACCAGACAGCAGTTGCCCCATTGGCCCCCCTGTTTCAGTAATGGCAGTTCACCTCACCTCCCTCACACTCCTCCCTGATGGTATTGGAGTGAATAATCTCCTCAGGGGCCAACAAATGTAACATCTTCCTTGCATCATTATTATTCTTCCCACATAAACACCCTGTACCAGTTTTACTTCTTATTCTCTATTACTCAACAGACTAGTACTCTGTGCCCACTCTCTTTAGTGCATCTTCTTTCTCTTATCCCTCCTCCATCTGCACTCTCAACTCCCTCTTGTTCTCTTTCTTTTTTTAACATCATGCCTCTTCTTTCATGCCTCACAACTGTCTCTCTCTGTCTCTCTCTCTCTTACCAGCATGCCAGGAGGCATATATTAAGCTGCTGGAGCAGGAGGCCTGCAGCACCGGCTGTGCCAGCCAGCCCTCTGAACCTGAGATCAAGAGGAGGAAGGTGAGAAAGGCCACTCTGCAGTCAATGGCTGCGCACATGCACAGTGAATGCAGCTACTGCAGCCAACATGACTTGTGTTGATGTTTAATATCACCACTAAAGCACATGTAATTCCCTAAGTAATAGACTTTTCTACCCTTTCTTGTGCAGCTGAAGGCCATGACTCTCCGCCCGAAGCCCCCATCTGTGATGGAGGCCGTGTCCAGTTGGTGCAATGACATAGTCAGCTCCGCTCAGAGCTTCATCTCCTCTACCTGGACCTTCTACCTGCAGGCTGACGATGGCAAGGTTGTGGTTTTCCAGGTAAGAATGCTCTGTCCTGGACAGACATGCTTTTCAATTAGGGATTTGAAATATTTTATGTTTCATTATGTTTTTCTGTGTTCAGCAACAATTATCTTTTGTGTTTTAACTTAAGCACTAACTCTGGCTTTATACATTTGATGAATGTGGGCTGTTTATAATAAAAAAATATAGTAGACAAATGCGCTCTGGGAAATACAGAAACACAGCAGCGTTGTCATGATATACGTTTTTTAAGTGTGAACCCTTTTCCTGCTTTGGTTGCTTGGTTCATAAGTTCATTTTAAACATTTAAAATAAAATGTGATCGTGGACGAATCCAAAGAGAAACATTGAATAAGCCAGTTTACAGCATAGAGGTGTGAACATTGTATGATTTTTTCTGCAGGCTCTATGCTGTAGTTTCTATATGCTGCATGAATCTGAATTACTTAAGAGTCATGTGGCAAATATTCAACATTTTCTAAGCTGTAGTAGTGTAGACTCTCAACTCATCATCTTGAGTGTTTACACTAAAAGTGTCACTAATGCTGAGTGACTGAAACTGCACAATTTATTATCCCTATGTCATATTTATAGCCCACTGAGTCATGATGGTGCAAAACTATAAAATTAACACCTGTAATGCTTTTTCATTTTGTGTGTTTTTAATTGGAGGTTAAGAGCAAGCTATTAGACCTTTATAGATTACTGGTTGAGCTAAGCTCTGCTTCCTGTTAAGATAGCAAAATATATCCTATCCAGTATGATGCTGTAGAACTTGGGTCACAGCCAACACATCTCACAGGTCATTTTATTGTCAGTGCATCTGTGAAGGTTGAGTGAACAAGGGCACGCAGCAGGGAGAAAAAAGGTGGTTGAATTGAAAGCACTGCAAATGTTTGTTGTTGGGGGTTTTTTCAGCACTTTTAATTGTTTATAAATGTCCTTTTATATTATGTCACTACTTTCAGCACCATGCATATTTGATGATCGGCAGGGGTAGATTTGGGGGAACTCGCCACAGGACAGAAACTCACTGCAAGATTTAGTGTAGTGTGGACTGTACTAAGGAATAAAGTACTGGCTATGACAAATAAATATATTCAGATGTTATTTTCAGAATTTGAAAAATATAACTGAATAGACTTCACAGACTCGTTGTTGTCATGGCTTGATTACCGTCACCGAGGGGAAGTTTGTTTGTGTGCTTGTTAGTTGGCAGGATGTCTGAAAACCTTTTTAAAGATTTGATGAATTCTGGTTCCAGAGCAAACATTTCTTCACATTTTCTATTATAAAATAGTAAATTTAGAGATTTGTGTAGTCTTGGCAGAAGTATGTTCCGACAGAGTGTTTTCCTCTTCTAAAGTCAAAGACGTACAGCACCTATACATTAAAGCTATTATAAGATTTGGTTTCTTTAACCACCAGACTACACAACCATATCCTACAAATTTCCAAAGCTGGTCAGAAACCTGCAGCTCTGTTGTGGGGTTTCCTGTCGGAATAATTTAACTTTGATGGCAGATTAAGCTGCACAATTAAAGGGCTCATTTGGAAATGATAGTGTTTATGCACCATGCCCATACAGAAGGGCTTCTGTGTAACAGAGGAGCCTTGTATATGAAATCCACTATTATGTTTAAGAACTTGTTTAAGACTGTGAGTCTCCACCTCATTTATAGAGATGTAGCAGCCACTGAACATGAAATTACCAACATTTCTTTCTGACTTGGTGATGGATGTTGGCTGTTTATGGCAGTGACATGTGGGCTGAAGCAGTGAGGGGAAGCCAAGCTCCGTGGGGCTGTGAGAAGACTATCAGGCCTGTTTTTAGTGGGCAGCTGGCGAGCCTCCACTGACTTGACAGATTGACTCTCCGAGTGTTGAAACAACAGAAAAAGTCCAGCTAAGTTGAGAGACAGCTGAAGGGGGAAAAGAGGCTAACGCTGCCTGAAATACAAATTATGTGGCTCTCCATAATGAGCTGACTGTCTGTGTACACTACAGTACATCCATCTGTGCGCTCTTTTGTGTGGTGAGAATAACATGTGTCCAGCCTCACACATCTTAAAGCTACCAGTAACGAATCCATGGCAGCGGATAGTTCAGATTAAAAGGGTGGAGTAAGTCACAAAAAATAAATAAATAAAAATTAAAGAAAAACTTTGCAGAAATGCTGGTGAAACACAGCCTTTGACCACAATCGCTCCCCTCTCACCACCTCCTTGTTATTTTGACAAAACAGCCCATCATAGTGCAGCAGTGTGAGGATGTTTGGGACAAAATGACTCAACTTCCTCCAACTGTGCTGTGATGTGGTGGTGTGTGCTCCACCCCAGAGGAGGCTCCACCCCATTTCTTCTTCTTTGTTCTAATTTTATTCATCATCGTCATTCTGCCCCAATTGATTTGAAAGAAACGTTTTGATTTATGATACTACATTAAATGGAGGTCTAAGTGGTATCTATCTATCTCTACTCATCTTGGCTCAAGAAAATGATGTGACCTAAACATGAACATTACATATTTACATATTTATTATGTTCTACATTTGAGTTAAGGCTGGTAATATGCTAAATGTTTCTCATTGTTACCAAATTCCATTAGAAGACCAAAAGCAACACCATTATTTGGTGTATTTTCTAACTTTCCCACTTTCTCTGTGGCACTCAGTCCCAACTTTGTTTGCCCAAAAAAATCCAAAATAAATGAGTCAAATATATTTTTCATGTTGAATGTCATTCATTTCCCAAAATCTCTTTTAACACTGAAGTCCTGAAAACATACTGTATTGTTGTGCACCTTCCTGTGCATAGATTCCTATTCCTATCTGCACACACAAAACTCTACACTTCCCTATGTGGCACTTACATCTGACTAAACTGAGACACTTCCTCTTATTGTACTTTGCTTTCAGTGTTTTCTCCCTGACTTGGCAGTTTTGCTTGCTTTGTACTTCTCTTGTACATCATCAAGTAATTTGGTCTCAGTTGGCCACATGAAGGTGGTGTAAGCAAGCATTTAGGCCTTTTAAAGACCATACAACACAAGTAGACCAATTTGAAGTCATGTTTACTTTAAATATTTGCCAAATTGACCATATAGGTATGCAAAAAAAATTCGGGTTTGCATACACTGTTGTTAATTTGCATAATGTCTTTGGATCCAACTTAATACAGTAAAGTCAGTAAGGCTCCTCTCTCATTATGGAAATACAAATATTTACAAGGCATTCAAATTAATATAATTAATGTAGACCCAATGTAGCGCCATGTTTGTAAAATGTGTCCCCCTGCACTCAACTTACATCTACATGTACAGTAATTGTAATCTCCACTCCTCCTCTTTAAAACCTATTTATGGCTGAGAGGCCTATGAAATCTCAGGCCACTCTTTCTTTCTGTCTCTCTCTCTTCCTGCCTTGTGTGAGCCAGAGCACCTTTTGTGCTCCCTCTCATAATTCATGACAGATGCAGATCAGGCTCCACTTATACTGATGGTTAGATCTCTTCACTCTGCAGCCAATGAGAATCTTTCCCCCTTACATCTACCCCCATCTTTCCACGAAATTTACACTGGTGCTGCATCTGGTTTCAATGCACTCTGTCATATTGTTGGCTAGGGGTAATACCTCTATATAACTTTTTCAAGAGCAGAGATTTGGAAGATTTAAGTGTTTCTGGGGAAGCAAACTAACCAGCCAGTCAATCCACAGTCACTTACGGTATGCTGCAGTGTTTTGTTGTTCTGGGCATGTGATTACAGAACAGATTCATCATTTCCTTCATAAATTAATGAGAATTAATGAAACTGTGAATGAATTTAGCTGGTTCCACATTATAGTGTGAGGTGCAGCAAGAGGTTTCAAAATTCATTGATCCGGTTAAGTGTCACAATCGATAAATTCTGGGAGGGTGATACTACTGCAGTAGGATAGTGCCCTGCTCTAAATCGGTGTGTGTGTTGTTGCTGAGGCCAGCTATTGTGTTGTTACAACCAACTACAGCTGCTGTTGTAGTGGAGGGAAGGTCAGCAGTGGGGAACCAAAATCCCCTTTTAATGAGTTCTCCAGGGGAACCAGAAACACTGAGCACATAATGAAACACACAACACTGCAAGTACCAGCCGTTGGCTCACTGAGCAGTGTATGTATGCGGGTGTAGCAGTAGATTTAAAAGTCATTTTTCAGAGGTGATGTCCGAGGTCATGGGGTTTTATTTAACAGATTTGGGTGGGAGAAAAATACTGTGAGAGACAACTCAGGCACATTGAGCAGGCTGCTTGGAGTTGGAAATCATTCATATACATCTAAATTAGACATAAACACAGTTTTCGTTTTGTGAGTGTTTACAATAAGGTTTGTGAGACATTTATTTCCACGTTAAGTGGGTGACTAACTTTAAAAATGAATACACTTAGCACTTCTTACTTTTATGTCCTTTTATCAGTGAAAAACTCATTTATTCATATTTTTCTGATCAAACTTGGCAACCTCACCACAGTCAGTGTTGTCAGTTGACAGACTATCAACAGGAGTGGCTGTGCACATATGTACCTTCCAGCTGCAGGGTCGTGCATGTTTGGCTGACGTTTGAGCTGATTATCACGCAGAGAAAACAGAGAAAAAGAATCAAAAAGATTATCAAAAAGGAGTTTTCTTTTTTTTCTTTTTTTAGTGTCCAAAGTTAAAACTTAGCTTAGTATCAATTGAATGTTAATGCTTTACTTACAGTTATATACAGAAAGTGTAGATGTATGTGTATCTATATTTTTCCCTTCAGGCTGTCTGCTTGAGCAAATTCAAAATGAAATAATAAAGGTTACTACATTACTGTGCGAATCTGCTTTCATTTGAGTAAGTTTATGTAATTATAAAGTGTGAGATTTAAACACATAATGTTACATATAATGATACATATTGTGCAAAACCTGCACATGTCAAAAAACATACAAGACTGAAAATCTTCAGGTTGACATCTCCTGTGATGTTCCTCTCTGTTTATCTAGTTCCCAAATAGTCTAAGTTGGATTTCCTCTGAGGTGATACCTCTCAGTGTGAAACAGTCCTTTTCCTGTTGGTTCTGCTGGTGAATCACTGTGGCATGATTACGACTGAGTGCATTTGGTCTTGTTGCTTCTCCTCAGAGCCAGCCAGAGATGGAGTACTCTCTGCCTGAGCTTCAGGCTCCTCGATCCAACGTGGCAGACAAACCCTGGCCTCACGTCCACTCCCACACCCAGAGACCTCATGGTGAAAACATTAACACAACACACATGTACTGTGCATGACTCGTTTGTCACTGCCTCATATTTTTTAGGTGAATTTTTCCTCATTAGGTGAGTCAAACTTATGAACCAGCTGAAATATTTTTTTTGTTTTGCAGGTGTGAGGGGGCACGGAGAGAAGGGATCATCCAAAGCAGGAGGCAAAGGGAAGCACCCCGTCCAGCACACAGACGACCCCACAGCTGAACACGACTTCCTGGGCTGCATGTCGAGGTGAGATCAGATTTAATCTGCCATCCGGGAGAGTTAAATGAAAGAAGCTACATTTTCTCTATAAAGCAAATAAAAGTGTCACAGTCTGATTTCTTTCCCTCCAGGCAGTTTAATGTCGTATGAAAATCATCTTGCAGAAACTTGTTTAAGGTAGCTAATCCATCAGTGAACATCGTGTCTGCTTTTATTACTGTCAGAGTTAAAATATTAATATAATATTGTGTTATTTTGTAATGCATTCTTCAAATCAAACTTGCAAAGCTACTGAAACTTGAAAAGAAGGTAGGCATTTTATTGAGTGAAATAGATTATCTAATCTAATGAAGTGTCTTGCCTCTGGAGAATGATTTTAATACCATACCATGTGAAAGTGTATGCAATAACTTGGTGCTCTGTACATACATTTGCATTTATAGCAGTTCTGTTGTGTTTAATGACTACTTCAATTGCATTTCTTCCATTCTCAATTTATCAGTCTATTTATCAGTTTTCTCTTTCTGCTGCAATTCTGTTTTCCAGGCGTTCAGGCCTTCCACGGTGGATTTTAGCAGCCTGTCTCTTCCTGTCCATCATGGTCATGCTGTGGCTCAGCTGCGCAAGCCTCGTCACCGCACCAGAGCAGCACATCAAAACACAGGTGCGCACACGAACCACCCGTGCAAATATAACAGAACGTAACCGTGACTAAATGAGCTCAAGGTTCAATTTCAAATTCAAGGGGACTGTCTGTACCCGTTTGGTGACTTAGCATGTGCTGCAGTGAGAGTAGGCACAGCAGTGTTCCTGGCAATATAGTGCCACACAACAGCTTAGACTGAAGTCTCTGCGCTCCTGCTATGGACCCTGTGCTCTTGTAATGGACAATCCCTTATTAGTTTCCACTTGTACTATTATTATTTATACTGTTTGGCAGTGAGGTCAGGGAAGCAGAGCATGATAACGGTCTTATTCTTACCAGTATCTCTCATCTGCAACTGTGTGCATGCTGTGTCATGTTGTTTCTTTTCAGGTGATTTAATCCTCTACAGTCATCTGAAGGTGTTTCATCTGTAGTGTATTACTTGAGTGATGTATACCCCGCATTTATTGTGGTTTGAAACTTGTGCTACCAGGCGTGTTATGTGGTTACAGTATAGTATAGTTCAGTGTTCTACACAGTTTATACAGTAAAAATGAGCTCAAAACACCAGTTCCCACAGATCTGTGAAAAATCATCAGATTTAAAAATCTGGATTATCAGGTCAATAGCTGCGTGCTTGCTCTTCCTTCAAACAGGTTTGAAAACAAGCTTTTAAATTACAACAGCACGTCTTACAGTTATTACCAGTTTACGTATCCATGTATAGGCTGAAAACAGACTTTTTGTTTGATGCAGCCAAAATCTAACTGCAAAAGTGCAAAAGATAAGACAAGGTGGAGTTTAGTACTGCAGTTATTCTCATTTTATCAATCTGTTTTGTATCTATTTATCTTTCAGCTGAGCATCAATGGAGACAAAGAGTTTCTGGACAATGCCCACAAAGTCAACACGTACCACCTGAGTCCTGTGATCGCTGTCCCCATAAAACAGTCAGAGGAGGGCCAGGAGGCAGGGCCACTGCCAGTGAAAGTAGATCTCAACAAAACATGTGTTTAGGAAGGAACAGGGGACGAGCTGCTGTCTTGTTTCTCTGTGTCCCGTCAGCAGGATTTTTAAAAACATATTTTTAAGAGCATGGCACCCTCTCGTCTTTTGAACCTACCTTACTGAAACATCTAGCTTGTGTTTATCAGACAGTTTAGCTATGCCTGTTATTAATTTCCTTGTACAGTCCATCTTCAAATTATCCGTAATGACTGGTCTGCCCATTGGCTCATTGCTTATCAATAAAACAGCGCTCATGTCTCAGAGCCATGAGGGGGGCAAGCAGAGAGGACGGATTACAGCTCGGAGCGTTCATATCAATTTTCGTATCTCATGGGGACAAGAGAAGTAAAACGCAGAGATTCATTTTAGATTTAATTTTGCTCATTCTCACAGAGAGTTCGCATTAATTAATGGCTTGCTGGGTGTGAAGAAAAGTAGTGAAAATAAGTGTGAGAGAGAGAGAAGAAAGGTGAACAAAATATTTTGATAGCACTCTGGTGAGCGCTGCAGGAAACATACTGTAACTCACAATTTTCAATCTGTTTACATAATCAGTATCATTATGTTAAATGATGTCTTTTCAAACGTGAGCTTTTCCTCACAGTGTAAAAATACTATAATTCTCAGGTGAGCTGCACATTCTCACCGAGTTCAGACAAACAAAGGCATATTTACTCAGAAAAATAAAACTGTGTCTCTTGTCACTTTATTCCTCTGTGCGTTACTGTGTGTTTTGATGTACCTATAACAGCACACATTAATTCATAAATAATTAAATTAACCAACTGGTCGTAGTAAAACTGGAAATTGATTCAAGATGGATGATGTGTCTGAGAATGAGCTAAATCCAACCTTTATTTATTTTCCTCTATTTATTCAGTCATCCATGAGTTGTCCTGTTATATTGAGTTATGGAAGTGCCATGTACAGATACTTCTTCATACACATTGCTCTGTATGTAAAATATAGTGTAACACAGACTGGGGAGAAATGCATAGAGAAGGAAGGTTGCACCTATTACTGTATTATTATAATGCTCTTATCTCACTTAAAGAGTTCTTAGCTGTTATATGTACCATGTGCTTTCTAATAGCTGACTATTTTGTATGTCCTAGGAGCACATACTGAAGGATAACCCCTGTAAAAATGTGTAATGCAAAGCTTTTAACATAGACTTTTGTTATTGAACAGAGTTGCACAGTTTTAGAGATTTTCTGTTTTTCTCAGTGTTTCTGATGTCCTGTAATGCTCTCTTTTAATCCAAGCTGTGTAGACGATAAGCCGTGCATGCAAGTGATGCTTTGATAGTTTTATCTTAACTGCCCACCAGGCCAGTATGGCACAACTCTACTGTAGACTTGTGATTTTTTGTGTTCAAATTTAATGTAATCATTGAATAGAAAATGTAACAGTGAATGACAATATCCTTTTGATTTAAAAGCCATTCAATCAATATGTGTGCTGGTTCAAATTAAAGGTATATCACGAGGATTATGAATTTCAGACTGTATTGTTTCCTTTTTACTGGTCTGTTTATTTTCAATGAAATGATACAACATGATGAATAAAGTGTTTTCATTGTAAATAAATAAGACATGTAAGTGTTTCATTTGAACAGAACAACACTTATGATGACAAATAGATGGTTCACTGAAGCCCTGAGTGTGCGTTTGTGTGAGTATGGGTATGCTAGGTGTTCATTTCCTCTGATAATAAAAATGAAGAAGGGGAATAATGGAAAAAGAAAAGAACTGTGTCTATTTTAATGGCATTATCTGAAAGAATAATTAAATCTATGCTCCATGGCCAAACGTGTGTGAACACCTAAATATTTCTCCCACGTGTGATTGTTGACTACGTCTTTGCAAAAGCACAGGCATTAACATGCTGCCACAACAGCCTCCGCTCCTCCTGGATGGTTTTTCCAAGTGAGTGTGGAATCTGGCTGCAGAGACTGACTTGCTCCCAGTCAGTTACAATAGTATTAAGTTCAAGCATGGATGTTGTAAGTCCTGGCTCACAATCTGCTTTCCAGCTCATCCCCGCTGTGTTTGGTGGGGTCAAAATCAGGTCTCTGTGCATGACAGTCAAGTTATTCAACACCACACTGATGCAACATTGGTCATGTTGGTGATGACAACAGAATGTGGACACACACATATTTACAATGTAGTAGTTTATAAAAAAAAAACATTTAACTAAAAAATTAAGCACTGGTAACTGAAAATTAGTTATTTAAATCCCACTGAGGAAATATTTCTCTCCCAACTTGCCACAATGAAATCCTCATCATGTATTAAGTATTAAAATCCACAAGATGGCAGCAGAGTTTAAGAGGTTCAAGGAAAAGTTTATTGTAGTACTGTGCTACTTAGAACATACTGCATCTGCTCATCCTTGCTTTGACTTCACCTGTGCTCAAACAGTGACTCCTGTAATCCTTCATGTTTATGCATCCTTCTCTTGGACAAATACGTCTGTTGTGTATCTAAAAGGGGACACAGTCATGTGGAGATTGCTGCTTACTACAATTGTACCATAACAAGAAAAAGCTGGAGTGGACAAAGGAAGAGAAGAATGGCTGACATTTACTCCACAAAATAAAGTAAGCAGGAAGCTTATTTATAAAATGTCCAAAAACATATTTGGGAGCCACTACATGAAGTGAAGGCAAATGTTTCTGCTACAGCAACAACTGCTGAGAGAATAAACGATGAGCCTGAACCTGTGATCACCTGCAGGAGATAGGAACATGCAATGAAGTTCTTAAACTGAGTTAGGCTCATTTTATGCTCCCCACACATTTTAGTAAAACCATAATCTTATGGTCACTACTTCTAAAATGCCATTCATTTGTTGGTATTTAATCAAATAGGTTTCATTTATATATTACTGACTGATAAGTTTCTTTTTTTTTGACAGTCAGTACTGCTGTCTGAAGGAAAATTATTTGCAGTTGCTTTGAAATGTGTGTAATAAATTCCAGTGCAACAGCAGAAAATCTGTGCCTTTGTATTAGAACAGATAATAATCCCTTATTTTTTTATGAATTAACTTATAACCAATACGTTAAGCCATTTGGAGAAAAGAAAAGAAAGGAACCGGTGTCAATTAAGCAGTCTGTCACTGTGTTAAAAATGACCAGATACTGTATATAACAAACAGATACATAATGAAAACCCACAAAACAAGGGCAACGCAACACAGATTCCACTACATGTGTCCCAATTAGCATAACATGCTGGTTGGCTGTATGAAAGACAGACTTCGTGTTGTCAGCTGTGCCACATAATCAAAGGAACAAAGTGTTTCTGTTGTTAGGATGTTACATTATATTACCCTATGATGTTTTGGGAGGAAAAAAACACGACTAAAGTGCAGCATGGAAAGGATGGTGCTACTGGTCACTGTAGCGCACTGAGATCTTCCATTAACACTGGGGTGTTTGTCGACAGGTGATGGCAGGTAACGCACACCTAATGATTTCATGCAAATTTGGAAGGAACCTGCTCACTGGACAACCAGGACTTAGAAGTAGTAATCCTACATAGTTTTCAGGAATATCTTTAGACCTTCTTGATGGTTTCTGATAGTAGGTCAGTCCCTCAACCTTTTAAACAGGTCTGTAATGTCCATTTGACCTCCCGCACAGGAGGTGCCAGCTGGATCTGAGCTCTGATTTGTCTGCCATACATTCAGATAATTTGGGTAAAGAGAGGAAAATTGACCACTGTAGTGCCACTTCAGTAACTTGACCGGGCTGGCCTTCACTGTGCACAGTGAATGAGTTTGGCAGCAGCTGGGCTCCCATTGATAACAAACTACAGAGAGATAGAGAAAGAAAGGTTCATGTTCTCGTATGTGTGTGTGTGTGTGTGTGTGTGTTTCAGCCTGATCTGGATAAAAATAGATCCCACATTTGTGTGTCGCTCCTCTGGTGGAGGAGAAAAAAATAAAATAAATTAAAGTATAAAGAGCAGGAACAAATTGTACTTTTCACACTGGCATGTTGACTCATTTAATGCAAATGGACCCTGTTGTCTCACTCTTCCTGTCTCCAACAATCAGTCGTTCTCTGTTGATGCAAGGAAAGATAAAGAGAGATTTTATGGTCCTTGCAGGCCCAAGCTCAAACAACACACGTCACACAAGCTGACATTTATGACCTGATGAGAGCTCTGTCCATACTTTGAACACAGTGTGTGGACCACCATTCAGCAATTCTGGGTTTGCGTCCATCTTTTCTGCAGCCCCCAAACCCATGAGGAACCATTCACACAGTCTGAGGTTTTCCTCCAACAAGGCAGCAGCTCCAACCCGTGCCATTTTTATAAGAATAGGTCATGAGTCCAGAAAAAAAACATGTCATTTGTAAATTTTACTTCCTTCTATAATCTAGATGCTGTTTCAAATCCGCCCCCACACTTCTAGGAATATACATAATTCTGACAGAGAAATATGAAATCTGTTCAGTTAGTTGATAACTTATCACCTTTGTTGTAAGAACATTGCTACAAATAAATCTGAATCAGTAAATAATAATGCCTTGTGTCATGTAAATATAATCGTGTAAACTCCTCCCGAGTTTACTTGATCCCTGAGTATATATCTGAGTATATATCCACGTGCATCATTTGTGCTACATTGCAAACAAAAATATTTGTTGTATCAATTGGATTATTAATCTCTAATAATTTTCATGAGTGCCTCCTACAGCAGTGGGGTGAAAGTCCCATCACAAGGACCCCGTCACCCACAGGGGGCGCTATGGATTCAGGTTTGAGCGCTGGTGGCCCCATTATTACAATTTAATGGTTTATGTGGGTGAAGAGGCAATGTTCCTGTCTCTCTCCCTCCCAGCAGAAAGCCGTGTGCCGCTCTTATCTGGCCATACCTGCTGCAGGAGCCAACCTGCAGTGCATTAAACAAGCCACCACCACTCACACAGACACACACAAACACACAAACACAGGCGAATACACACTGAGCAGCATGTGTGGATGTGTTTGTGCGCGACTGTGGAAATGAACAGAATAATGAGAGAGGCGACAGACAGAGATGGTAAGGAAAGAAGGAGAGTTCATCAGGGGGGCTGATTGGAAAGTCTACTGTAGTGTGTATTTGTGAATAATTTATCTCCAGTATTACACTCAGAGAAAATGATTAAAATGCAATATATTCTTGCTCTGTATAGCCACCCTGTGCAAGAGACTGACCTGGAGATGAGAAGTTAAATAGCTAAAGCTACAAGAGATGTAAGGGGAAGGGCGCTTAATGGAAATGTGTAACTTGGCCTTTAGAAATATGAATATTATGCAACAAAGTTAAATTACACTTTAAGCAGATACATTTATTTTCCACCTAACACTGAATCAGATCATTATAATAAAAATTAGTTAACTATTTCCCTGATTTGATCAGTCTTGAAATATGAATCTTGAATTGCATTGTTCATAAACCTGTTTTGATGTTTGCTCACATTTTCTTGTGCAGAGAGACACATAACAGAGATAGCTGGGCATTAAAGCTGTCAACTTTGTAGCCGTCTGAGTCACTCCAACAGTGTGTGACAAATGTCAAAATGAATGTGATTCTTTGTCAAATCTGCTTTGACACGGGGGATCTTTCTGTGTTTTTTGGGGAGGGAAGAGAACCTCACACACTCCCCACCTCTCTCTGTCAGTCGCTTTGTTTCGCGCACACACACACACACACACTCATAGGGGGAAACATCAAGACATCCACCAGAGCGGACTTGGTTGTAGCACTAACTTTATTTCACCACGACATCTGTCATAAACCTCCGCTGCGCCTAAAACAAAGACTCAATCAGAGCTTTAACAACATGTCAAATCAAAATTCCGAGCACACTGAACCTCTCTCCCTCCAGTTTTACAGCCGTAGCAGCCATGCGCGTACACATGGGAAGACAGACATGTACATACAGCACGGATGCTACCCGGACTATTAAACTCCAAGCTGCCCGACACGCCACTCTCTCCAAACTAAGAGCACAGGCATGAGCGGCCGGTTTCAAGCTGCCCTCTCTGTGAATTGATTCTACTATGAGCCTACACGAATCTCTGCTCTCAGAGGCGGGGGTGAACAGTGGAAAACAGCGCGTCCTGTCCCGGTTAAAACCTCACCGAATATCACCAGAATGAACCGAGCTAACTGGAAAAACACGCACAACAGTATTTATTCTGTTAAAGCGACCTGATAACGTGTTTTCAGGACGATTTGTGATTTCTTCCAGTTGCTGTCACCCCCGCACTGAGAAATGGAACAGTCCACAATTTATTCCAGGGAAAGACTGACAGTTTTTTGGGTCATGAAGCAGCTGTTCAAGTCAGTGGCCGGTCCACCCTCCGCTGGAATAAGAAATTAGTCCATTTTAAAGTAAATAACTAAAGCCCCTGGCCGATAAGAAGGAATTATAGAATGGTGTGCAGTCTCTAGATTTACACAGAGAGAGGCCCCAAACAGTTAAATCCAATAAATATGATTTTTACTCCTCCTCCATCTAATTATTAAACACATCGGTGCTAGAGTTAACCCAAGTTTTTTTTCGACATTAGAGAAGATGGGAGGCTATGTACCATAAGAAACTTATTCCCATTATTGAAGAATTAAATTTGCAAGGCGGCGCTATGTTGATGAGATAATGGGCTGTTTTCAAAGTTACATAATGTAAATGCGCACATAATCATGTGAAATTAATTTTGGTGTTTGAATGAAACTTCAAGTCCCTGAAGGTCATGCAAAATATAATTTGCGTGAGGTTTGATTCCTAATTGTCAAAACTGATTGCCAGCGTAACTGATGATAATACCGTTTTGCTTATATTACTGTCATTGCAGGCTCCATTTGTGCCAATTATCACTCCACTTAGTTGGAGTTTGACAATAATTAGATGTATGGAGTGCATGCTTTACAGTGATATACAGCCTGTGTGTATTTCTGATGTATTTCTTCTGCACTCTGACTTATTAGACATCCTTCCTCAGAATTAATAAAGCCCCTGTTTGCCATATTTAAGTTATTTTTCCTTTTGACCTTTCACAGCAGGTGAAAGACTATGTAAGACTTTCTATGTAATTAATTCTTCTCACTTTAAACAAATGCCTTCTAACACCTTGAATCTATTAGTCGAACATATTCCAGCGCTTCGAGTCACTTAGTTAAGCAACATCTCAGTATAGTGCCAACATATAATTAAGTTTCATGAACCATAGTACCTGCTGTATCAGATTAGCAATTTGTATCCTGATCTAGTAGTTGTTTTCATTTCATTTCTTTATACAAGGAAATGCATTAGGCTGGGGCGGCACGGTGGTGTAGTGGTTAGCACTGTCGCCTCACAGCTAGAAGGACTGGGGTTCGATCCCCAGGTCAGCCGGATGTCTTTCTGTGTGGAGTTTGCATGTTGTCTGCGTGGGTTCTCTCCAGGTACTCCAGCTTCCTCCCACCATCCAAAGACATACATGTTAGATTAATTAGTGACTCTAAGATTGTCCGTGAGTGTGCATGGTTGTTTGACTTTAAGTGTCGGCCCTGCGATGGATTGGCGACCTGTCCAGGGTGTACCCCGCCTCTCGCCCGATGACAGCTGGGATAGGCTTTGACCCTTACGAGGACAAGAAAATGGATGGATGGCTGTATTAGGCCACATCCACCTCATTTTCAGTATTGTGGAACTAATGCTGAATGTGGTTCATAAAGTTTACAGTGAGACTTGAAATATGTTGAGATTTTAATTAGGGCTGGGTCTATATATTTTATTAGTTTTATAAAATATATAGACTTATGCTAAAAAGGCCAATGGTGTGCTGCTGAATACTGCATCAGAAAACGTATGCAGAGGTCTATTAATAACTAAAAACATGCACAATCAAGCTGAAACTGCTTTAATCTGTAAATATTGTTGCAATGGATGCTGTGTTTACATCTGATTTAGGGATTAAATGATTATATTTGAGCCAAACTATGCATTGCAAACAAAAAAAGCAAGTCCTTGGTTCTAAAATCTGTATTTTTCTGTTTATCCTTGTTGTGATGCATGTAGTATAATACAGTGTGTTGTGTGACACAGACTTGGCTACAGGTAAAAAAAAGAGTCAAAGCCTGAGTGCTACTAAACTTGTTTATATTACAATAACACCAAACCTTATACTCATTACTTATACTTATTCCTTTGCGTCTTATTTAATTAATTCCTTCTGTTATTCCCTCATCTTCTCTTCTCGTTTTGTCCACCTGATCCATTTGTGTCTCTACATCTACATTTCTCCCTCCCCTCATGCAGCTCTCCATCTGTTGGCTACCCTCCATCTCTTCTTCCACCCCTCCTCTCTCCTCTCTGCCCAGAGTCACCAGTCATCCACCAGCATGCGTTCCTCCTCTGGTTATAATGGAGATCATATGTTGAAGCCAGCACTGAAACCCAACACTGGACGTCCACATCAAATAAAACCTGCTGTCAGCAGTGGGACCTGGCTCTGCCAAGGGTAGTGAAACCATATCTGTGTCAGCCTCACCAACACGCCATAAAATGGAAGCCCAAAAGACCGACAGACATACAGACAGACAGACCACACCTCTCTGAGATACATTCCAGTCTCCCTCTGCAAAACTACAGTTTCTGTCACATATTGGTTGAAGTGTTCTCAAACTTCTGAAGTGAAGTTTTCAGCCCTTTCCACCTGCAAATGCTTGTAGCTGTCAATCACTCGCACAAGAGAGTGAGAAACAACCGTTTTTTACTGGCTGACAACTCGGTGTGTGCAACCTTAAAAATGTTTACAGTATCTTTGCAGTTTCCAGTATGTTTGGATTTTGAACATCTTCTTTCTTTCATGTGTGGGACTTCCTGTGTGATGTTAAACACATGTGGCCCACCAACCGTTGTGAAAAGCATGGGCCAAATCATCATTTCTCATCAGAAATGGCTGAGATAGAACTGAGCTTCCATTCCCCATGTCTGAGCAGTAAAGATAGAGATCCAGAGTGAGAGCTGGAAGATGGATGATGGCACGACGATGGCGATGGAAGGTGGAAGCTGGAGTGTCCTGTTGTTCGTCAAGCAGCTGAGAGATCAGATGCTATCGGGCCAGGAGGTGTCTGCTGCTGTTCAGCTCCTCTCTGCAGAGCGAGTACTGCACACAGCAGCTAGTTTACGTAAAGGATAAACAGTGACACAGGCGTTGTAATCCACTAGCAGGCCAAGCAGGAGCTGTGTGGATTACTAGAGACCAACTGTAGCCTCTCCACTTGTTTAACACCTCAAGAGGATCCTAATTGAGCTAAATCTCATTATTTATGGCTGGCTATGGAGACAGTAATCAGAGTGGCTGGTGTGTCTTTAAACAGATCAGTCAGGAGCTGCATCTGTTAATGTGAGCATGTCCGCATGTGTATACACACAGGTTCAGTTTCCAGGTTGCTCTCATGAGAAGACTTAACAGTGGGAGGGGAAATGTTCTGTGGTCATTAGTGGCTCCAGTACACTCATCACCACTGTGTTGCACATGCACAGTGTGTGTTTGGCTACATGTGAGATGTTGAGGAAGACAGAGAAAGCTCATATTAAGATATTTTAGCTGTAGACAAAGCGTACCTGGAAAATGAACTTCACTGCCTCTTGTAAATGATAAATTTAATATTTTCATAAAACAACTGTTAACAAGATATTTTCCTCACCTCTTTTATTTCTTCTGATTTAATAAATCCCACTGATGTAGATCCAGAATATTCATTGCAGGCAGCTACCTACACCAGCAATTTCCCATATTATTAAAAGCAGGAATCCTTGATATGAAGATATGAAAATATGAAGTTTCATTGCTTGCTGATATGAGAATTATGAATGGCGACAGAGGGCATACGCTGACCCAGTGTGGAGCCAGGGTGCTAAGGGGTCTGCAGCTCCACTGATAGACAATAGGGATGAGAAACTCCAAGAGCAGTTCACATAAATGTCACCGCTTTTCGGACTTCTAATAAAAAAGGACAGGGCTCACGATAAAAGCTGCATTAGAGGAGCAAAAGAATGAGAAATTAAGCAAGCAAGAAAGAAAAATAACGACAGAGGAGGTGGAGGGTGGAATGTGCTAATATCTTTCAGACAAAAGGCAAAAAAAAAATCACACTACATGGTGGTGGAGAGGATTTGCAAACATTTTGAGATGGCTGGGGTGAGGTGATGTGGAGCAGAGTGTGAGAGAAAGAAAGAAAAAGAAAGGAAAAAGATGGCCCTTTGAAAGTTTAGAAACCTTCCAATCCATTGCATTTCTATGTTCACAATATATATACAAATGGCTGCATGCATGAGTGACAGAAAAGCAATGAGCATTTTTTTTCAGAGCCACATCACCCTGCCAAGCTCCAGCCACACTGAGCTGTAGAAAACACTGGACATTTTTCCACATCAATTTTCTCCTGGTGCACAAAAATGTGACTCTCACCAATCCTTCATCTCTGCAAACCTAATTCTGTATTCACAAATGTATTTATGTTTTATTTTAACATGGAATTAGATTTATTTGTCAACAGACAATGAGAAAATAGTACAGATAAAAAAAAGAGTAAGAGCTGTGAAAAGACAGAAGAGAGACACAGACAGACAGATCCTGGTGTCTGTGGGAAGACGCTTTGATTTTGGCACACAGCGCATACAGCTACAGAGGAGCTCCAACGTTCAGTATACATGGAAAATCCAAGAAGATATAAAGCCTCCAGAGAAGGAGCTCAGGTTTCAGTTGCTGATCAGGGTGGTGGACGGTGGACGGGGGGGGGAACCTGTCTGGAGCAGATGTTTTATTGGGAGACATGAATGTTTGAGAGGACATTTTACTGTCGATTTTACATGAAAGAACTTGGCCAGCAACTGGATGAATATGTCATAGTCTGTGTACTCTTGTACTTCAGTCTTCTACACAGTCTTTGTTTGGACCAGTATATGTTTTAGACTGTGAGAGTGAAGACATTTTTGCAAAGTGAAGACATTTTCACTGTTGTGTACTTTTTTTTTAGAGGCTTTTAAAAGTTGGTTAGTGTAAAGGTTTAAATTTAAGTTGACTTTAGCTTTGTTAGAAAAAACGAGAGTCCTCACAAGCATAGAAATAGAAGAAGTACAATGAACACTAAACAGGCAGTGATTACTGAGCCCGGGCTTTGACACAATCTAATATATGCAATGCATCATTCTTCACACACATAATTTATCAAACGTAGAGTGGAATTTTATGCGTTACACAAACAGCATTGTTTCTGCTTTCTAACTGTAAACAGCTGCTGTACTAACGTTAAAGTGGCATTTTTCATTTTATACCACTATTATAAAACTGAAAACAATCAATCTTTTGTTTTATTTTTATCTAAAATTTATTTCAGGAAAATTTGTACATTCAATTTTAGCATCAAAAAACGCAAAATTAAATGTGAATAGAGTGCACATTTTGTGTGCCCAGCACTTGCTGACATGGCAACATATAGCCACACAAGGATGTAACTGGTCGTATGGCAGCATGTGACATGGTTTGTACAATGTATGAAAGGTTTACACAGATGGGAGTGTGTGTGAGTGTGGTTCCACAAACATAGGGGTGTTAGAACAGGGATTTAAGAGGGTAGAGAGGTGTGTAAAAAGGGGAGCCAGAGTAAATGTCTGTGTGAGAGAGGGAGCTGTAAAAGATTTAATTCATATCACCCTACCAATGATCAAATCACTGTGAGTGAGCATGTGATGTTTTTGTGTGTGGTAACATTCATGTTCAGTTCTCTACATACAGTATTGCAGCAGCCAGCAGAGAGAGTTATTGTTTCTTGTTGTGTGTTTGTGCGCTTGTGGGTGCATGTGTGTGTATATATGTGCAGGTCATTGTGAGAGGAACTGGCAGCAGCCTCCTCTCTTCTCTCCTCTCCTGCAATAATCAGTAAGACCAGAGGCCTGGCCTTCTCTACCTCTCCCTGCCTGTGGTTTGTTCACATACCCTCTCAGCCGAACTGGTAGGAATGTGTGTTCGTGTGTGTAAGCATTTCTGTGTGGGAGTGTGCGCATCTAAATCTACAGATTGTGTGTACAGTAATGTGTTCTCTGTGTATGTGTGCTTGTGTGTGTGTGTGTGTGTGTGTATGTGTACGTGTATGCACATCTGTGTGTGTGTGTGTGTGTAAGAGAGAGAGAGGAAGAGAGGAAGAGATTTGGTGCGTTTGCGTGTAAGAACAGGGGGTGGGGGTTGAAGAGGCCCTGTAAGGGAGAAGACAGAAAACCTGAAGGTAGTTAGTTGGCCTTTTCCCTGCAGTAAACAGCGCACAATAACCATGAATCCAAATCAGCCTGGAGTATGTGAACATCATATAAATGTAATAAACATTTTAATCAAACTATACTGAAGGTACAATAGCATGAATGTTAATCAAGGGTAATATTCTAATTGGGAGCATATGAAAAATATTGAATATAGATTGGAATTTCCTATCAGGCTTCATATACAAAATGTTGGTACTATATTAGAAAAAATGCAGCTGCATATATGTTATCTGTTTTGGGTTATGGTGGCTAGAAAGCTAAGCAAAGCTCACAAGCCTGTGAGCTGTGCTGTTTTTTAGTCAGATGCAGGCAGAAGAAGACAGAGGAAAGCATTAAAACACCGCTGTTTATGCCTTTTCCCAGACAGTCTGCGGATTTGGTGAGCCTCTCTGCTGTTTCCCAGAAACTGACACACACACACACACACACACATACACACACACACAATGCACATGCACAGAAAACTCTCCCTCTTTTTGTTATGCACATATTTATTCTTCTTTGTAAGGACACTCATACACATAATGCATTCTCCTTATCCTAAGCCCAAGCTTACTAAAAACTAACCCTAACCCTAACCATAACTAAATACCTAACCGAAACCTTTACCCTAACCCTAACCTAATCCTAATTCTAACTTTAAACATAAAGCCATGCCTTAATCCTCAAACAGACCTTTAAAGGGGTGTGGACTGGCAAAAAATTTGTGTGTACACACACACACACACACACACGCACACACTGCTACTATAAAGTTCATTAATGAATTTCGGCTCTCAAACAAGACAATTCAGGGTTTATATTACACCGACTTGGCACGATCCCTCAGCTGATATAATCATGATGTGATGAGAGGTTGTGATGACACATGTACAGAGAACATTTGGTGCCTCTCCAAAATATGTCACTGTTACAATAACCCACTTACCATGATGTTATGATGACTTCACAGTCATGGCAGAAATGCTTGTTCTGTTCTACTCTATTACACAGTGAAGCTTACCTAACCCATGACGTCAATACACTGAACATTTTTAGTTCATGGTTCTGTTAGTTTGTGGCATTTTAGTTACACATGTTTTAGTTATTCTAGATTACTAAAGCACATTTTAGCATTACAAACGAAGGTGTCATAGCTATGGTCTATGCTTTTTTGGAGTTGGTCCATCACCTGTGACTATAAGGCATCTGTGACTAGACGCAGTTCTATTTGAGTGATTTTCCAGGGATGTAACTAGTTTATGTCAAACAAAAAAGTTAAAAACATAGGTGAGATCAAGCTCAGTTTCATTAAGCACAATAATCTCATAACGCTAATCGCCATCATGTGGGTACATACACATTAACGTGCGTCATTTGGTGGACCCAATAACTACAAAAATATCTCCATGGTGTTTCTGTATTGGGATAAATTCATAGCAGATTTCACAGGTTGTTAATAAACTGTCAGTGGACAAACTCCTAAGATCTTGATAACTTCACAGATTTGCATATTATTCTGTCACATTCTAGTAGCTTTGTGAAAAAATTGTTCATACTCACACGTTTAGGTTGGACTCAGAGATTAACATATTAAAGGAGCATTAGTGTCACAATGTCTGCGGTTTAGCTGCGATGAGAAGAAGACCACTGACTCTCTTGTACAAACCATATGGAACGATGATCTAGTGGAGAAGCAGCACTTCTCCCTAGCAGGTAGCAGGTCAGCTGGAATGTGATGTCAAATCTATAATTCAGTGTAAAGCATCACTGGAGTATTAGACAAGGGTTACAGAAAAAGAAAGAAAGTCAGTGAGAGAGAGAAAAATGGGCTTAAGCGTAAAAGAATCTATTATGTGTTAATTGAAAGAGTTAAGTGAAGTCAATTTTATTTATATCGTCCAAAATCACAAATGATGGATTTGCCTCAGGGGGCTTTACAATCTCTACAGCATAGAACACCTGTAGGGGTTCAAATCAAAAATAATCTTATGCAATAAATTCTGCATTAGCGGGGGTGTTGTTACTCCAGTTTAAGTAACACATTAAAGTATAGGTTCACATTTTTTCAAGTATGTCTTATAACAACTCAGCGTCCATGTGAACACTGAAAAAGGTATTACTTTCTTCCTCCTGGTAATAATGACTTTTAAGAAAAGTCTCTGAAAGTCTTCTGTCCTCCCTCTGTTGAAAAAATATTATTAGCAAATTTAGAATCTTTTTAATTATTTGTGCAATAATCTGGTCGGTAAGAATTAAAAATACTAATATTGTGTTGATCTAACAGGCCAGTCTATAAATGTATAGAGGTGTGTGGTTATTCTGTAGCAGCCTGGTGTCGTGTGCACATAACAGCACAGCGGTCTGCCCCCCCCCCAGCACAGTTAAGTGACGGTGATGGTAAAGGTTAATAACAAGACTTTATGTTTAACATAAGCAATGCTACAATTCAAACATACTGTGTTTTACCTGTGTAGTAGATCTGTGAGTGAACAATTGTGGATGGCGCATGGTCAAAAACATGGCACATGTTGCGGCTGCGTGTTAAAAGCCACACATGCAGCTGTTGCATTCACTGTTGTTTGTTGAGATAAACCAACATGAAGCAGGAGGAGATCACTGAACACATGTTGGAGTTGAGCAATACCTAATATTGAAGGCAGAATGTTTGTTTCCTTTAGATTTGGAGGCATCTGATGACTGGTCATGACAAATAATAGAGAGGACAAATTTCCATATTTCATGTTTTGGGGGGTATGTGTTCCCTGGTTCCCTGTGGGAATTACACACTTGCTTGAGATGTACATTAACACTTTTTGCACATAACAACTGGATTTTGCGTCCTATGACTTCCAATTACTTTAGGAAATGATCTATTTGTGGCAAGTATGAACAGTTGGAATGATTGCAACATGCAAAACCTCTTTCTGTGTTTGAAAAATTGTGAACCTGTCCTCTGGTATGTTTCAGGGTTAATCGGATGCTAAAACACTGCACAGCAGTCATATTACAAAACAGGATTTTACAAATGGGTCCATCATTTTAACAATCACCAGATGAACTGTATATTACAACATCCACAGGACCAAGTATTCTACCAGGAATATGCACTTCTGCATCTTTGATTGGCTCCTGTGGTGCCTTGCTGGAGGATGTTGCTTTGTGCCAAAGTTGAACCAGGTTCTTCTGTTTTTTTTGCTGCAGCCCTCAGCATTGGCACCCCTGCTACATCAATGGACTGCTTCCATTGTAATGAATGTGAGTAATTTCTTTCATGCAGAGCTACTGTCTGTCTGAACATAGCCTAAGACTTCTGAATTGGATTAGCCTTGATGTAGAGAGTACTTGTACTAGTGTAACACCCTGTTTTAGCTTGAATTTGCACACACATAACATTAAAGAAATGCTATCAGACCCAGAACTAGTTTAACATTGCATATAGTTAATCAACGTTATATTAACTACTACTCTTGCTCAACTTCTGTGTCTCTATACCTTTGCAATATATTCTAAAGATACTGATTAATGATTATAAGATTTCAGTGATTCAGGCTCAGGTGCTGCAAGCTGTATCTGAATGAAGCTGTTGGAGATCACATGTACACACTTCTGTCTCTGAGTAGAAAGAAAAATACAATATGCTCCCATCTCTCTGTCTCTGTTTCTCGCCTCTCTTTGAGCTCATCCTAAGCCGCCGCCCACTCTAATTCCAGCCTGCATCTCAGTGCCTGGAAAAAAAGGAAAACACAGAGTCATAAACATGCCAGATTAGGTCAGAGTTGGTTTCATAACCACCCCATGACCTCTTTACTCTATTCCTCTTTTTCTTTCTGTCTCTCTCACTGCTTTTGTCTTTTCTGTACTTTTTCTCTGTCCTCTGTCTTCCCTTCATCTCCCCACTCTCCACTTTCTGCACACCAATCTGTCTTCTATTTTGTATCACACTCTTTTCCAATCTTCCCTGTCCCTCGCTCTCTTTTTATGTGCTCTATCTTCACACTCTTTCGCCCACTTTATAAGGTCCTGCTGTACCTCTAAACTTCACAAGTCCTGTGCTTCTTGTATTTCCCTTCCCTTTTTCCTTTTCAGAGCTTTTTCTTTTTCTTTTACTTTTTAAAAATTAATTTTCTCTTTTCTATGCTACAACCATCTTAGCCACCAACTCTCTGCAGCCCTGGTGTCTCAACATGGCAAAAAGACATTTTGTAACAGCATCTATAGACAAGTCAGTATACAGTATATACAGCTTCAAGACAGTGAGACTGATGAAAACAGTGTTGTGGTGCAGTGTTGTGGTATATGGAGGAAAAAAAACTATATAGCTCAGAACAGTGGGTTTACTGTAAAGGTGTAATTATTCTTCTGTATACCACACGTAAGTGAATGTAAGACGTTTGTATGTGTGTTTCTGTTATACGTGTATGATCAACATACCTGTCCACTAGGGGTAGTGGCAAATTTAGCAAACCATAATTTATTCAAGTAGTAGAATAAGTCCACAATTTGAATTTGTCTGCCTCTCCATCTTCCTTTCCATTTATCCCTTTTCCTCTCCTATTTGTTTCCTTTACATTTCAGTATCACCTCCTGACTTTGTATCTTCAGTGTCTAAAACTTTAAGGTACACTCCACCAGTTTTACACATGAAGATATCTATACTCGTCATGATGATGACTACCCAGAAAAGAGTGGCATAAGGCTTTCGGTGGCTCTACAAGACACTTCTCAAGCCTGAGAAAATTATCCTGATATTATAGTCATATAGTGAATATCAGGATTTCAAATTTGAGGCATGAGGTTTGAAAGAGGCATTTATGCTACCCTGTCTCCTAAAGATTACGTTCACATACGACAAAACTGCAATCCCGATTACGTATTTGTAGAGAATGTAATTGCTACATTGTACTGAAGCGTATTTTTGTGAATGAGACCCGAGTTTAAGACCAAAGTCCCCAGTGAGGTTGGGTTTAGGCAAGAAATGTACTGAGGTTAGGGTTAGAGAAAAAAATCATGTTTTGGTTTAATTTTTAATGCAGACGTTGCGTTTGTGAAGCAACTATGTGAAGTGACATTTTTGTCCATTAACCAGCACACAGTCTTTCCCTGACCCTAACCCACTGTTGTGATGCCTCAGCCCAACCAGAAAACACTGTAATATTGCTACAGTCACATATCTGAATGTTGAAATGCAACATCGGATAATTTGACCGACAGCAAACCTCAGATATTTTAATGGAGAAAAATATGTTGCCTGTGAACATTTCATTAAGATGTTCAGTATCAACGTATTTGCGACTTGTCATTTAGGCTAACTGTGGACATAATGATCATTACGTTAACAGAAAATGTAATCGGGTCGCAATTACGTTCTCCACAAAAAAGTAATCGGGATTGCAGTTTAGTTGTATACGAACATAATTTTTAGGAGACAAAAGAATAACCCTGACAATTTGCAGCATGGGAAAGAGTAAAATGTTTTTAGAATATGACTCGTGTGAGGGACCTGTCCAGGATATACCCCGCCTCTCGCCCGATGACAGCTGGGATAGGCTCCAGCACTCCCTTACGAGGACAAGCGGTTAAGAAAATGGATGGATGGATGGACTCATGTGAGGGACTAAAAACTATCGATTTTGCAGGTATGTGTTGTATGTTGTAGCTTTTAAATGCTTTTTTATTTCTAGCTAAAACAACATTTGGAAACATTCTGAACTTTTGGAAAAACATAAGTAATAAAAAAGCCTGACAGGACAACTAATCAATATCTGGGCCAGAGGATAATATGTTCAGTATCAACACTCAGAGCAGGAAATATTGAAGCATACCTTTCTACCCACTGGTCACTACATTTTATCTTTTGTCACTATATCTACCGTCATTCCTACAATGTTTATGTGAGTGTTACTATAGATTAGTGGAATTTCACAGTCTACATCTACACAAAAACATGTTGCATCATACATGATGACTAGCTGTCTCAGTTCAGTTGTCTGGTATGTATTTCCCCACTGGGACATATTCGAGGAATTCTCATATGTATGTTATGCAAAACACAAACTCCGCCTTAGAAATGGATTTTGAATGATTTACTGGCCAGAAAATTCATTGATCACAGTTTTTCAGAAACATGTACTCAAGCTCAGAGTTGAAAACAAACAACATGGCTGTTGGGCATGTTTGTGGCCAAATATTCTGTAATCTGTTGTGGTAATTTAATTAGTCAAGAAAGAACGTGATTAATCAAATCAATTAGATTGTACTATGAAACATAAATCATGTTTCCCCAGTCTCATTATCAACCTCGGGGTGGATGTGTTAATATGAGTGCTAATGTGTGTGTGTGTGTGTGTGTCTCAATGTGGCAATGTGTCCAAGTGTGACAGTGAGAAAATGTGGGTCTATCCTTCAGCAGCAACCATTTTATCTACAGTGTGGCAGCTTCTGTTTGTGCATGTACGTATGTGTGTGTACGCTGGTGTACACTAGAGAGTAGTTGGAGAGGAGAAAGCGAGGGATAAGCATTTGCAGGCTGCAATTATGGGTAATTTTCCAACAGCAGCAAAATTAAAGCCCCCCAAAACAAAACAAAGAGGGCAAATTTACTCCCTGGACGACTCTGTCAATGATGCAGAGAGAGAGAGAGAGAGAGAGAGAGAGGACTGTTACACAAAGCTTCAGGCAGCATCTGTGCATCTGCAGCACAAATATTGACAAGTAATGTCCGTCATGTTGTTGAGTCACTTTGGTTCATGCATGGTCTCACTGAGTTTCCTCATCTCTTCCCTTTGACGCCACCACAAAATACTGTGCCATATTAATCCAACCAAACACACCCAAAAGCTCATTTTGATTGTTTGTCATTTCTATTATGAGTGTAAAAAATATCTGTTCAATTCTGTTTGGGACACACATTGTTCAACTTCTAACATCAACAGCAGTACTAAATTTCAGTTAGCACTTAGTTTTCGGATATAGATAGTTACCCTAAATGTTTAATTTTTTCAAAAACAAATGCTGAATGCAAGATTGCATTGATTTTCAGAGTTTAGTTTAAGCTAACCCTGAGGTGATGCTGGAACTATTATCATCAATTGTGCGTTTTTTATTTGCTATTTTCAATTAACACCTGCAGCAAATATTATTTTTTTGAGTCATATTTCTGACCATTTGACAAATGTATGAGCTGATTAGGATGGAGGAGTCAGTGTTAGTGATGCTCTTCACATTGTCATTTGATCCACTGTTAATAATCAGATATTAGTGGAGCTCCATGTGAACAAATGCTATTGTAGATGTATGACAGAAGTTAAGGTGCAAACAATACTGTATATCATAAGTAAATAGTTTGTCTTCCAAACACTGATTAATTCAGTCTCAAGTTTTCACAAGCGAGCTCAGAGAATGAAAAGTAATAGAGGGTGAAGTCGGGTACGCGTGACTCATCCTGTTCTGAGAATCACCAGAGTTGAAATTATAAGCTGGTATGCATATCAATGAGAACTGAGCTACCATGACAACTCCTGATGATATGAATATTTCTCACAACATGTAGGCTATACACTTTTACCCATTTAGTTTTCACACTTTGTTGGAGGGGTATGTCTGCAATTCACACAAAACTCTGTACATGTGGCATTGCAAAATTTTAGTATTCTTTCAGCAGTGTTTCCAGTGAAATATCCCTTTAATTTGCTGTGTGTCTCCTAGAGCGAGGTGATAGCAGAGAGCAGTCGCGGAGCTGAATGGGGGTTAATTAACTAAACCTCACAGTGTCACTTCACATCTCCTTTTCTTTCCTTTCCTTTCCTTTCCTATCCTTTCCTATCCTTTCCTTTCCTTTCGTGCTCAGAGCCACTTTTATAGTCGGTGTTGTTTCCATTGACACCAGAACAACCATCATTAAAAGCCAGCCAGCATAAAGCCCTCAGCACAATAATCCCATCAAAAGGAAACTGGGTAACAACCTCTGTCTAATCCTTTATTAGCCTGGCTCCTCCTCTCACATCCTAACCCCCCTCCACCAAAGTACTGGTAATTAGCTTAGCACTAACGAGTCGCTAGAGGTAGTTCATTAGTTCATTTCTGCTGCTACAACTCATGTTAAAGTTCAAAAACGCTGCTGGAACAATGAAATAAATCTATGTCTACTACTTAGTTTCATTTAATGTACACTTCTGAACTTCTTGCACTAATGATGACTGTCACAATTCACCGTTAAGAAATTGTTTTAGCAGTCACAAACAAAATCTCTGTTTTTAGTACATCTACAAACTAGACAAAGTTATTAATTAATTAAAGGTAGATATTTTTTAACAATTTTGCAGAAAACATAGAGGTAATTTAGATGGCATCATGGTCTCGTTATATTGATGATTTACAAAGACAGACAGAAAAGAGGTAATTTGTTTATATGATTTCCAAAATAAGACACAATGCTATTGTCAATTAGTATTTAAACAAATTGCTCTCGTTTATAATTTATGGTTTAATCGCTGCTTCTGAATATGTGACGTGTGATGAACCACTTTGATCCAGACTAAAAAGCATCACAAACTTTTGAATGGATTGCCATCAAATTTGGTACAGGCAGATTGAAGAGAATGAATCTTGGTGACTTTTGTGATCTCCTAACTGTTCCTGTAGCAGCAGCTTGAGGTTTTGTGTGAAATGTCTCAACAGCATTGGATGCATTGGATGTGTTACAGATATTAATATTCCACTGTTGGATAAACTGTAATACCTTTGTTGATTCTTTCGGTTCATGACAATAGACCTACAAAACTAACGACATTGCCTTTAGCCTCAACTGTACACTGTAAAAATAAAACAGTAAAAAGTCTGGTAGCAAAATTTCCAAACAGTTACTGTTAAATTATAGTAAAATACCAAATTTTATTTCACGGTAAGTTATTCAACTTTTTGAAATTCAACATTTTAAAAAGCAAATGTTAACGTGCTAAAAAACTAAAATGGTGACCACTGTGTAGCCGCAGTTCTTTACGAAGTCTTTTATGTACTAAAAAAAAAGTTTAGCACAAAGAACCACTACTGGTTTATGTTTTGAGCAGAAAGGCCACCACTGATCTGCGGGTGTGAAGTTCATCAACAGTGAACAGTCACATGTTGCAGATTAGTAAGAGGGAAAAATAACAAGTTAGTTATAATTTTTCTTGGAAATGGAGACTTTCAAGTGTTTTAATGAAAGGCAATGACAGAGGTTCATCACAGAAAGAAATAGTCATTCTCTTTGCATGTACATGTCTAGTTTTGAGCCATGTCATTGAAAAACATAACTGATTTATTATGTGCCTATTCTTCAAAATATTGCAAAACTATAAACAGTCTTGCATAAATAAATTTATTTTGAACGTGTTTGAGACTTATTGAGATTTAATGAGCTAAGATGTATCCTCTGAGTGACATAAACTAGGGAACGCCTCCATTAAATTGTTATAAATGAATCAGTGGTGGGAGTAAATATTTTTTTAGTACATAAACAACTTACATAAAGAACTGTGGCTGTGCCTCTGAGAGTTACCAAACCAAAAACAGTCACCGTAAAGCCAAAAATTAAACTGTACAGTGAGTCAGTGATCTACACTATATCTATTTATGCTTGTATTTATGGGTGTAATCAAGGCAATGGGAATAAAAATCTGTGTTATGCATTAAATATGTTCTAAATTAATAAATGGTTTGGTAACAAAACTATTTTAGGTGTAAACATAGAATTTAATTGAATGTAATGTTATTGAAATACATAATCTGTGGTAAGTAATTGTGGCGTAGTTGAACTCTTTGACTCCATTTTCTTGCTTTGATGTCTGTTTCCTTGTTTGACTTTCTTTTTGTGGATGTTTTAGTCAAACCCAAAATTTCTTCTGTAATCACCAGTTTTCTGACCAAGACAGTCAGATTTATTTTGACCAGCAAATCACCAGTAAACCACGTTTACTGGGTTAAACCAGTAAAGGTGTAATAGCAAACTGTAATAGCAATTTATAATTTTTGAGAACTGTGTGATAACTTTGAGTTGGATTAAACTGAGCTAACCCGTCCGATCACTCGTGTTTGTGATGACTCATATGCTCTGTTGTAACACTGCATCGAATCCATGAAACCCTAAAATGAATCATTTAAACCAGCTACCATAGCGTAAATTCAAATCAGTTGATTTTCCTACACTTTGTCTTCTTCTGTTTTTCAGATGCTAGTGTTACCACTGATAAAGCAGAGAATGAAAATATCTTTAGAACTGCTCTCTATAGACATATTTGAGATGAGTTGTCCAGTCATGTTTGTTGTCAGAAACAAACCTTGTTCCCCTCCCAGAACTAAATTATTATACATAGAGCACATTTTAATAGCCTTCATGAAGTGGATATTATGTCACATGAACATACAAAATACACTTAACATATATTATAGTGTAAACTGAAAATACAATAAAGGGCCATATTCAAATTAGGAAAGCTGCAGGTTATGGGATATGGATAGCCTCGAGCCCACTATGCTGTTGCCATTATTTTAGTACATTTTAACACAAAAAGCTTAAAACTGGATTTCTAAGATGGAAACTTAATATCCACTGGTTCCATTAGAAAAAATATTTGATCCACAGTTGTTTCATGACAATGATTTTTCATCCTGAAAATAAAATAATTACAAATAACTGTCCAAACTGTCTTTTCTGAAAGAACGTAATGTTTAGGCCAAAGTAAAGGCTCACAAACCCTGCCTTTGTTGACTCTAGAATGAAAATATGAATACAATGGTAATGTCGAAAACTAACATGAACCATTTTCAGTGTTCATGGTTTCTCCACAATCTTCCTCTTTAACTGTTGAATAGTTGTCATGATGCAGTAAGTAAAGAGATAAGGCAACTTTTCTGGTAAAGTTTTCATGTAAAGTTTTTAGGCTCTTTAAAAATTGAGATGCTCAATACGCACATGGATACAGGTAGAACCAAAAACACTTTTTGTAAATGAACAAAGTTAAGATTAGCTGTGAATATCCTGTAGCATCAAGGATTAAACATGCTTTTCTCTTATTGGAAATCCTGCTGTGGACAGATCTTCACCCATTGCTGACGTCCGTGATTGTGTCAGGTGATAAGCAGATTTCCACATGATGCAGGTCTCATGAAATATAACAATAATGTAAACTTTTCTTTAAGTATCTTGTTTTTTTCTGTTGTCTTGGTTTTAGCATTTAGAAACAAGTAGGACAGAAATGAACCAGCTATTCACACAAATTACCACAAATGCATTTGCTCTGTGAACATGAATTGATCTCTAACCTTATGTTCCTGTCATGATGACATGTTGACAGAGGTTTTATTGTTGACTTGGCAGCATGTGCAAACCCAACCTTTTACCCTGCAGGTGTTCACACTATAAATTACATGGTGACATACAGAGGGACAATCACAACCTGATATACTGATAAATCTCTGTCTTTCTGTCTTTCCCTCTCTGTGCCTTGTTCACTCTGTGAGGCTGAACCCAGCTGATCTGTTCAATCACCCAGGAGCACTGAGGCAGGACCCTGTAAAAGGTGATTCACTCAACTTCAGCTGTCCGTACACCATTTGTCCTGCTTCTCTCATCCCACCCTCTCTCTGTTTATTGTTCCCCTCGGTCAGCCATTATTGACCTAACACTGATGCGGGACATTAAGAAAGAACATGAAAAGCAGTTTTTCTATATTGTAGTAATGGTGTAGTTTATATCCTTTAGCTTTCTGTTACTTAAGAAAAAAGCATGCACACACACTCCACTGTTTGTTTTCTGAAGTAAACACTTCTGTTATGCAACTGTCACTTAAACTAGTTTATTCTGGTTTGTTTTCTGAGCGACTTTTCTGTAACTTTTTTGACAGTTTGAAAATCTGCCAAGTGCTAACAGGCACACCGTGTCTGCTACCAGAGTCTTGTTTGCAACCAGTGACTGACATCGTGTTATAGATGCGGACCCAGATCTCAACGGTTTCCAAACTTTTGAACATGTCATTATTACACATGAGGAGTTTGACAGCCACATGTGTAAAGTGGCTGACAGGTGAGGCAGGATTAGCCACAGAAAACCTGATAATTAGGACAAAGAGCTCCACATTATCTCCCATTGTTGGCTGGCCAAAGTGAAATCTTGATTTGGACAACAAGAAAAAAAAAATCACAGTCTTTGTCCAAAAAATATGGTAAACAATCGCATTATGTTCTCTATTGTTTCAGCCACTGACCCGTGAAGGCTGAGAAGTGACTGATGTCTGATTGTATTGTGTTGTGGCCCCTCATCTCCATTCAGTATGACCAGGAAATGTAGGGGACCGGGCAATTATTTCTGATTTATCTACTTGGACAAATCCTGGCGTAGTGAGCAGGGCTCCAGAGTCGAGTGGAGGTTTGTGTCCTCATTATCGATACTCTCCATACTGCTGGCTTACCTCAAGCTTTGCCAAGACGTCCAGTTGTTCTTGGGTTCTATGGTGCATGACTGATTTTGAGAAGCATGATTTTCAGCCATGTAAATGGGTTCATGGGTGAGTAGGTCATTAAAGGGATTTAAACGAGTCTGATTTTATCTTAGAATTAAACATAATTGTCCATTGTGGATCGCAAATGAGGATGAAATCAATCTGCTGAGTGGTGTATGTATTGCCATACAGCACAGAGGGAGGATAAATGTCCCAACACAGACCTTCAACTTTCAAACAAAATGAACTATTTGCTTGAATTGTCAAGTATCTTGAACATACTACGTACATATTTAAATCTACATAAATACAAACAAAAAAGGTACACGTTCATATTATTCAATTGAGCTATACCCTTTTAACAATAAGACTGTTTAAGGGAAGTATTGATTATTATTATTATTATTATTATTACTGTTGTAATGCTGTAGTTTGTCAGATAGTCTTCACGATTATACACTGGCATTGCCGTTTACAGTAGACACATACTATATTTGTACTGTATTTGGAATACGGAGTTCTATATATGAGTGTTATAAAATATACTGTGTACTATATAATTATGTTGTGTCACTGTTTTGGTAATTACTATACAAATAAATAAGTATGTACTGTTGGGACTAAGTCCCTATCTAACAACATGCTGAGGCCTTTTGTTTGGAGGGGTTGAGATTATTTCATGTATTGTTTGTTTTCACTGAAATGTTACAAAAACCATTTGCTAAAGACACAAAACTGCGATAAGGATCAAAATTAAGTTTATTTCTCAGTATACTAACAAAAGTAGTGAAAACATATTTTGAAGCCATAACCTGGCAAAGTTTGGGTCCTTTGTGAAGGTGATCTATGGGCCGGATGCTTAAGGAGACAACAAGTCGTAACCGCAGCACATTTATTAGGTGTATAGGCAGGAAGGTTTTTATATTTGATTGGATAGTGGATGTATGGTGAAATCAAAGGTTAATTAATCTTATTATTGTAAGATGTAGCCATAATATGTTGTTTTGTTTTGGCCATATTCTATATATATATATATTTTTTTTCTTTTTTTTTTTTTGATTTTATTTTATTTTAATAAAATGCTGCCTATTTTTCCCACATCTGTGAGATGTGGTGTCTGCCAGCGTGATGTTTTGTATTCCTCATACTCCGCTATGTTCCATGTGGCACCTTACAACATGTACTAACAGGAGATAATGTAAGTCATGCAATGACAAATCAAACACTACTGACAGTTTCATTTGACTTTCCACCACCGGCAAAATCCTTTTATTTGTTTCTCTTTTATTTTGTTCGGTGCTATCAAAGCAAATGCACAGCCTCACACAATCTTTTATTTTACTTGCTTGAGTAGCTCTTTTGTAGTTGGAGTAGCTGTTCAGTGTGGTGCCGTCACACAAGCTGTTACACAATCAACAACACTTTGAAAAATCAAGGAAGCAATCTAACGTTTTATGCTTACTGGCAATTTTATGTATATACTTAATTTAGTCTTAAATTAAATTTACTTTATAATCAAACTAAGCAGTTAAAAGAAATGAAGTCACAGTGTACTGTAAGTTTAAAAATATGTTCTTGGTGTATTAGAATTTAGAATTTATATAGCCAAGGATTCATGACACATTTGTGCAGCAGCATCTTGTTAAATTTTGTCTGTCAGCACTTAATGCAATGTACAGTATCTGAAGAAACAATGTACAATAAACACATGGTTTAGAGGTACAGACACCAACCATAAATGTTTTTATTTGTGTCATCACTGAATGCATATGGATCTTGGTGCTAAATGTATAAAAATATTTAATTAAGGTATTTTAGGGATTCTGAATGAAAGCCTCACGAATGGTGCTTAGTATATCGGACAATGAACAATTTCCTATCCTTCACTTTTAATCTGTTTTATGCCAGAAGATCATCTTCCTCCATTTTCATACTGCTACTCCCTGGCTCCACCCATCCCCCACCCCAATAGTAAATTGACACTGCTCCACACATAGAGCATGTGTCATATTCTTGTACATGGAGTGGCCCATTCAATTAATTCCTAGGCAGGCAGCTAGTCATCCAGCCAGCCAGTGAGGAGGCATTCTTCAGGAGAGAGCAGAGTTGCCTTGGCCAATCACTGCCATTTGTGTCTTGTAGCTACAACTGTGCCTCCCGTGTGGCTCAGATATACCTCTTTGTTCCAACTAAATCCTCATTAGCCATGCCAAACTGACACACACACACACACACACACACAAACACAAATACTGATACAGACTCCTCCAACATCCCACTACATGTGTTTCACTTACTATTAAACAATGATTACTCTGAGGCAAATAAACACACCAGAGAAGTATTGACATCATCAACCCTACCACACTGCCCCTGGCACAAATTTATAAAATGCTTAAACAATAGTAATATAAAAGGTAACATCACCTACATAAAGTAATTCATGTCCAGTTTATTTCCCAAACTTTCTTTTACAATTCTACTGAAAAAAGGGCATTATCAGACCTGCATTATTACATTGTCTTATAACACTGTCTGCAGACCAGTGCTGTCTATTAAAAGTTGCAGATGGCTAGCTGACTGTGAGCATGCACTTTTTCTACGTCTTTTTTATGCTACTGTTTCCGCTGTGTCGTGCTTAAAACACAAATTGAAAAATGTTTCTGACAAAGGATACGCCAATTTGCTTTAAATGCATAATCTAACTGGACAATTAATGACCAACATATATGAATAGTGGTGAATGTCTGTTTAGTATGTGACTGCTGTATGACAACAATACAACTGCCTATCAAAATGCATAAGAAGTGGAGAAAGCATTGGAAAGAGCCCCATCTTCCAGTGTTGCCATTCAGAACTACTAGAAAAACTTTTGCCTTCAGATGTGGTGGAACATCATCATCACATAATAACCAGTTCTTTTTGCCTTAGCAACTTCTGCAGCTTGAATAGAGTTACAGTGGATGTTTCTGTTTGTTGATAATATAATATAATAAGTTGTCACATAAAAGCAAGTCTATAAAAATAGGGTTTATGAGGTGAGACTGATTGAACCAGGAAGCTCGTCAAGGCGTGGTACCAATGTCTGGGGTCCCTAAAATAAAAAAAAAGTGGTTACCTTTAGGCTGAACTTAACTTTTTGGAGCAGCCGGTAGGCCTCTGCCTAATGATTGGAGACTATGAACACTCTCATAGCAAAGTGAAAGGTCTGTAACATAGCTTGGGATCACACCTTCAGAAGTTATCAGTAAACATTACAATTTGGACGTAAATTTAGCTGCCGCCTCTGCGTCTGACAACACTTCTGCTTGATATTAGGGGGAGATAAGAGCATAAATGACTTCCAGACTGAGGTTTAGTGGGTAAAACAAAGCATCAATTGATTCTACATTTTTGGAAGGTCACTTCATTTTGGCTGTCAGATGAATGTTTAGTTCACTGTGCAAGAAAAACTGAGAAATGGGTACTTTTCGTGATACTTCAGACAGTGAATGATTCATATCAATAGGCTGAAGCCTTGTGGAGCGCACTATTTATAAACTAGTGTTTCAATCCTCTGACTCACCAATGCCTCTAGTTAAAGTCTTTTAAAGAGATCCTACGCCAACAATGACCAAAGTGTTCATTGTGCTGCTTAATCATCAGTGCACTGGAGGAGCTGCAAGGTACCATGACACACAGTAATACCCAGACACTCAAACACAAGCAGAGGCAAAAATGCAGAGAACTGAATCTGTTATATTTAAGTCTGGGATTCTGCGTCACTCTGGCAGAGGCTGTTTACAGAAGACAAGAGTATGTATTTGTGCTTGTGTGTTGCGTGTGTGCATTTGTACATGTGCAAATATGTGTGTTCTTTTAAGCCATGGTTTTCTAGCAATAAATATGCACAGCACATCTACTGTTTGTACTTAGGCAAAATAGATGGCATTGCTGGTGAGCAAAACATCTATCATTTCTGCCTCTGATTAATAGTTGTCCTGGGGATGGCTGCTCTGCAAAGAGAGAGACAAGAGGGAGAAAAACATGAAGTGAGGGATGAGAGGGAGAGGTAAGAGAAAGAGAAAAACAGCAGTGGAGATAGAATAATAGAAGAGATGAAGAGAGCATAACTCCTGTGCTCAGAGGGCTGAAACAGTTAAAGAGAAACTGAGCTCAGAGATGTCTGAATGTCTCCTGTCATGTTGTAATTGTGTGTTGAAAATATTTTATGAATATAACCTAACAATAAGGTAGTGTCATTATTGGTAAATAGTCAGTCTCAAACTACACTGAATGATGTTTTGCTGTTGTGTTTCCCTTGTTCCTACATTGTTTCCCTTTCTTTTTCTTATAATACAAGTATTGTTAGTTTTGCGTTAATTTGACCTTCTACAAAATATTAAAACATGAAAACTATTGATTAATCTGTTGCTATAGAGTCTTGGACATGTTGGTGATCATGGTCACTGGGATGTGAGCAACACCATTTAAACTGTTTGTCATGTCCCTCAAAATGGAAATGGTTGGCTAGAGGGTTTTTTACATATTCATTAAGAAGTTCTTGAACATTAACAGCAAAATGGTTTGCCACTAGCCTGCTAGACAACACAAATGAACAGTTTCCGATCTGTGCAGGACAGTCTAGCTTGTCAGTGCCTTGCAAAAGTCTGCCTGTTTTCCTGTTTTTTTGACTGTTACCTGCCCAAAAGAACAAACACAAAAACATAAACAGGTAATAAATTAGTTAGCATTAGGAAACAATTGGGGTAAATGTTTAACAGAAGAATTTGATTAAGGGTCTGGGAAGATCATTGTTTGGTTAAAAAAGTCCAACTTGGTTAAGGTTGTAAAATCACATGACCGCAGTCATGATTAGAAGAAAAAAAATGTTGAATGCAAACTGGTAGTCTTTGAAAGAAAGTTTGTTACTATTTGATTGAGACTGTGGTTTGGAGAAAAAATATTTTTTGTTCAATGTTTCAAAAAATTGCGGTCACATTTCACAAAAAACTAGATTTACCACATTGCGGTTGTATGCCTAACCAGTTAATTTACACATAGGTTCATGCATGAGTCCAAGCAGATGTTTGTGCCAAATGTAATGAAATTCTTTCCACGTATTTTTGAGGTATAGCATTGATGATAATTGGACATATATGTCAATCTAATCTATTCAGTGTATTCAGTTCATCCTTGACCCCATGTTTTTGCTTAATTTGAATAAATTTCCTCAAACCTTTCCTGACATATCAGTTCACAAGCACTGGATGAAGGAGCTTTGACCTTTGGACACCAAAAACTAATCAGTTCATCACTGAGTTCAAGTGGACAGTTGTGGCAAATTTGAAGAAATTCCATCAAAGCGTTCTTCACATATCGCGTTCAGGACAGGCTCCAAGAACTGGAGGAATGCAAAGTCAGTGTGACCTTGACCTTTGACCTTTGGCCACCAAAATCTAAACAGTTAATCATTGAGTCCAAGTTGACAGTTGTACCAAATTTGAAGGAATTCCCTCAAAGCGTTCCTTATATCATGTTCACAAGAATTGGGCGGCTCTATGGGTGGACGGACAACCTGAAAACATAATACCTATAATGACATAATACATAATGACAACATAATGAATATAATTTTTGGTACACTGTTTGTTTATACCTGTCTATTTGATTATTTAAACTAAACTAAATCAATCAATAGAATTTGTAGCTTGATTTTGGAATTTACCAAAACTATGGCCATTTTCTAAACTGAACCAAAGTGTTTCTGTAGCTTTAACCTATGTTGCACTCAAACCTAAAATACAGTGTTAGCATCTCTATGACAATTCTTAGATTGGAAAAAAAAGTTTCCTCTGCTAATGGTCCAGGCAGTAATTACATTCCCTTTAAAACTTTTTGACAAAACAATTTAGTAGTATATAAACTTAATTTCTGCAAGATAATACTGCCATGAGCAGCTCTTGTCAAATAAATGTACACATAAGTCAGTTGTGGACAATCACCAAATGGCCATCTGGACAGCTCGAAGACTTTTCTTTTTCACATTCTTCTTTTAATGTAATATATATTAAAAGTTATCTGGTTAAATCTCAAAATTTCCCTGTGCTGTATGTTGCTTCACTTTTTTTATCAGCTTCAGTTGCTTCAAATCCAAAACTTGACTCAGCTTCATTATGTTAATTATTTTTCATGCAACCTACAAAATTAAAATTGTTGGCCAAAGGGTTGCTCACACATTCATTCATCGTGTCCGTCTTCCATGTAACATGCACAGTGTACGTTTGTTGCATGTGCATGTGTGCGAATGCCATCTGCTCTGATGTTGAGACGGTTAAAGGCAAACAAAGGACCCAATGCACATAATGTAAATGACTTTCTACAGCCCCTGTGACACAAGTCACTGTTTTCTGCTGTGTGTGTGTGTGTGTGTGTGTGTGTGAGCGTGTGTGTACAAGAGTGTGTCTATGTGAAATATGACTGTATGCTAATAAGAAATCACATGGATATGTAGGTCACGTCAGCCTATTTTCTGCAAGGCTTACACCCCCTTTCCACGTAACATACACGCATGTATTGAAGCACGCAAGCACACATGCAGAAAAGACACACACACACAGATATACAGCCACAGTAAAAACACAAAATCCTCACTTCTGAAAACACCCGTTTTTAGTTTGAGACACTTTGAGTGAAGCTGAAGTAAAAGGAAAAAAAGTGAGCCGGAGGGATGCTACATTCCTGACACAACACGAACACACACACACACACTCACCAGGAAGCTTTTCTCATATAACCCAAAAAGCCCCAGTGAGCATCTTGCAGAGCCTCCACCTCAGTGTGGCGCCTGAGGTGGCATTCCCCAGGCATCCCATGGCGTTGGATTGGTTTTGATTTTACTCTTCACAGTGTATTGAGACAAAAGCTTTAGTGTGCTGTCCCGCTGCCTTCTTGTAGACTTCAAGATGTTTACAGTCCAATTTAAAGCAGGAGCAGGGTTCATGGAGGAGACAGACTCCCTATCGAGATGTTTAAGTGTAAAGAAGCAGGGAGGAGGGAGGAAAAGAGAACCGAACAATACCTCCATCCTACTCTCCTGACAACACAGGCATCGCTAAATTCATCATCCCACTTTGGCTATTTTGGGAGCTTAAAAAATTAGGCAAACTTCATAGAGAAGTGTCTCCTGGTCTCCTCTGTTTGTTTCTGTCTCTCCACGTCCCTCCCACCATCTCTATCTGCCAGTCGACTGGTGTAGGTGTTAAGAACATTAAGAATGGCTGTTTACTTTCTGTGTGGTATTATTCATATCATTGAGCCCTCCGCCGCCTCCACTCCTCCTCTGTACACTGACAGGATCACAATCCAGTCTGCCCGCCCGCCCCTACACCCCCCTTCGCATGACAAACACCTGCAGTTATCTTGTCAGCTACTGTCCACTTGTTTTCTCTCATTTTTGCATTACACACAGTTTATCCAAGTTAGTCAAATCTTCAAGCAGCGTACGATTCCGCTGGAACAGAACGCAGCTGACAACACATTAGTCTCCACTGTCTCCATCAACCTGCCTTTTTTTAAAATATCAATCATAGGTACCTCCATGTTGGTGTAATTGATTTGTGTTGTTTGATTTTCAGACTGAAAAGATCATATGTTTGAAAGAATCTGATTCACAGGTAGTAGTCTCACTTGAGCGACGACAGAAATACTTAAAGGCGATAGAAGTTGCAGGTTTCATTTTCTTCCCTGTGTGTTTTTTAGGTTCACCACTGAAGACTTGTGTTGTGAAGCCCACGGAGGGGATGATGTTCATAATGGCACCAGTTCTCTCTTGTAGGGTACGGAGGCAAAGACAAGCATCTGTCCCTGACTCCCTGGTGTGACAACCCCCATTACCCGTCTGCTTAAACCCATCCCCCCTACCGCACACACTCATACACACACACATAGGCCCTTGGGGCAGTGGGAGGTCACAGCGCTTTGTGCTGGCTGGCAGTGGTGAACGAGGGCGCGTGGGACACATGCAGCAGAGACTAACTGTGATGCAGAATATATGCACGTGTTAATGTGGGCACGCATGCTGGCAAGCATGGTCATGCGCATGTTTTGGAACAGAAAATTTGAAAATGTGGCAGAGCTGGGGGAGGGAAATAAGGGGTGGTATTAGAGAGAGAACTTACTCAATGGAGAAAGGGGATAAAAGAGGAGAAGGAGGAGTGACTTGGCACAACATGTTTTTGCAGGTTTGACTGAGGCATGTTTTTGGCATGGTGACTGCCTTCACGCTGATGATGCAATTTCCCTGCCTGCCTGCAAGTCGCAGGAGACGCGTGCTCCTCTGCCACCACCAGGTTTGTCCTTATCAGAGTGTGACTATGGTTTGCCATAACCCTCCAGGTCCAGCTTAGGGGATCAAGGTACCACAGAGCCTGTTACTGAAACAGCTAGCTGCCAACGCTCACTGCTCACTTACTCTGGATTGACTGTGGACTGTCATCTTCCTCAGCACTGTCATGATAATTTGACTCTCCATCTGAAGGCAAAGCCAATATATTGTGTTGGTGGGGATGGTAGGGTGTAGCGTGGTGGATAATGGATAATGGAATGAGAGAGTGAGCAGGCATAGGATGTAACCACATGTGTCAGTGTGGCTCTGTCGGGTTGGGCCCAGTTGTTAGGGGTTCCCATCTAAAACTAAGCAGGAAGCAGTACTGGAGACATCCCGAGCAATTGTTCCTTCACCAAACATAATGGTGATCTACTGGTGGTGACATTACAGCCGTGTTTGTCTGTATTGTATCAGCTGGGATGTGTCGACGACAGGGGAATTTCCTCTGGTGAGATCAATGCCACCACCTTCACTGCAGTGGCCCATCTGTGGCTCTTCTACTCTAACATACTGTACAAAAATGTCTGTTAAGAACATCCTTTTTTCTTCACAACCCCACTTTACCGGCAACATTGCTCATTTTGTCAAGCAAATCTTTCACTCAGCTAACCGTCCCCTCCTGTCGCACTTCCTCTCTGTGCTGTTCTTTCCTTTTCCATGTCTGCACAGTATGATGGAATCACAGCTGTGGAATATGGCTGTCAACATGACTCTTCTCTTCCCCGACTGTGTGAGGATAGGGACCCTCACTCACACTTTGAAAAATGTGTTGCCTTCCTGTGGGTGTCTGACCATCGGCAGGCGTGTGTTCATGTATGTGCATGTACGTGTTTATTCCGCGATGGAACTGTGCCACTTCCCACAGAAAGAAAACACAGGAGAGCATTACTACTCCACCACCACTGCCACACACACACACACTTTCTGCCGCCACACTTCTCCCCAGCCTCTCTCGCTCCCTCCCTTCACTTTTTCTTGTTCTTAAAGGCACAGGGATGAAGTGATGTCTGTAGTCTGTATGTGTAGTTAGCGCTACAAAACTCAACTTAAGCTAGCAACTCAAAATCAACCCACCCTGTTTCGCCCAGCCCTCCATCTCCCTGCTCTGCTACGCTCCACAACGCTCTGCCCATAGCTTACACTTACACTTACACTTAGTCCTCACCCTTAGACTTCTCTTGTGTAAGAGTAGACCACAATGTTTGAAAACACTTTGAAGTAAGCACAAATTTCACCTTTGGGTGAAATTTTTTAGACTTCTTCTTTTGATTCTGGTGCTCCAAACAGCAATTTGCTCACTTCTGCCACCAATACCACTGAGAAGCGCAGTAGAATTGGGTATTTCCAAGCAAAGGTCTTTGTCACCAAATGTCTAAATCGAGTCATTATCCTCACAGTATGATCTAGGACAACTATTTTTGAATGACCAAAGATGCAATGTTTCTTTTTCAGCCTTTGCGGTCATCCCACAATCACACAGTGTATGTAGAGCCTTCACTGATTTTTAGCTTTCTTGTTACTGTTCTAGTTTGCATGTACTGCATACAAATGGCACTGTAATAAACTTTCCTCTGCCTGCCTTAAAATTCCTCTCTGCCTCTATCTTTAAAAACTTCCATTTTATGTCATCTGGAAGATTTTTTTCAGTTCAGATGACATCTGGTTGCTCATACTACAGAGGTTGTAGTAGGAGCAACCTGCTCCTCCTGTACTGGCGATACTCGAATGAAGGTTACTCTAGCAGACTAACAGAAAGGTTTGTGTTGTCTCTAGTTTTCTTTGTGATATCTTTTTAATTTCACGTTCTCTCATTTGACTTTTGACACAATGCAATGTCTTGTCAGATGGCAAGGTGTTGTGGTAACTAATCGAATACAAACATGCATTTATTCCTGGTAAATCAACTTTCCAGGGTTGTAAAATCCTGCCACATAGAATTATAAACTTCTGTGCAGTGTTATGGTGTATGATAAGACTTCAAACTCATGGATCTCTTTCTCACACCAGACCTCTGGTGCCAGATTTTATAGTCTGTGTTGCAGTGGTGTTTTCGATCTAAATGCCTGGTAAGGCCTCATATCTCTTGGTTGAAATAATGGCAATATGGTTTCAGGTGCTGGCAAATCTGAAGTAAGAGCATATACAACCTAAACAGAAAAAAGGGAAAATGTAACACAGATGCTTTTCAGCTGTTAAGGCTTTTGTGTTGTCAAACACAATGTGTTGAATAGTGTTTTCAAAGTTTGCAATGACTTTGAACATTTTTACGACACTGCCTTGAAAGATATAGAGGGATAGAGATGGATTTTATTATTATTTCTTTCATGTGTGGCTGCAACCTGTATCTGCAGAGGAGGGGCACAAAAGCAAGAGTGCCAAAGCCTTCTTTTTTTCTTTGTCTCTAATTATGGGAGCACTGAAGAACTCAGAGGCAGAGGCCCGCAGTACCCGCTGGGTGTCGGATGGATGAAGCGGAGCAAAGTGGGGTGGGGAGGTTGCCGGGCATTTGGGAATGGCACAGACAAACTTGGTGACCAAATGGAGTGACGCAAATCAAAACAGACAAACAGAGAGGAAAGCAGGCAGAGAGACATAACAGCTGGTAGGTAGACAGAGCAGCAGACAGGCATAACAACAGACAGACAGGTTCATATTTGGGATAACAGAGAGTTTGAAGTTATGTAAGCAGGGGCTTACAGCTTCAAAAAACTTTCAGCAACACTAAGTGTTTACTCAAGCTATGCTGTGCAGATGGATAGAGCAGTTTAGTGTTGTGTAGAACTTCCTATATATATGTAGGAAGTTGTGTTGAGATATGCAGCTTTTCTGATTGAAAAATAAATGCTGAGTGTTGAAACATAGCAATAAAACAAAGCCTGTTTGTTTAAGTAGGGATATGAGATTTCTATTTTGTAATGGTGAATATATGTATGTTTTATATTAACAATGGCTGATTGATCTCTGCAGTTTACTCTGTAAATTTCACTGTTACACTATAGACAGTGTTAACATCAATGATTTTTCCACGAGTATGCCCCACACTGTCACATTTTGTCTCGTGCACACACATGAACTTCCACCAACCTTTTGAACCACTCTGCGACATAAAGATGGTATTTGAGTAAAACCAGCACCCCTTCAACACCCCTTCTCCATAATGTATGTAAAAGTACCATTTCTCTTCTACAAGGCAAGATGTCAAGATGAAGGAGTGGAAAGATGGACTGAGAGTGAAAGAGAAAAGGTGGATCAAGGGGCCACTGCATGTCAAGGCTGACTCATTGGGATTGAAGGGTGGAGGTTTCACTGCTTGCCTTGTGTTTGGCTGTTTTGGTGTTCTGTGTCTCCCTTTTTTATTTGCCCCAGGGAAGCTTCTTCATCACACACAAACACAAACATTATCTATACACACATGCATGCACACTCTGGGGCCGCCTCCTGAGCCAGGTGCCGAGAAATGGGCTGAGAAAGGCATCCATTCGCTCTGCGCTGAATTATTCAACCTGTGAGTAATTATAATTTGGCCTCACAAAAGCAGAGGCTGGGGGAATTCCTCTGTTGGTCTGGACTGCAACTTATTGTGTTTTTCCTTCCCGTGCAGGCCAATGTCGGGGCGGAGCAGGGACCTAACAGGGGTACTGTTTGCCTGTGCATCTAATGTGGGCCTTCACTGCTGGAGATGTTGCATAACATGAAGGGAAGGAGTGCACTCTTTAAACTGGAGCAAAGCAACAAGAGTTTAACACACATTTCAGGGCAATGAAAGTCAGTATGGTTAGAGATGGTTTAGTGGCTCCTGGCTTTGCAGATATGTAGTTTACTTAATGAGTGAGTGAAATGACACCCAAAAGAGAAAGATACCAAGAGCAAAGAAGGAAAAAACTGCACTCATTTATCTTTAGATTCCTCTCACATTTGATAAGGATTGCTTTAATAATCACATTTATATTTGACTTATTATTTCATATCACTAAGATTAATTCCTTAAATACCAGTGAAAAACATCTTTCTATCGGGTGTGGTCTCTATTACTTGAAATTAGACTGTATAATACTCATTACATATCATCACTACTATTACTTTTAACCTTCACCTCAAACATGTATTACTTGGATTGATTGTTCTTACCTTTCGGCTGAAACCTAAAGTAAAAAGGGAACTCCACTCTCATTCCACATAAAATTGACTCACTCATCCTGTGACAAAAGCTGTGTTATGTCTTACAAAGGTTTCAAATAATAATTCTGTTGGATCTAATTTTTTGGAGCTTAACCGATATTTCTCAGATACTGTTGTACCAGTTTGTTCAATCGTTAATTGTACAATGTCTCTCCTGTTATTTTCCCATGTTTTGTTTAAAAACAAAATAAATTAAGTTTTACTCCTTATTTTTACCAACATGTATTCTTCAGATTTTCTGCCTTGTTCCTCCTCAGTATCTGTGAGAAGTAAACTCACCTGTTAAAACAGCATTCAGTGGGATATTCATTGTTAAAGATCACTAGTACATCCTCCTTTGAAGCTTAGCTAAGAAATTCTTACTTATTACTTACTTACTTTAAATCTAGAAACAAATCATAGATCTTATTATGTGAGCAATTATATGGAATGACCAGTGTGACGCATCCCCACAGTTGCTGTGTAAGTGGCGTCAGAGGTGTATGAATGCCAGGGAAAGCAGGTTACCGTCAGATCGTTGCAGTGTCAGAGTTGAAATGAATAATAATAACCAACCCCCTTTTAGCTAACAAGAAATCACCTAAAGACTGTGACCTTGTGTGAGACGTGAAATGTACATGAGAAGCTCCTTTTGCAGAACAACAAGCATAACTGGGCACAGGAGCCTGCTGTTTAAGCCTCCCGTGTGATAAATAAGAACGCCCTTGATTAACTCATCGCTTCTGGAGCCACATCTAACACATTCATTTTTGATTTTTTAATAATCAGAATAACAAAAGGTCATGTGTCCTTTGCTGCTCAGATTTAAGTAAAGTAAACCTCAGAGATGTTCGTGTGGTAGGTTGTACTCTGAGCAGAATACAAGAATGATTACTTCTGAGTTTGAGTTAAATAATACTGAATAAAGAGGTGCATAATCGATGACCTTAGACAGCATTTATCATCATGCAAACACCCACCAGGACAAATAAAAATCAATAAGGTTTTCAGAAAACCACATTCATATAAAGGCCCATTCCTTTTACCAATACATGCACCAATGATGATACAGTAAAGATTTGTCTTACTGTTTTGAGGCAGCTGTCCACAAAAAAAAAATCCCCCTGGGAACAATAAAGCATTTCAAAACTTTAATTAATCCTGGACAAGGCTAAGGAGGCAACATCACAGCATCACATTATAATGAAGCATTGCACAAAATGTGCCACAATATAAAGCAGAGTGGGTTTAACTTTGCTGAGTCTTGTTTCCTAAATCAGCACACCTTGGAGTATTTAGAACATTATTGTTTACTACCATTAGCACAGACATAAACTGTAATTGTCATTCATGTGTTTGTCAATACTTTTTATAATGACAAAGTATCAGTAAACAATGATGTGTTGTTGCTCTGACTACCTGCAGTTTAATTTTACTTTATTAAATTAGTTGAAAACTGCGTTCAGACAGATGCAAATGTAAAGCGTATATGAAGTCAATGCAAAATAGAAGGACATAAACACATGTGCATGTGCGAATACAAAATGTTTTTTTGAGATACCGGTAATCAGAGGCTGAGCTGCAGCACAAAGACAGAAACATGCTGTACACAAACGGTTGTTGTATACAGTAGATTGTAGTTGTCAGACTTACAGTGGCCATTTTAGGCATAAAAAATCTATTTTCAGACAATAACACTAATATTCACCAACTGAGCAAAACTCAGAAATAAAGGTAACGTTTTAAAAACTATTTCCTTTTACAAAAACTGTTTCCATAAAAGAGAGTGTTGCTATAATGGCACATAAACTAGGGTCCATGTGTGTTTGAATTTCAGCACTTTCAATCTTTGTTAATTAATTTCAGTTTATCGTCAACAAAAGAAACAGAACTGAGACACAAACTACAAGAATGTCAGGTGTACAGATGAGGGCAGAATTATTAGCTCCCCTGTGAAAATGTTATATTTTTAAAGTATTTCTCAAGTGCTGTTAAACAGAGCAAGGAATTTTTAACACAGCTTTTCCAAACACCCTAGTTTTATTTTGGATGCTTACAT
>JAUMHL010000021.1:9624980-9642568 GCA_032362345.1 Sandelia bainsii | reverse complement strand
TTGCTCAGGAGACATGTGTGAGACTTGTTAAAAACTACAACAAACGACTGCAGGCTGTTATCCAGCAAAAAGGATACGCAATTGACTATCAGCATCAGGGGGGGGCTGATAATTTTGACCCTGGTAGTTTTTAGTTTTTCTGAAATAATTTTGTTTCTGTATGCAAAGTCAAATAATGTAAGCATCCAAAATAAAACTACGGTGTTTGGAAAAGATTTTCATAGGGGGGGTAATAATTCTGCCCTCATCTGTACACATCCATCCACCACCTTGATCTCCAGGCCCTTATTTTCTGCCTTTCTGTAATGGACATGTACTTTCTGCTTTGGCTCTGAATGTTGTGAGTGAATGTCAGTTGTGTGGTGCAGAATCATCCAATATCAACATACCTTCTGGTCCAAAATCAAAGGTAAGAAAAAAGCTCCAGTGGTCAAAAACAAAACTTCAGGTGATTTATGTGCTTAAAAAATACTCCAGTCTTCCCTATCCAGCGCTTATACTATAACTCAAGAGTTTGGGGTCACTTACAAATGTCCTTGTTATTGTAAGAAAAGCTGATTTTATAACATCACATTGATTTGAAATACAGCAGAGACATTGTTAATGTTGGAAATGACTATTGTTCCTGGAAGCTGTTTTTTTAAATGAAATAAACAGACAAAGGCCCATTATCAGCAAACATTAGTCCTGTGTTCCAATGGCAAGTTGTGTTTGCCAATGCAAGTTTATCAATTTAAAAAGCTAATTGTGGATTGTAAAACCTTTTTGTAAGGGTCTTTGTTCAGGGTCTTCTCCCTGAGTTGGATATGTGGCTTGCTTTGTACCTCACTTCTATTTTGCAACACCTGGCAGTCAATTTGAGTCTTTCTTGTAATAGGCTACTAAAAAACAAATTGACCTGCTACATAGTTTCCTGTCATCATAACAACAAACACTTGTTACATTATCTGCACACAGTGTAACACAGTATGGGAAAACACAATATATTAGTAGCCTACAGGAGTGTCCTAAGTCAAACTCCCAAAATCAAACTGTAGTCAAACTTCTGGAAAATCTTTTTAGTGAGAAAAAACACAACCACTGTTACCAGCCTTCCAAAAGACGTTTGCCCCAAGAGCAGAGCCCGCACCCGGCATGCCTTCCCCATCTTCCCCCCTTCTTTCCTCATGTTTCTGAGGTCAGTAAACAAGAAGTGTGTGTTTCCCTTTAAGGAGCCCCCACCGTTTGTGCAGCAGAGGGAGGAGGAGCAGGCCTGCGGAACAGCGGCTGAGGAGGGAAAAAAAATCCAACAGAGGACGGTTTCAAGTCCCCCCAATAGAAACTGTGCCTGATTTGTGGCCAATGTTGGAGATGTAAAAAAAAAAAGGAGAGAAAGAGAGGGAGGGAGAGGAGAGAGAAGAAGGAGGGAGGAGGAGGGAGGGAGGAGGAGGAGGAGGAGGAGAAGGGGGGGACACTAAAGGGGTAGCTATGGAGATGGAGCGTTTTCCTGGCTGCTTTCTTTGACAGGTGTTGAGTGGGGCAAAAGTCTTAAAACAGAATCCAGCATGTACGCCAAAGGTAAAGGAGCTGTCGTCCCTTCCGATAGCCAAGCGAGAGAAAAGTAAGTGAATTACGCGCTATATGTAAGAGTTTACCTGCTTATCGTGAAGGCGAGGGGGGCAGAGGAGGGGAGTCCAACTTTCTAAACTAGGTACTGTAATTTAAAAGCATTGTACTGTACTAAAGTGCGCTCCTCTGTGCGCTTTCTCCCTCCCATCCGACCACCTTAGAGGTGCGCCTCTTAAACTTTTAGGAAAATTGTTACCTCTTGTTTGCACTTTTGTGTTTCTACAAAGGATATGCACTAATATTGTGTGTTCGTGCAAAGCGCGCACACTTTCCTGCAACTTCGTGCAACCTTTATTTTATTTGTTTTTAGAGCAGCGACGTTTTTATTTTCTGATACATTGTGCTACTGCGACGCTTCTGCTGGATTTAAAGCAGAAGAAGAAGAAGAAGAAGAAGCGCGTTTTCGTTTCACTGCGGGTAAAACACGTCTCTTTGGGGGGGGGGGGGGTGTATGTGCTCGTCCCTGCGCGGACGAGCTGCTCGGTCCTTTCTTGTAAAACTTTCGCAAGACGAAGCTGCTGCATGGTTGAATTGTTTTGTTTTTGCTTGTAGAAACAGAAAGGCAGTAGCCGTGCTCGGGATGTTTGCTGTTCGTTTTGAGGCGTGAAGCCGGGTGCGATCAAAATTGGCGATGAAAGGGAAAAGTTATGTCCGAAGGAGAGTTATAGAGCTGTGGTAAACTTTTTTTAGCATCCACTCACGTGAATGACAGTGCCACGAACATTTAAATGTTACCATTATACCCATTATACCTTGTATTATAATATCCACTGATGAATGTAGGCTTGCATGTAATTCTTAATGATTATTATTTCTGGAAATACTGTAAAAATCATCGTGGTGCAGTGACATAGCTTGTGCAAAACCAAAGTAATTGTGTTTAATTGTATGCATGCATTCTCCTTTCTTTTTTTTTTTTTAGAAACGATTACAAGGCAAACTTTTAAAATGTCACTGTCCCACTAGACTGGAGGAGGCTGCACTGCTCTTTTTTTCAGTGCTGCCTGATATTTCTGTATGGGACCATTCAAAAGTGTTGGACCGTAATTTTGCACCCCGACACTTTAGATCAGCACAGTCTTTTATCATCATCAGCTATTTTAGGCACTAAACAGTCTGAGGTTAGAGAAGTGAGTAGGGATCCCTGCTGGGATGCAATTGTAATCTGAAAACACTTGTCAAGTCCTGGGAGGTTGTGCTGTTACACAGCACCTCATACATCTGTAATAGAAACAAAATTTCTTTAGAGACTCTTGTATTTTTGATGCATTGCTGTGTCATATTCAATTGATTAAGTTCCTAGAGATGTGGCTCGCTTATGTGCTTAGTGTAAGCTTCCCTTAAGTTTGACTTTGTGCTCATTTAGTGCCACAATTGTTTAATTTCACTCTGAATTCACGTGTGTATATTGGTAAATTGAGCAGCTCCGTTTGTGTTTTGTGACTGTGTTGAGGTGGAGGAATGAATCCTGAATGAAAAACAGTCCCATGGGGTTTTATTAAACAGCAGGCACAGTGACTCTTGAACCAGCATATGATGCTTTAATATTGCATATGAACTATCAGCAGACGCCAGGCTGCGTTTACACCTGTTTGTGTGCCTTCGCGTCATCACTGTATTTACAGTACAGTGAAAGCAATGGATTATCTAAATGCTGTGTTTTTAGGCAGTTTTTAGATTCACTCGTTTGTTCAGGAAGTGTGGATTATGTTTCATATGTTATTGGGAACGAAACCAATACACAGACAGCATGTATTTCAAATGATACTGTAGGAGGAGGATTAATAATTTAACTCATAAGAAAATACAAGTCTTTTGAGGACTGGAGCTGATGAGTGCTTCTGTGTTAGGGCTGCTCGTGAATAACCAGTCTTCAACTTGTTTATTTAAGTGTGTTTGTTTGCATTTAATTCCACCCCTAATTTATCTTAACTTTCACAGTAAATATATTATTTGAACTTCTGCATGTGTTTTGTTTGGTTTTTGTGGATCTGTGTATGTGTGTTTCACAGGCCTTTAGCTAATGTTCACACATAATAGATGGCGCTTGCCCTTTCCCCTCACCTGTCTTGTCACCCTAACCTGCCCTGCAGGGCCAACACATGTTTCCTTGTAAATGTGGAGCTCAAAACAGCTACTTCAATGCATCACTGAATTAGCTCATATTCATATTTACATATTCATATGGGTCTTTACATATTCAAAGACTGAATAGAGGGCACCCCCAGATCGACTTGTATGTGATTAAAGCAGACTCAGTCATCACAGCTGCAGCTTCTTGCTTAGAGAATTGATTATAAAGATATATAATAATTAATTAAATAAACGATATTAAAAAAATATAATTTCTCTTTCTCTCTTTCTTTGTTTCTTAAAACTAAGTTTAGAATAAGTTCTGGTCAGCTGTTCAGGATGTTCAATACAAAAGAAAAAGAAAAATACTGATATATATAGCTCCAAATAAATGTACTATTACTTTGCCTGTAATCCAAAGAGTACTTTTATTCTAGTGATGTGTTAATGCTTATTATTCTCTCAGTTCAGGCTACATCGCACTACAGTCTGCTGCATTTACATTAGCTACACAAAACTTGTTGTAGAAGACGAGTTGAGATACTAGAGAAAAAGTCATTTGTTCTTGGCAGTGTTTTGCTTGTATAGTTGAGAGCAGTCAGGCAATACACGGGGTTATGGGCATGTTTGTTACACCGGACAATTTGGTGAAACAAGGAAGAAGTTGCAGAAGGGAACATTCATCCATGAATATCTTGATTTTTATGAACTGCTTCCTTATGTAGCACCTGTTTCTGACTTGAGCGTCGTTTGGCAGTGTTGTCTCATTAAGTTGCTAAAATATTTCAAATACAAGCACATGCTGAATTTCATAAAGTGGTGGCCTGCAGAATTTATTTTTACACCATGCTTATTTGGTTTTGTTAGTTATCTGGCGTCATTGTGAGTGACAGCCAGCTGCTGAAGCTTCTCACTGAACTTGAACTTGAAGCTTAACCTCACTCTGGAAGTTTTGGAAAAGACAAAAGAAACAGTATCTTCATAATTATTTTTGCAGCATTAACGCCAAGAGAAGAGTGGATTTATAAAAACCTTCAACAGCTGAAGCTTAAATGTGCTACAAAGTTGTGTTTTCTTGTGATAAAGTTTTTTTAGCTCTTAGTATAGCAACCAGCCCTGACTCAAATACTAAACCCGTTTGGTGCTATGATGATGCATGTAAGCTGGTGTACAGTGATGGTTCTGAGATGCAAAAAGATTAAAAAGACAAAGCAAATGCTCTTGTTCAGCGCCACCCGTCCTCTTGTGTTTATAGTGCTTCAGTAATGCTTCAGTTATCAGCCACCTGAACTTTGTACAATAGTTCTCAGGTTTATTACACAAAACGTTCCAACATACAAGCTCAAGTGTGCGTTTAAGTGTGCTTGCGATACACGTGTGTAGTATGTTTTCTAAACATTTCTTTAAAGCCTTGAAACCAAGGCTTGAATCCAACCAGGTTTGTTCAGAAATACAACATAAACCCCACAGTCGCACATACATTTCGCACTGATGTGGATTCCTCCACGCAGCCAAGGCCTCGCCACACAAGTGGAATTCAGCTGCCTGGTTTCGTTGTCTTGAGATCACAGGTAGCAGGCACCATTGGTGAGTGAAGCGTTTTCTTTGCACATCCTTGAGAAGCGTTATTGTGATCAGACGTTTTGTAAAAAGAAAACACGCTAACAATAATGATAAAGAAAAAGGAAGAAGTGGTGCCCTTGCAACCAAAGAATTTAATTACTCTCCACACTTCTTTCCAGGCTTTTGCTTTAATTTAATTTGAACAGGGGTAAAACAGCAGCTTCAATATTAATGTCACCTTATTATTTAGTAACTGGAACCTTTTTGAAATGTGCACTGATGAATCTGGCATCTTAATTAAAGGTGCCATTCACAAAAATATTTAATTGCGTGATCAAACATCTCATTTTTTAAAAGCATGTCCTTATTTTCTAAAAGAACCCTGCTCCCCGTGTTTGTTTACAGACATTTTTGTGTGATTTCGAGTGTTGCTCGATTTGTTTGGGGAAAGAACGTCAAGTGTAAAGTTAATCAGTTTGTTTTGAACATGGGGTTCTTTACATCCTCCACTCCTCCTCTGGCTCCTCCCATGTATTTACATGCAGTTTAATGGGGATCTTCAGGTCTGAATGCATGGTTTTGATTCTACACAGATGGCTCTGCCATCTGCATTTTAGCCTTTTGAAGGAGGCACAAAGAGCTGCGCACTAACATAGGCAGAAACACTGCACTAAAAGTAAAGAAACCCTTGATTTACCCTTGGCACCCTTTGGCTGACTGTGCTTTCATTCAGATATGTCAACAGCCAATTAATGCTGCCTTTCGTCAGCTGCTTTGGGTGCATCCGCACAAATTTGTTAGTTTTCTCATTTGAAATAAAGGAGACAGTATAAATATTGAGGCTATGTGCCTGAAGTTTGGCAACAGAGCACATACAGGAGAAGTGTGCAAGTCTTTTATTATCACACAGAGAAAAGTATGTGTCTGAACAGACATCAGGTAAATAAAAGTTTTTTTTGACTTAGAAAACAAGTGTTTTTGTAAAGTTTGGACATATTTTTTTATTGTCCTTATTAACTGCTGTGGGAGGAGGCTCTGGCAATAACAAAACTATGTCAGCTATGCCAATATAATCTCTTATTATAAATCATTATAAAACTCTCTTCTCTGCCTCTTGTGCTAAAACCGAGTTGTGAGTGGAAATCAAACTTTGCTGAAAAGGAACAAGTTATCAGTCGGTTATGAAGTTAGAGGACATTTACAGGTGAGTCTATCAGTAGGTAAAATCACAGAGTCAGCCTGGCTGCTGGTAGAAAGTGAGAGCAGTATATTGTAAGTGTGTGTGTGTGTGTTTGTGTTTTTGTGTGTATACATGTGTGCGCATCTGTGTGTGTGACTGTGTGGATTAACCCATGGCTAAAGCCATGCGTGTTTACACGCTTATTGACACTGATTTGTTTTGACAAAGGAGCTGCCATAACAAAGCCAAGCAAATATAAACAGTGTGTGCAGTGGGAATAAGCTTTAGTGGAACAGCTTCACAGTATCACAGGTGTCTCAAACAGACACTCGGTCTCTCGTTCACCTTCATGTGATACATCAGTACATTTACACCCATTCTCCGCCACGCTGTCAGATCTATACTACTTTTATATGATGACTATTAATTTTTAATATTGAGGAAAATACGTTTTGTGTTTTTATCCAGCTATGCTTTGTGTTACATTCAGGACAACCACTGGTTCTATAAATTATGGATGTTGTATATCTTTGTTCTTTTCTGAAACTGTGGATTATAACCAACGCAGATGCAGTCACAGGCCCTGCTTAGTCTCCCCTCATCATTTCCTCCATGCATACCTTACCTCACCCTGCCCCCGCTCTCACTGCTGAATAATTGAAACAAAGACATGAAAGTTAATTTGCTAACTGTCTGTGCTTTAGCTGGCTAAACTCTGCTGAGATGCCCTTGTCTCTGGAGGTAAGCGAAGGAAAGGGAAGACTCGATGGGGCAGCCTGGGGCTAAATGTCAGGTGTGTTTTAGACCACATGAGGTTAGTGCCAGGGAAGGAAAGATCAGAAATAGTATTTCAGCTACAGCCCAACCAAGCTGCTTTATTGTGAAAAAAATTATGATCTTGTAGCTTAGAAGAGAGCATTAGAAACAATGACAACAGATGCATGCTCTGCTTTATGGCTTTTCACATTCCAGCTTTAAATGAGCCTCAGGATCCATTCAGCAGTGAAAACAAAGGTCAACTATTCTTCCTCCTGCTCAGATAGTGTCTATGTCTCATTGTGCAACTTAATTTATTGGTAAATTTCATTTGTACATTAGATGTCTTCAGCCAGGGAAGGAGAGAGTGAAACGCATAGTCGAGGAAACGTGAGAGGTGGTGAGGACTGCGTGTGGTTGTGGTTTGTCCTGTAAGCATCTCATCTTTTATTCCTGAGTGACACGTGTAACTAGTGCAGGGTTCACATGGAAGGAATTCAGGTTTACAGTATCCACAGACAAAAAAGCCTTGACCTTCAGTTTCCCTCTGACACAGCTCTCCTGTACAGCACCCCTCATGTCTCCTTTATCTGCCCAGCCTTCCTTGGGCTCTGCTCTATCAGCTCGCAAAAAAAAGTCTTCTCCTCAGCCGACTTTGCTTCTGACAGAGTAACAAAAGGTGTCCCCTGAAGCCTGGATTGAATGAATGTTTTTAAATAATGCATTGCAGCTGGGGCAGGTGCCCATCGCTAGTGCACAGAGCCCCTCAGATCACACCAGTCCCTGCCATGAAAATTTCATTGCCGCAGTGCTCATGGGAATCTCTGTTCAGTGTTGTACAGTGCGAATGGGGAGTATAGGAGCTGATGCCTGCCGCTGGGTGTTTTACACAGCGAAAGGGGGTTAAAGTTTTTCACATTTTGCACCAATGGACTCTCATCCAGAACATGGCAAATGTAAATGAACCCTGGACTGTAACAAAAAAGACAAAACACTCAAAACAAGGGAAAGGATACAAACCTGGCCACCTTACATTTAGCAATTTCACCTTCACTGACTCAATAAAATACATGTAAACAGTGTTCTCTAATTGTCAAGCTCCCAAAATCCAGATGAGAGAAGAGATCTGAAAAAAACCTGTTTGTACACTCATCTGAGTCAGCTTCAATTATTACCACGAGCTCAGTGTTTGTGAGCAGCAGCAAAGTATATGTATGTATCTTGTTTTGTCCCATGTTTTGCTGCTCAGCCAAGAGGATGCCTTCCTTACCTTATTGCTAGAGGTTTCCTGACATGAGAGGAAGTCTTCAGTTACTCCTCTGGGCTTATAAAATCACTTACAACTCTGTGTTTTTATTAAACTTAATTTCTTTCTGTGTTTTGTATTCATATGTAAATGTAATATTCTAATTAAAAACACACAAAAATTGAAAAACTGCTAAAAAGATAAGGCAGTAACAGACATTGCCCCTTGTGCAAAGTAGGTGCAAATATAAGGCTCTGAAGTGAACATGTCACGATATCATCAATTTTATTACATACATTTTTAGACAACACTTGAGTAAAAATGATGGACATAATCCTGTATACAACACTGATCAGTTTCATTTGACGATACCAAGGACAGTCCCTCCATTTGAGATCAATATAAAACATTTACAACCAGCGGTTTGCTCTTACTTGTGACTCATGCCTCTGTTCATCTTTTTCTGCACATGCAGTCTATGACCTGGCCTTTACTAGTTAAACCACTTTAGAGAAATACTGACTGCACTCCAGTAACGCATACAACATAGAGAAACACACTCAAAAGACAAAAAACTTTAAAAACTCTGTCTTTAAATATTGTGTTTACACAACACATCTGAAGTGGGTGTTGATACAGTTGTATCTGATGTAAGAGTGAGAAATACAAGAGATGATAGCATCTAGTGTCTAATGCTAGTTGAAACAGGTTTGGACCAGCTGAAGCTGATAATTTTCTTTTAGCAGACGGTATTTAAGACATTGCAGTGAAGTTCAGTAATATCTTTGAGAAGATAAAGAATCAGGTTGTTCAACCCTGGCTCTGCTCATTATTGATTCATATAGTATCATCCCGCATCAACCCAAATATTTTAACTCTGTTTCTGCTGTGGCCTTGACGTATGTGATCAGTATGAAAACAGTCGCCCATTGTATACAAAAGCACAGCAGCTCCTGTCTTCTCTGTTTCATCCCTGGAGATGATTGCATACAGATGATCACAGGTTCTGGTTTCTGTCCTGAAGACAAAGTTTGCTTTTGTCAGATCGAGGTTTCCACGTGAGCATGTGTGCAGGGTCAGTGTCTGAGATGTTTAGGGTTTTGCTGCAGATATAGCATAAGACAACATTGCACACTAAGTAGTTTGAGCTTGCTGAAGTCAGCCACAGTCTTGACCCCTTCTTATCTTTGTCTTTGTCTCTTTGTTAACTTTGCCAACACTCATTCCTGACGAGTGTTGGCAAAGTTAACAAAGAGATGGGCAGGATGAGTTAGCTTTTGAGAGAAAGAGTGTAATGATCTGGTCTTTCCAAATATCATGCTTTTGGATATCGAGATTGTTTTGATAAGATCCATAATAAAACCTTTGTAATCTTAGAGTGAAGTGGCTACAGCTGGGAGATGATTAGCTTAGCTTAGCATAAAGGCTGGAAACAAGTGTGGATCTGTTAAATGTAACAGCATGTGCCCACCTGCACCTCCTAAGTTCACTAATTAACATGTTACTTCTTGTATCATTCGGTCTCCCCATGACTTCATTGCTCAGCTTGCCAAACTAGAGCACAATCACCATATTTCTCTTACCGCTGTTACTCCCTGTGTTTAATAAACATATTGAGACACACAGTATTTGGTTTAGTTCCTAAAATATTGAGACAAATTTTTGCTATTAACACTGAATCAGATGACATCCTGTAATGTGAAAGACTTGATAGTATCCCACTGAGAGACAACATCTAACTCTTCACCCTTTTGCTACTTGCAGCAGCAGTGTTTTAGCTGATGGTAGATTTCTGTATTTGAGCCGTTTTGAGGTTTGATGGTCCAAGTCGGAGCTTACAGTAAATATGAATACTCGACTCGTTGACATTTGAGCCAACTCCAATGGGACTGTTTGCGACTGTTTTTGGAACTCTTTCATAATGACAAATGAATTACAGTTTATTGTTTTGCTATTTTCACCTCTGTATCTGAAGCACAAATAGGAGCGTGTGATAACAGGAATCCAGGAAGCAATGTGGTGATATCTGAGATTCCAACTTTAGCCGTGGCTGTGTTTCTCTCAGTGTCTACACTGTTTTGTTTTCAGCCTTCATGCCTCAACAGCAGAGTTCCTAAAACCACAGGGATATGGCTGAATGCCACTGAAGCTCTTTAGCTCAGAGCTGCGGAGCTTTACATCACACATTTACAACCCCTCTACAGTGTATATAATCTTCGTACTGTAAAATCTTGTTTATCCAAGCTCCATCTAAAATGACACAGTAATGATTTTCTGCCAGTTGTGCACATTTGTTGGACTTTTGTTGATGAGCTTCTAGGAATGAAACAAGGGCCACATTTTTATTGATGAAGAGAGAGCAAGAGCTTGTTTTTAAATTTTGAAATCTTTCGAATGAGCATTGCTTGCCAGAGTTAAATGAGGATGCAAATGGAGTGTAAAAGATGTGATACTCAATGCTGACTTCTCTCTTTCTTCTCTTTCTCTGTTTTTTACAGGTTAGCTTTATATGTGTATGAGTATTTGCTGCATGTCGGCGCACAGAAATCAGCACAGACCTTCCTGTCAGAGGTAAGAAGTTCTTTCATTTTGCCTTCCTGTTCATAAAGGATGAGAGTGATTCCCCCCTCTGTTGCATGACTTGAATGGAATTTACATTATAGTTTGTGCTGGGTTCCAGCAGCTGTTGAGTAATCCTACTACAGGCCAGGGGTTTGGACTGACTTGTAGTAAGATCTGTGACAATATTAATATTTTAATGAGCCAAAACTACAGCAATGTTCTTTTGACTGTTTAGTAATTTGGGACAATGTAAACATGACATTGTTTGGCTATTTAATGTGATTACCCGCCTTATTCTTTGTATAATTAGAACATTTTGACATATTCTAATCACATGCTGGTGCTAGTTTTCCTCTTGGACATTTAGAAATCAAAGTCTGCTGCTGCAGTTACATTGAGTATACTTTTAGTATTGGAAACCATTCCAAACATAACCATTTGTCTCAAGTCTGCCAGACTTATTAGTCTCATATTAGGTCCCTCAACTGTTGAGAAGGTAGGGTCTCTAATGTGTTGCATCCTCTTTCTTAATGCACATCCTTCCTGCTAATGGTCCAGTGTCCTGTACAACAGTCTCCTGTACAACACCTCTCTTGCCCACTTGCTTTATTCAGATCCACTTAATACACTCCCTAACACTGAGAGAGGGGTTTAATGCCAAGCAAAGGCATGTCTATATTACTCAACTTTAACACTGACATTATTTATCTGTCGTTTCATCAGGTGAGCCACACAGAGATACAGTTGCACCAACATGAACTCACAGATGTGTGCTGCACACACAATGCCTTCTCACCCAGAAGTGAGAGTCTAGTAAACTAGACTTCAGAAATCCAGATTACATGTAGACATATAAAGAAATAGTCTGACATTTTAGAACAAATGCTTAAACAATACTTTCTTGCTTTAAGTTAAATGCAAACACTTATACCAATCTTATATCTACCCATGATACAGTAAGTGAAACTACAACTTGTGGCCAATTATCTTATCTTAGCTAAACAAAGCATAGAAAGAGAAATTAAGGAGCCAACCTGTGTCGAGCAAATCTAAAAGTTTTTATTTTATTGAACATTTTATATCTGAAGTAGCCAGTTTACTAGCTGTTTGCAAGTTCAACGTTAGCCTCTTTCTATGTTGTACTATATACTCTATATTTTAGCTCGTCTAACAAATCTCTACAAGCTGTAAAAGAATCGGCACTGTCAATACAACATGATAATATTCTCAGTGTAGTCATTAAAAAGGTTTAGTTCAGTGTTAAAAAAGATTTTGGATTTTTGAGGGAAGAAAGAGCAGAAGAAAATAACTCAGAAAAAACAGAAACCTGCCCTAAATCGCCCTCGCTGAAACGTGGATGTATCAATCAGATGCAATCAGACAGAAATTGGTTGCCTTTGCTTATAGTGTGCATGCAGACAGTCAGCGGGGCGGGCAGGGCTGCTGGAGGCCGGCTGAGCTGCCAACAACCAGGAGCGGATGTCTAAAATATGAAGCAGAGAGGGAGCAGAGCACAGAGAGATTAAGTGGCCGGGCTGCAGCGAGCCTCGCTGATTTCAGAGCCCTTGTGGGTGAATCTTCTCCCAGAGATTGAGTGTTATTGGTGAGCTGCTGGAAAGAGGTGAAGCTCTGGGTCACAGGCAACCGGAGGCACACACACACACATAGATCCACACACAATAAGTTAGACTCATCCAAGAATTAAAACAACATCTACACAGACAAGGATTAAAACAGCAGATATACACACACACACACACACACACACACACAAACAGTCTATATCCACAAGGCATGCATGCTAAGACTGCTAAGTCAATTTGACGCCAGTTGTCTCAAATCTTGTGCCTACAACAGTCTATTGCTTAATGGTTTTGTTTATTATTATTTGTTTATTTATTTCAACCACAGGTTCTTTTTTCTTTAGTCTTTCTTTTGTCTTATATTGTCAGAGTCAGTAAATAAGGGGTATATCCAAGCAAACAGTGTAGCTTGACCTTTCACCTTTTCTGCTGTTTTTCGAGCAGTGGGCTTTAAAGTGTTATGGAATTTCTCAGGAGCATTTGAAGAAAGGTTGCAAACAAACATGGTTTTTTAATACTCAGCTACATCACTCAATATCCAAAATGTGTGTTAGAATTCACTCATTGTTCTCAAGCTCTTCTTGAAGCACACAAGACCTGATTGCCCTCTTCCTGCTTTTTGCCCTCATGTTCTTTCTTTTATACTTTTTATCTTTATCCCGTATTCCCTTCTGCTCCTCTCTATATCCTCCTGTTAAACTTCCTCACTCTTTACCACTTCCTTGTTTCTCCTTTCTCCTCACTAGAGTGGCGTTGCATTGCGTCAAGATCCCTCTGTCTCTGTATCTCGTAATTTCTGTCTTTACACACAGACACACCTTAAAATACACAGGTGTTTCAATGGATAAGGGATTTCTATCCTCGTAGCTAGACTGAAGACACATATGTAGACACACACACACACACATGCTCAGTGCCATCTAATGAGAGTGCTATCACCTGGACTCTCCTGCCTCAATTAGCCTCTGTTCCTCCTTCAGCGAGAAGCACACACATACACTCACGTTTATCATATACACACAATATACTTCTGTCCCCAAGAGGACTTTGCCTCTCTATGCTCTCCTGCACAGTGCAGCACTTAGCTCTTTAGCAGCGTTAAATCAACAGGCCCACACCCACATGCAGCACATCACTATAAACTGCACTGGGGAAATCTGTATAATAGACACTTCAATAGAAATCTGAAGCTTGGATCTGTTTGTCTGTATATATAGGAAAAATAGAGAAATCTTGCTGCTGTCACGCTGTCGTCACAGACTCTGGTAAATCATCTCTCAGACTATGTGTATGCATTGAATCTGTGCATGATTTTGTGTGCGGAGTCATGTCAGTAGGAGTGTGTGAAGCAGGAAGCGGGTCTGCTATCTCTCACTGGATCTTATCTCAGTGTCCAGATACAGGAGCTCTGCTGACTTGTGAAGGCAGTGGAGAGGGCTGCTGCTTCAAGACAGTCACAGTATCTTATCCACAAACTCCACACTACACTTCTCTACATTGCCCGTCGGCCTATTTTTCTGTAACTACCGCTCTGTCTATCTAAAGTTGGGAGGACAGTTGAGCAAAATGATTACATTATGCATAAAACATGCTGCGGTGTCTAATTTATCATCTCCCTCCTCTGTCTTCTACCCTCAACCTCTGTCCCACTGCTTTTTCGCAGATTCGATGGGAGAAGAACATCACACTTGGGGAACCTCCTGGATTTTTACACTCATGGTGGTGGTATGTATACATTGGTTCTCTCTTTCACTGTTTCTGTTTCTTGACCACACACAGACACACACACACACCTTTTTTCAGCAGCTCACATTCATACTGTCTTAGTACTCTTGGTGGTCTGAAAGAATGCGCAGGAGTGGAGAGGGACAGTAATTGCAGGGAATGCTACGTGCATCATCTCACACATGTTTAAGTGCTGCACTCCCAGCGTCGCTCTGATTGACAAGAGAGTTAAGATCTTTTGCTTTGTTATTTAAACTGGAGCTGTTTTTGCACTGTAGTGTGCACTGTCCAATCGAAGTGAAAAACATGGACAGAGATTCTATTACTGGGGTTCAGTCTCACACTGTGGCTCCTCTCCTCAGGCAAAAACTATGTCAAGTTTTTCTACATTTCTCATAAAACTTTGAGGGTTGTAAATAGAAAAGAATAATGATGCCACTGATTTGTTGAGTTACATGCGTTCATATTTTGCCAAATTTGTATAAGTCAAATATAATATTATATGTAATATGTAATACTGAAGAAAACGTATAAATGTGATGATTCTCAGTCAACCTCTGGGTATTTAAGAGACATTGTTTGCAGCATTCACCTGTCCTATTCACCTTGTGCAGTATATTTTGTCTCACATCTCTTATACCCTTCAACTTTACCACTCCCTCTTGGAGCTTCTGAGTATAAAAATCTTTGCTCCATCATAAAGATTTTAAGACTTTGTTTAACCTGATGCTCCATTCAACAGAACAAGGCTCTGTTATTGGTTGTCCTTTCAGCTTCTTTAAACGAATCTGTGAGATCTGTTAATGCTAGATAAATAGAGGACTGAGTTTTCTATCAGGCTGGAAGAACAGGGTCAGCGGGCTTACAGCCTGACACATACGATGTTTTTCTCCTTGTCTGAATTAGAGATAATGGGAACACCCAAATGTAGAATTTCCCCTCTCCAGTTGTGAGACTAAAGGTTAGAGCTGTGTAGACTGGCAGTAAGGGGGAAACTGGACAGCTGCAAAGGATGCATACAAAGAATCAAGCAGGCAGAAAGGCAGGGATGTTGAGTGGTTGAATCCTCAGCAAGGCAGCATGAGAGGCAAAGTGAGCCAGGACAAGAGGTTTGACAGGGCGTGCTTTGTTTGTCATACATGCTATCCTGCTCATCCACAAAGCCCCCCAGCCAGCCCAGTGTAATAAACCCGGACATGCGGCTTCATTCATTCATCGTCTCTGGCCCCAGAGTGTGTTGTAATTGTGCAGCCTGTTGACACGGTTCATAATGGTCCTTAAAGAGCCTGGCTTCTCTCAACCTGACAGCTTTCAATTGGACAGCTACTAGTAATGCTGACAGAATGACATGCACAAACATACAGTGCAGCAAGTTTGCTCCCAACTCTGCTCGGGCTCAGAGAGTCTGGCAGTGTGTGAGTGTGTGTGTGGAAGTGGGAAATAGACAGGGAAACCAAGTGCTCGCTTCTAGTCTGTGTTCTGACTGTATTGATATATTTCAGCAGAGTGTGGGAGATGACTAGTGTGTGTGTGTGTGTGTGTGCGCCAGAGAGCAGTCAGAGAGTGGGCTGTTGATTAGCCAGACTGAGCAGGGCAGGGCTCCAGTGTAGTATGACCTAGCTGAGGGGCGTCTGTCTGGGCCACGCAGCACGTGGACATGAAGACTCAGTGAGCGTGGGGTCTGGGGGTTGGCTGCAGGGGGAGAAGGAGAGGCGGAGACCCCTGTCCAACCCCAACGCTACTCAGCATACCCCCCTCCAACTCCCAGCCTTCCTCAAAAACAAAAGCTCCAGATGGTAGGAAAACCACCAAACTCCCTCATCCCTCACCTTCGCTCCCCCTCCCTCAACTTTTGTCTGAAGGTCTGTCCCTTTGTTTGCGGAAGAGAGACCCCCGAAAGGATTAACTCTTTGCATTCCACACATTTGTGTTAAACAGCCAAATCTAAGACCCTGACTCCTCCACCACAACAGCCCCACCCCCGTTGTCCCCTCCTCAGCACTTCACTGGGGTTTTCTTCCCTCCTGTCTCTGCCTCTGTGGCTGTTTCCTGTAGGACGGCGTTGCTGGGTGGGGGGCTTCAGAATAAGACCATAGCTGTAAGAAAGGAAGGGGGAGGGATACTGGGGTAGAAAGAGGGAGGCTGGTGGTTGGGGTCACTCATCCACATCTGTTGTTATGGATGGCAGGATAAAGAAAAGGCTCAGTGAGGGCTGCAGGTGTTGATTGTGTCATTAGCTCCCTCTCTATTGGCTGCTGCTAGTTGTCTCCTCCTCATCCCAAAATCGATTGCTTTAACCAGTTTTCACTGGATGGCCCCTGAGTCTTCAATACACAACCCCACACCCCACTAGACAAAACACACACACACACACACACACACACACACAAACATCAACACAACAACAATATGTAGAGGGATCCTCTGTGTGATAGCCTCTAGCTGAAATTCTTGTTTGCAAGGGGCAGAGAAAACAGAGTGAGAGTTCTCTGCTCCTAAATGTCTGGACCGCTCTTTATAAACAGGTATCAGACAATCTTCCTCACCCTTTTCCTTCACTTTTCTTTTACTTGTCTAGTGTATCTTTCTTTATTCATGTCATATTATTCACATTGTAAATATAAGCAGCCAAGATAGGGAAAACATTTATATTAGCCTCCTAATTGAAATTTGGAGTCATAGACACTGGAGCTTTCTTACAGTTACTTGGTGAAAAGAAGTACAGTGGTAGTAAAATGGCTAGAAAGTCTCTATCAGTTCCATCTGAATATAATCCAATTTTAACAAAAAGAGTGTTTAAAAATGAACTACTATATACACTATATAATTTAGGCTACTAGCAGTTGGGGTGGCCATTGTACTGTAATGCAAAACTTTTTTTTTTTTTTTTGTTCTTCTCATTCTGCTAACATTTCAACTACAAACCAAGTCATATTGTCATATTGAACCAACAAAGGAGCTCATTCTCTCGCTGTCGCTTTTATCCAGAATTGCCATCATGTTTAGTTGTGCACATGTGGAACGTGCCTGCGTACACATCTCCAGTTATAGTAAAATTAGAAACATGTGTGCATTTATGTTTAACCGCAGAGGGTAAATGGGAAGTATAAGTTGGTGTCAGGGCGTGGCCTCACCACCATTCATAAATATAAAATTTCTGACTAAACTTTTGGTTGATTCAGAATCAGTCACGCTATGGATGGATTTATACACTACTCACAAAAAGTTAGGGATATTTGGCTTTCGGGTGAAATTCATGGAAAACGTAAAAAGTTCACACTACAGTGATATT